>JAJOZX010003967.1:0-442351 GCA_023014485.1 Bathynomus jamesi
CCCACTCTATAGCATGACTTCTGAAGGCATATTTGTGTTCTTTAATACGGGTTTCAATATTTCTTCCAGTTTCTCCTACGTATACTAAATCACAACTTTTACAGGGAATGCTGTAGACAGGCTTGTTCCTGTTTTGCAAGGTTATTCCTAACCAATTTACTTTTCACGGTAGACGAATATTTGAACGCCAAGGCAAACTTAAAATCTTTCGTCAACGGTTTTACTCTTTCTAAGCCGGCAATGTAAGGCAAACTCACATACTGAGTACATTATACATGGAATATTATGAGTCGGAATTGTTGCAAACAATATGTCCCAGGAATCTAATTTGGTTTCGTTATGTAGATGATATTTTCTCATTTTGGCTTGACCACTAGAACAACTTTGACACTTTCTTTCAGTCATTAAATAATCTTGCTCCCTCTATTAAATTTAAATATGAATGGGAGAATGACAAATAATTACCTTTTCTAGATGTTTTGGTCATTAACGAAAGAGGAAAGCCCAATTTCACGGTCTATAGAAAACCTACTCATTGTAATTCGTACATTCATTATTTTTCATATCATGATGAAGGGGTTAAAAGCTCAATTATTTCGTCCATGTTTCTAAAAGCACTCAGGATTTGTAGCCCACATTTGCTGGACCCGGAAAATTCAAAGATTTGGAACATTTTTAAGGATTTAAAATATCCTGAGTGGTTTATCAGAAAGGCGTATTTTAAAGCCAGAAAATCTTTTAATGCCCCTCGGGAACCTTCAGTTAATCAAAAAGAATGTGAGTTTGCCTTACATTGCCGGCTTAGAAAGAGTAAAACCGTTGACGAAAGATTTTAAGTTTGCTTTGGCGTTCAAATATTCGTCTACCGTGAAAAGTAAATTGGACAGGAATAATTGTAAAATAGGAACAAGCCTGTGTCTACAGCATTCCCTGTAAAAGTTGTGATTTACTATACGTAGGAGAAACGAAGAAATATTGAAACCCGTATTAAAGAACACAAATATGCCTTCAGAAATTGTAATACTAATAATGCCATTTTTTATCACGCCAGCCAAAATAATCATGCTATAGATTGGGAATCAAGTAAGGTACTTTATGAATGTAATAATTATGTCAAAAGAAAAATAATAGAATCTGTATTTATAGAACAAGAAGATAATTTTAATTTGTGCGAAGGTATCATACTTATAAGTTGGACCCTTTGATGAGATTCTTGGTCAAAAAATCCCTTACGGAGTCGGGTGAACGGGTTCTAACCTAAGTGTGAATTTCTTAAAGGTCTCTGGATTGTTTCCTTCCTCGCTTTTGGTTCATTCGGGTTTTTTTTTTCGGTAAAATGTAAATGGAATAATAAACGTAAATGTAAATGTAATAATGGAAATAATAAATGTGGAAATAAATATAAATGCAATAAATGTAATAATAAAGGTAATAAAATAAATGTAATAATTAGTGTAGAGGTAATAATAATAAATGTTAAAAAAATGTAAATGCAATAATAAATGCAGTAATTGTCAAAATAATAGAATCTGTATGTATAGAACAAGAAGCAGAGCCGGATTTAGACGTGTGGAGGCCCTGGGCAGCCTCCATGTGGAGGCCCCCCCTACCTTAGGGGAAGACATAATTGAAGTCATCCATAAGATTCATAATATAATTAACATACATACACTTTCAAAACATCGTGCACTCTTGTGTCTGTCCATTCCACTCATTTCTGCAAAAAATGAAAGCCTCGGGTTACTCGGGTATTCCATTATAGTGAGAGTAGGCCTAAAAGAGTAATAAAAACAAAATAATAATCAGTACACAACAAATAGTAATTGGTAAAAGTTTATGTACTACAGTGGTATTGGATGCGCGTGTTTTTTTGTTGATCATCTATCGGTTTTTCTAGTTTCGGTTTTTTTCTATTTTGATAATGGCTTGTCAATATGTGAGGGCCCCAAGATGTGGAGGCCCGTGGGCAGCTGCCCACTTTGCCCACTCCTAAATCCGGCCCTGACAAGAAGATAGTTTTAATTTGTGCGAATGTACTTATAAGCGGGACCCTTTAATAAAAATGCCCTTCTGTGGTCGGGGGTAACGGGATCTAGCCTAGGTGCGAATTTCTTAATGGTCTCTGGATTGTTTCCTTCTCGCCTTTTTCATTCGTTTTTCAGTTTATAATTTCTGTATAATAAACAACAATGTAATAATAAATTTATAATTTCTGTAATAAATAATAATGCAATATTAAATGTAATAAATTTAATAATAAATGTAATAATTATGTAAAAAAAATAATAGAATCTGTATGTATAGAACAAGAAGATAGTTTTAAATTTGTGCGAATGTACTTATAAGCGGGTCTCTTTAATAAAAATGCTTCCAGTGTCGGGAGAACGGGATCTAACCTAGATGCGAATTTCTTAATGGTCCCTGGACTGTTTTCCCTTTTTTGGTTCATTCGTTTTTTTCTGTATCCACCCGAAGAGGATGCCAGTGGGCATCGAAACTGTTGTGGAAAAAAACTCTGTCTATTAGAGTGGGTTTTTATTATCATATTTTGACCTTCACGTAGAAAAAAAGTGGTTTTTTGCATAGAGCAGATCATGTTTGTAAGATGGAAAAGCATTGTATCACCAAGTTTTAAGGTAACTAATGGTGTTAGGCAAGGGGGTATATTATCACCCTATCTTTCCTGTATATACATGGATGACCTTACCAATGAACTAAAAAATGCACGTACTGGCTGTGTCAGTGGAAAGGAAAAAATTAAACATTTAATGTATGCTGATGACCTTGTTCTTCTGTCACCCTCTCCCCATGGGCTAAGAGTACTATTAGAGATATGTGAACAATATGGTATAGAAAATTACATCACCTATAATGGGGCAGAGAGTTGTATTTTGATTTTTAGGTGTAATCAACTGAAACATTTATCATGTGGGTCTTTTGAAATGAATGGTCAGACAATACCTGTCAAAGACACATGTAAATACTTAGGTCATGTAATTACTCACAAGCTGCGAAATAAATTTGGTATGTGTTCAGAATCAGTTAAAACTAATCTTTTTAGAAAAACTGCTATGAATAAACTCTCTGTTGCTTATAATAATATTTTCCGTATGCTACGTAGAGAACTAAAATGGTGCAGTGCCAGTTTTATGTTTACTACGTGTAACCTACCAACCAGCCAAATGTTAATCCGGAAGAATATATATAATTTCATTACTAGGGCCCAAAACAGCTCTAATGTGTTATTGTGCAATGTCCTGTCTTCAGATGCTGTGTACCTCTCAGCTCGGGTTCTCACCTATATGGCAGTCTTGGTTCAGACAACTGCGAGTTTACAATACCTTATTTTTGTAATGTAGCAAAGATTATATATACATAGTGAGTTAAATGTTATAATAAGATTGGCTGGCCTTATTTTTTTACTTGTATGTTAGGTTAAGTGGCGATGTTGGCCTTATTTTTGTATTAAGTTCAATGTATAATACGTAAGATTGTACTTGTTCGTTAGGTTAAGTGGCCATGGATTGTGAATGATCCGCAATAAAGATGTTTTATTTGTTTGTTTGTTTGTTTGTTTATACGTTAAAATTAGTCTAAGAATGGATGTGTAAAGTAAGATTTTTGCTTTCTTTGGGATTTTTTTTCCCTCAATAAATGGTATAGAAACAAAACAAAGAAACAAACACTTTATTTCAGACTCAACAGATACAAATATTATACAAGAGGTCCATAGAATATTAAGAGATAGTTGCCTGGAGCACTGACTAAGTAGGTCAGTGAATCACTGTGTATACTGTATAATGAACATACAGTTGCCTACGCCAATGCTTCCAGATTTGAGATTTATAAAATATATCGGAGACCAGTCCATTAACCATAGCTTCTATTATCTTATTGACTGACTCACCAAGCCTAGTGATAAATCTAAATACAAAATTGCGAATGACACTGGTACAGTTAGGCACCTTATTGACTACAAGCAACATACTGACACTAGAAGGAGCACCATTTATAAATCTTGGAGTTCTTAATAAACTTCTAAAAATATTATTATATGCAACATATAATTTTCTCAAATTATACATCCTGTAGTTCCACCACAAATGAGCTGTATACATTGGAGCACAAAAAGTTTCGAACAAAATCAACTTAACATACGTATAACAATCCTACTTCTGCGTTGTATTTCTTTATTCTTTTGTTTATTTCTTGTTCTAATTTATCTTCACAGTTAAAGGTCACTCCTAAATATTTTAATTCTATCGTTTCCTTCAGCCTACAGTTTTCAATCGTCATGTGACTTACTCTACTTTCTCTAGCCACTGTCATGGCTTCACATTTATTGACATTCAATTTCGTACCATTTCCTTTAGTACTTATGCTCAATTGTTCAGAGGTTTTTGAAAATCTTCTATATTTTCAGATACAAGAGCCACATCATCTGCATAAGCCAATGTTTTAACTCTTTCCTCCATCTGGTATACAGTCTTTAGTATCTTGTCCATGTATAATATGAATAAAAGCGGCGACAACACACCTCCTTGTCTTACTCCATTTCCGACAGTAAACCACTTACTATTCTCTGCTTATTCCACCCAGAGGATTTTTTCAGTAGCATTCCAAGAGTAAATACTAAATCCATTGTCCCTCTGCCTGTTCGAAATCCATATTGCCATTCACCAAGTGACTGTTCCACATTTTCCCTCAGAAGATGTTCCAGAACTCTATCGTACGTCTTTCCCACACGAGTTAACAGGGAAAATCCTCTATAGTTTTGACATCAACTCTGCTTCCTTTCTTAAATATTGGACATATTAAAGACCTTCACCATGCCTTTGGTACTTTACCCGAACACCATGCTGTATTAAACATCTTTTCTAGGAACGTGAGCAAAGCATCTCCACCCTCTTTTAGCAATTCGACAGGTAACTCGTCACATCGAGTGGCTTTTGCATTTTTCTAAATGCAGTAGTAATCTCCTTCGTGCTATGTCCTTGTATGTTTTAGGTGGGTCCACACCGTGTAGTTCAACCGCTGGTACATCCACATCTAATTGGGTCGAGAAATAATCTGCCTACCCATCCCTTATTTCAATTGGGTCAATTAAAAGATCTCCTCTGACATTCCTAATACTATAGTTGGTTTCCCAACTCCTTTTCTGTATCCTTTGGCAATGCTATTGTTATATGTTCAACTAAATTGCGTATGAATACAACTTAAGAATAATTCATCTCTTCGAATGTTCTCAGACGTACTCTGACGTTAAAATAAATTTGCTTATCTTCTCGATGTATTCAGCCAATCACAAGTCAGGGTGCCCTTTGTCAGCTATTGAAGTGGCACATATTACCTTAGCATAGTAATACTTAAAGTCTCCTAAAATTAGCTGTGCTTTGATTATCCCCAACGGGTATTCAACATTTTCTGGAGAACGTTCCAAGACACATGAATTATTCTTTAAGTTGTATTCACATGCAATTTAGTTGTATATATAAAACAACAGCTATAAATAAATTTTTTGCCATTCATAAAATCTTCATCTAATTCTTGAATCAGTCTCCCATAACTCAGCTTTCGCTTTTCTTTTTAATTTGTTTACTTCGTTTCTTGATCCACCGCCTCCTCCACGTTCAACACATTTGTTTCCAAAACTTGCCACAATGTTTCTACCTCATTTTGGTTCTCATCATGGAATTCTTGTACAATTAAACTTTCACTAATCTTTTCTTCGTATGGTTCTTTGGTTTGCAAGATTTTTAGGTTCTCAATCTTAATACGCTTGTGCTTGGGCACTGGCCTTCTACAAGGTCTGGCGTAGTTTTGCCACCACTAACTTATGGTCCACATCCATAGACTCCGGTGGAATACTCTTCAAATCCATCACCTTTATTTTATCATTGGCCAAACTGTAATCTACCACGAATATGTTGGGATATCCTTGTTGTACACTGTTCCACCTGTAGCATGTGCATGTCCGTTTATCTTGATCTCTATGCTCATAGAACGGGTTCATCACTGCTAAACCATTTCTCATACTAAAATCTACAATTCTCTCCCCATCCCGGTTTCTTTCTTCCACACCATAACTCCCAACCACTCCTTCGCACCCACCTCTGTTTCTTCCCAAATGGCCATTTAGGTCTTCAATAATGAAAGTGTCCCGTTTTCCAAAATCTGTCAAATGTCTCTTAGTCATAAAATTTCTTTTTCTGCTCTCCCTCATCATGGGATACCTGAATGTGGTTTATGCTTTCAGTTTGTAACCTTAGAGCAGTGGTTCCCAACCTTTTATAGGCCAACGCCCCTTCTGTCCATCAGTATTTGCTGGTGCCCCCTCATAAAGATAATAAAGATAAGGGATGAGTCATAAATGATTTATTAATAGAAGGTAACAAACTTAGTTTTCTAGTGCCCCCCCTAACATTCTCAAACGCCCCCTGGGGGCGGTAGCACCCACGTTGGGAACCACTGCCTTAGAGTAACAGCAAGAATCCTTTCATTACCCTTCCTGGGTACTTAAAGAAGTGAACTGCGCAATAGTCCCTCCTCTGTTAGCTTTGTGCTTTACAGGTTTACTCATACATGGTGTTTTGTCGGATACCGTGCCAGTACTAAAAGATAAAAAGTGTAAACTCAACAGTAAAGATAACTATAGACCAATAGCCTTGGCCAGTATTATGTCTAAGGTGTTTGAATATATACTAAGGTGTGTCAATTTTGGGGGTGAAATGACTAAATTGAAAATCATGTGATTTGGTAGCAATTTAATGTAATCATTTTGCATACAAAATAATATCCTTGCTTCAGAAACAATAAAAAATAACTCCTACCTACATCAATTTTAATTAAAAAATTCCATTTTTCCGTAAATTCGTAACAAAATAACAAATGTGCGCAAACATCCTATCAACATTTAAAGTGGCAATAAGATATCATTCAGAGTCTTTATTTGAAAGTAACCAATGCAGTCATGTCCTTTTTGCTGGGGTTCCTTGACATCAGCATTCGGCTTGCTACTTGCGCTTTGATGTAGCCTTCTCGCCTCTCGTGACTGTAAACTTGACTAGCTGCTTCTGTGACCATTTTCACACATCTCTCCACACTCTGAGTGTGAGAAGGCCACTTTGGCACTTGCAATGGGGCCTCTTTAAGTTGTGTTAAATTTTTGTTTGTTATACATGTTGTCAGTGGTGGCTCCAAAACTTCCGAACTCAAGTCAACTAATTCTGACAATTTCGTGGCATTGACGTTTATCGGAGGTACCTTCCTTGTCTGAACAGAGCAGTCTCCCAGCTGGTCATCATCTAGTGATGTTCCTCTAAGCTTTAGAATGATTTCCACAGCCTCAGTTCGCTCTTTGGTACATTGGCTGCAGAGCATTGCCTGCAAAACTGCCTCTGGCCTAGCATACCAAGCGGACCTTCTCACCACAAGTAACACGATGCCCACCACTACTTTCCTTTGGGTTCTCAGTAGCTGTAATTGAAACAAGATGTGGTTGGGCCCCTCCATCCACATTGGATTAAGTTTTACATTGAACCAGTGAGGAAGATAAAACTCAATAATAAATTCAACAATCAACCTCAAATTCTGTAGCATTTTGCCCTTCAGTGCTTGTTTGGAAACCCAAATCCTGCAGAAACCAATTGCTGTAGTTAACCAACGACTGTGACTTACGGGTCCAATCTCCAAGAGAGCCAGATTTTGAGGCAACTCTCCTGATCTGATTGCTTGAACAATACGATAAGCGTAAGATTGATCCGTGCTGAGGAATTTGATAACTTCTTCAGACAACACTGGAAGGGGAGGGCCTACTTCGACTTTTGGAAATTTTGTATTTATTTCTAATTCCGTTGCTTCATCTAGCTTGTTGCCAAGGGGGCCTGACCACTTATTGTTGCTCTTTGTAGGACCATCAAGTTCCTGGATGAGACGACGAAGAGGTAGTTCCCCTGTGTGCAAATCACATACAATCCAAACACGCCTTCTTCCAAGTTTTTTCTCTAAATGCGTCATAACACCGCCCTGCCATCCAATGTTCACCACAGTTGAGTCTCCACCAACGGCCTGCAGTGAACTGTCAAGTCTTCTTTCTTGAAGCCAACATATTATTTGATCAGCAATTGTCTCTGCATGTTTCTTGCCTTCTACTTCTGCTTCAGGAACAAAGTGAAACAAATAGCGGCCACCAGGTTCGGAACACAGAGTAGTGTTCTTCTTTGATTGGACCGAGAAACTTTCTGTCCATTCCCTCTACCTCTAGGAGAACTTTTGTGTCATCTCTTTTTCCATCAAACAAAAGCCAAGAGAGACCTTCCTCCTTCAAATCTTTTTCATGCTGATCAGATATTTCCTTCATTATTTTTTCTTGTGCTCTTCTTATCTTATTATGATCTATCACTAAGGATGTATCCTCTCGGCTGATGAGGCCTGCATCTATCCAAGCGGAAGTAGCAATCTCTGCAGTCTCTCGTAGCCCCGTATGGTGGCGAATACTGGCAAGGGCAATGTTTGAGATGTCTTTAGTGTTGTATTTCATTCTCTTCGGCGAAGGTTCAGATGGCATTTTAGAGCTATCATCTGATGTTGCTTCTTTCTGTTCATCTGAAGAGCTTTCAAAGAAGTGAGAAACCTCTTCATAGAGCTCTTCATCTCTTTGGGTGGCTTCTTCACTCTTCTTTTCTTCCTTTCTTCCCTCTCTCAAATTTTCTCTTTTTCTTAGCAATAACAATCTGTTTTTTGGTTTCTGAATAATCTGCAACCAATCTGCATACTTCCTTGGCCTCCTGCCTTTGTTCTCTGCGCCTTTATGAAAGCCAGCTCCAAAACAGAGATCTTCTTCTCACGAGGACAGCGACAATCAATGTGAGGGTGAGGTTCTCTTCTGCATGAGGGAGAACAATTGGCTTCAGAACACAACTCTATGGGACACTGGCAGTTCAAAATGTCAAGAAGAGTATCAAGTGTGTGCAGAAATTTATTTTTCGTTGCTAGTTTTCCTTTACCAAGTGATGTCTCAACTGCTTTGTGCCACAGCTTTGTTAATTTTAGCTCAATAGTTCTCTACTGATTGAGTACAGGTGGTTTGAATAGCACGTTAGCTTTTTTCCATTGATGCAGAAGAGGGGGAATCATGTCCCTTATGAGCTCTTTCTCTGTGTAGTTCCTTCTATCCTTTGTATTTTGTTCACGAAGGAGTAACCCTAGTCTCAGCATGTCTCGCACTGTTGGTAGTTCTGATACGGGAAGCTCCTTGCCTGTACCGACTAACAGGCTCAAGTGGCATGACGACTGACCTCTTGTCTTCAATTTTGGCATCTTAGGAATATCTGAAAAGAAAGAAAAACATTTAAGTATTTTTATATCAATTACGATGTTTCAGAGTTTAGTCATTCGATGTTCTAAAATTCAATAAAAAAAATATTTCATGGGATTACAACAATTAGACAGAAGAATATGATAATAATATATAATTGTAATAATCAATAATCCATACTTACAGTTAAACTGTAGTATTCGTCTAGTAGAATAACTATGAAGTAGGTACAAGAGCAATAACAGCAAACCACCGTCTATGACATCTAAGAGGCAACTGAGGAGTGAGAGTGAGGGACAGTTCTATTCATGTTTTAACTTGTACATTGTACAACAACTATATGACCTTGAAAACACTCCATATGCGATCAGTGGGATAATTCTGTGACAGATGAATAGTTAATCAATTTATGTCCTATTATTTAGTAAAAGAGTCAATTTCTGAAACTTTAAGGTAAAATTGATGTAGGTAAGGGTTATTTTATTTCATTTTGGTTGGCCAATTTCAAGTTTTGACATGAAAAGACACTATATTTTCACTACCAAAATTGATTTGAAAAAAGTTGACAAAATTGACACACCCTAATATATACTCATTAATAGACTTGAATGTTACCTATATACGAGTGATAACCAATTTGGTTTCAAAAAGAAACACAGTACTGATATTATGTGTGTATATGCCTTGAAGGAAATGGTCTGTAAATATCAAACTCTAGATGCTAATGTATTTTGTGTTTCCTGGATACCTCTAAGGCATTTGATCGTGTTAATCATGACAAATTATTCATGAAACTTGTAAATCGTAATGTACCTGGTTACTTGGTCCGTATATTAATAGTCTAGTATAAACAAAACAAACAAACAAAACATCTTTATTGCGGATCATTCACAATCCATAGCCACTTAACCTAGCATACAAGTACAATCTTATGTATACATTGAACTTAATAAAAAAATAATATAAAAATAAGGCCAACATAGCGACTTAACCTAGCATACTGGCAGACATGGGCAGTAAATACTTTAGATGTATTTAAATAATAAATACATTACTTGAAAATAAAAGTAATTAAATACTAAATAAAATACAGGTTTTCAGAAAGTATTTAAATACTAAATACATTACTCCTAAAATGTATTTAAATACATTTCAAATACCTACAATTTAGATACTTTTCAAAAAGCACATAAAATCACTGCAGCCATGTTACAAATGTTGTCCTCGTCTAATATGAGCAATAGGCTAAGGCTAATTGCACAGTCAGCGCTGAACTTTACACAACCACATATGACGATGCCTCAGGATAGACTGCTGGCTGCCGCACTGCAGCTGTCAGTCTGTGACAATCGCCACTAGAGTAGGCTGGAAGTTCAGTTTTTCAAGGTGCTTCCAGAAAGTTCCAGCCTGCTGAGCCTGGAACTTTCTGGAAGCACAAGCACCTTGAAAAATGTTTTACTGTGTTCTGTGGTACCAGTTAAATACTGGGTGGTTAGTACTGTACATCCTCGCAAAATTGAACAGTTCGCAAAAAAGTATTTTAAAAACGTATTTAAAAACAGGTATTTACAAATACTAAATACTTTTCGAAAGTATTTAAATACGTAATTAAATATACTCTCCAAAAAGTATTTATAAATACATGTATTTAAATACATATTTAAGTATTTTCAAATACATTACTGCCTATGTCTGCATACTGGCATACTATTTGATTAATTATCTGACAATTTTATGTATATTGTTATTACCTGAGACATCTTATAACACGTATAACATTTATAACAACATAGCCACTTGCTATAACAATTATTATAACACAACTTAATATGCATATCAGCATATGTATAATCTTTGCTACATTACAAAAATAAGGTATTATAAACCAGCAGTTATCTGAATCAAGACTGCCAAATAGGTGAGGTACACAGTATCTGAAGACAGGACATTGTACAATAACACATTAGAGCTGTTTTGGGCCCTAGTAATGAAATTATATATATATTCTTCCGGATTAACATTTGGTTGGCTGGTAGGTAGGTTACGCGCAGGGCCGTTTCCTGGCATAAGCAGACTAAGCGGCGCTTAGGGTCCCGCTGCTACTAGCAGGGCCCAATTTGGACCATTTTGGTGGGGCCTCCTGGACTTAAGATTATTTCAAATTAGGTATCAGGAATATATGCTATTACGTTGTATTAAAAATAAAACAACATCTATATTTATTAGTTTATATTTTGACATAAAACGTGTTAAACCAAAACTATACTTATAAAGAAATCTTTCTTGCTTCCTGTTCTGCAAACTCTTTCAAAATTTTGTTGAAGTTTAAGTTTTTTGCTTCATCATATTCTATGGATAATATTGCAAGGCTGTTGTGTCTATCTTGGAGCATGTTTGACCTTAGATAAAATTTGATCAATTTTAATTTGGAAAAGCTCCTTTCCCCTGACGTCACTGTGACTGGAATTGTCAAAAATATGCGTAGAGCAATAAAAAAAATTGGAAATCCAGTAGCTCTCTCATTCAAAGCAAGAAATTCCAGGATTTTCAAAGGCTTTCCAAAGTATGAAGAAGGAAGAATTGGCTTCAGTGCTTCCATTTCCTCGACCAGCATATGACCATCTAAATCTGCTAACTTTACAGAGTTGACAAGTTCGTTTTCCTGAATGAGCTTAACATCTGTTAGCGCAATTTCCAAATCTGCAGCATGTTTTTGTAATTCCTCCTTTGGAATATGTTGAAATTTACTCAAAAAGCCAAATAAATCAACATGTTTTTTCAACTGCTTAAACCGTGGCTCCAAAGACTGCATTCCTTATTTTTCAAAGCTGGAGGTGGCAACCCTAGTGCGGGGCCCATGTGAGCGCGGGGCCCAATTTGGTCAAATAGGTTCAATTGGCCTAAGGCCGGCCCTGGCTACTAGGGGGCCCTTAGACAGGCTCCCAGGTCATAGCTAAGTGGGCAAAAATAGGAATATAGCTGAAGTTATTATTAATATTATTGTTATTATTATTATTATTATTGTCGTATTAATTAAAGTTTTTGTATGAGACAAATGTGATAAAACGGAGACAAACGAAACGTTTTGGTCGTTATGTGTAAATAACTATTGTGAGATCTTATTTCTATATTATTTAACTTTATTCTTACTATATGCTTATACTTTCCTAAATGCTTAATTTTTCTAGTATTGTAAAACATTATTTCACTAATTTACTAATTATTAAGAGATTTTGTAACACTTTAAAACCTAGGATTATTTTTATGTTTTCAAGTTTATTAATTCTTTTCTCATCTTTTTCAGATAATGTGAATTTTGTTGGTTAAAACCTAAATGGTCTGATTATTTGAATGTATTTGATTAACGTTACAATTATAACAATTATTATTATTATCATCATTATTATTATCATTATTATTATTATTATTTAGCAGATTAGTTGTGGTTAACTAGATGTGACTTCGTGCATCTTGGAAAATGAAACGACATTATCCATCAGGAGCTGAAAAACGGGAAAAGAAGAAAATAGAGGAGGAGAAGCTTTCCAGTAGCACAGGTGAGATGTGCCACTTGTGTATTCTTATGATTACAGTTCAGGCAACTAGGTTAGGTAGACTATGAAGCTAGGCAAGTGCTCAGGAATCGTGTAGAGTAAGCTAGTCTCTAATATTTATAATATTTCGAAATGTGAAATTTAATGGATCATATCACATCAAATTCTGTTCACACAGATCAATTATCAAACAAGATAAGAAAGAGTATTTTAGCAAAAATTAACAGAATATGCAATGTTATGTTCTTCTCAGGAGCATTACTGAAATATTTGGAAAAGCCATCCTCAGCAAAGCCTGATGAACATCATGAGCCAACAGCAGGACCATCCTCTATGCAACCTCAAACACCAGTAGAAGTAGAGCCTGATGAACCAACAAGTGGCCCATCTTCTGTTCAGCTTCAAACACCACGCACAGGCATTTCTACTGAGTAACAAGAACCAAGATCTGCTCCACCGCTTGATCCGTATGACTGGCCAGTTGTCCTGTCAGATGCCTTGAAGACAGATCTGGTGTCTCGAGGACCATTTCAAATCAGTCCACTCACCAGCTACAGAAACACAGGGTGTGTTGCAGCACAAGTCGTAGCTAGGGACATATGTGAGGAAATGAATGTGGAGGCTGTGCTGAAGGAGAAGAGGCTCAGATCCACAAAAAAGCACTTTGCTTACGAAGCTCCTGACAAACCATTTACAGAAGCCTTAAAGAGACTGGAAGTCAAATTTTTCAATGTGGTGGTGGATTGTGCCATCGGGTCAATAAATGAGAGATTAAAAATATTAGATGATGTGAGGGACATATTTGGGGTTCTCCTAAACTTCACCACAATGAACAAGGAAGACTTGTCCTGCAAGTGTGAAAAGCTCTCTAAGATACTGAGCTCTGGAGCTGACTCTGACATTGATTGAAGAGAACTGGCCCTCGAAATTAAGAACTTGCCGACTCTACCTTCACACAACATGACTGCATTAGAGCTTCTCTCCTTCATTCATCAGAAGCAACTGGAGGAACTATACCCCAATCTCTGGGTTGCACTAAGAATTGCCTGCACTCTACCTGTGACAGTAGCGTCAGCCGAGAGGAGCTTCTCTAAGATGAAGCTAATCAAGAACTACCTCAGATCATCAATGGGGCAGGATCGCCTCAGTGGCCTTGGCATCATAAGCATCAACCAGGACGTTGGCAGGGAGATTTCATATGATGATGTTATTGATGATTTCGCCCAGAAAAAATCTAGGAGGCAAAAATTTTGAAGATACAAACTGTTCTGTATAACTGTTAGCTATTACACGATTGCATCGTAGAGTTAGTAATTGTTTGGTAGTTGATAATTGCATTATTTTTTTATACATAGTTCCGTGTCATTTATTCTAAATAATGTATCAGCTAATTTTCAGGAATTTCATGAAAAGTATTTTTTCTGTTTGTCTTCTGAAAGTACATATTTGTTGTTTTGGACATAAATGTTTCATTAAAATTGTTTTATAATTGTTTTTTATTAACACAGCCATTTTTTGTATGTGTGCTGAGGTGATGTAGTAAGGCGTGAGTTGGTGGATGGAGGGGTGGGGCCTCAAATGGGTATACTGCTTAGGGCCCCCTAATGGCTAGAAACGGCCCTGGTTACGCGTATTAAACAAAAAACTGGCACTGTACCATTTAGGTTCCCTACATAGCATACGAAAAATATTATAAGCAACAGAGTTTATTCATAGCAGTTTTTGTATAATTCCACCACAGATGGGATGTATACAATGCAGTACAGTAAGTTCTAAAAAGATAAATTTTAACCGATTCTGAACACATACCAAATTTCCTTACTAGCATCATAGCATGTTACCCTGTAAATACAGCTTTTTACGTTGCCTCTCAATATCACGTTCATCTCGCAGCTCGTGAGTAATTACATGACCTAAGTATTTACATGTGTCTTTGACAGGTATATTCTGACCATTCATTTCAAAAGACCCACATGATACATGTTTCAGGAGATTACACCTAAAAATCAAAACACAGCTCTTTCCCCCATTATAGGTGATGTCATTTTTTATACCATATTGTTCACATACCTCTAATAGTACTCTCATCCCATGGGGAGATGGTGACAGAAAAACAAGGTCATCAGCATACATTAAATGATTAATTTTTTCCTTTCCAATGACAGCTAGTAAGTGCAGTTTTTAGTTCATTGGTAAGGTCATCCATGTATATACAGAAAAGTTAGGGTGATAGTGTACCTCCTTGCCTAACACCATTAGTTACCTTAAAACCTGGTGATACAGTGCTTTTCCATCTTACAAACATGGTCTGCTCTGTATACCAGAATGCAAGTATCTTAAGTACATATTTAGGTACCCCTCGACACAAGAGTTTCTTGAAAAGTTTGTGATGGTTAACTCTATCAAATGCTTTTGATGCATCCAAAAAACAGGAATATACATTGCCGTTTGGCATCTTGTACTTTAGGACGGCTTCCTTTAGCATATAAATACACATGTCAGTACCATGTTTCACTCTAAAGCCAAATTGATCGTCATAAGTCTGCAAGTATGTGCTTATCCTATTATAAATGACATATTCTAACACTTTAGAAAGTATACTGGCGAGTGTTATTGGCCTATAATTATTCTTATCACAGATACTAGCACCCTTATTTTTAACAACTGGCAACAGTACAACTGACAAAATGGACTGTGGCAAGTACCCATGTATCATACAGCTTGTGAAGCATATTGCAAGCATAGGTATTATACGAGGGCTACAACATTTTAAATGTTCTGCTTTTATGCCATCTAGGCAGACAATGATTGTAAGATGGGGTGGGGTTAATTCAGAGCCATTCTCTGTCACCAGTGGTGTCAGGCAGGGAGGGATATTATCCCCCTACTTATTCAATGTTTATATGAATAATCTATCTGTTGTGTTGAACACCTGTAAAATGGGCTGCTATATTGGTACAATGATTGTTTATCATTTGATGTATGCAGATGACCTAGTTCTTATTTTTCCATCTGTAAAAGGGCTCAGCACACTTTTGAAGGTGTGTGAAAGGTATGGGAAGGATAACGACATAAAATATAATCCTGCTAAAAGTCATGTTATGATTATGAGGACGAAGGCCTACAAATATATAAAATTTCTTGAATTTTAATTGAATGGTATGGTGCTGTCAGAAGCAACCCAGACTAAGTATCTTGGCCACATACTAACTGATAGTCTTTCAAATGACTGTGATATTCTAAGGCAATGTAGACAATTATATGCTTAGGTTGATTTTGTTCAAAACTTTTTGTACGCCAATGTATACAGCTCATTTGTGGTGGAACTATAGGATGTATAATTTGAGAAAATTATATGTTGCATATAATAATATTTTTAGGAGTTTATTAAGAACTCCAAGATTTATAAATGGTGCTCCTTCTAGTGTCAGTATACTCTTTGTAGTCAATAAGGTGCCTAACTGTGCCAGTGTCATTCGCAATTTTGTATTTAGATTTATCACTAGGCTTGGTGAGTCAGTCAATAAGATAATAGAAGCATGGTTAATGGACTGGTCTCCGATGTATTTTATAAATCTCAAATCTGGAGGCATTGGCAATTGTATGTTCATTATGCACAGTGATTCACCGATCTTCTTAGTCAATGCTCCAGACAACTATCTTTTATTCTTCTATGGACCTCTTGTAAAATGTTTGTACCTGTTGTGTCTCAAATAAAGGGTTTGTTTGTTTGTTTGTTTGTATATTTAATAATAAATCGTTACAGTCTGGAGAAGTTCCGCTCGACTGGAAACTTGCAAACATTACGCCAATATTTAAAAAAGGGGACAAATCGCTTCCTGGAAATTATCGTCCCATCAGCCTGACTTCAGTAGTTGGTAAGCTTGTGGAGACGATCGTTCGTGAAAAAATAGTTAACCACTTAGAAATTAATAAATTAATCAAAGATTCAACATGGCTTTCAACACAATCGTTCTTGTCTTACTAATTTCCTCGAGTTCTTTAATGATATTGTAAATATACCTGACGAGAGTAAAACGGTAGATATATACATTTTGATTTTCAAAAAGCGTTTGATAAAGTGTCACAGAGAAAATTATTAGCTAAACTTCATTTTCATGGAATTGATGGTAATGTTCTCAAATGGATCGAAAATTGGCTTAATGGCTGTAAACAGTGGTCATTAATGGTAAAACGTCTAACTGGAAAACTGTTACTAGCGGCGTGCTTCAGGGATCAGTTCTTTTTATTATTTATATCAATGACCGACTTGGGAATTAGGAATATAATTTCAAAATTTGTGGATGATACCAAACTTGTGAGACGAACAAAATCAGCGGCTGAACGTTTGCAGATTGAACAAGATATTAATAAATTACTAGAGTGGGCGGAAATGTGGCAAATGAACTTTAATATAGATAAATGTAAAACGTTGCATATCGGTTGAAACAATGTTAAAGAAAGGTATTTTATGCGCGACAAGAAATTGACAAGTGTTATAGAAGAGAAAGATTTAGATATTATTGTTGCTGACACTCTTAAACCGAGTAAGCAATGTATCGAAGCGGCTAGAAAAGCAAATAAAATCTTAGGATTTATTGGTAGATCGTTTGAATTAAGTCGGGGAAACAATGTTAACATATATAATTCCTTAGTACGCCTTCACCTGAATAGTGCGTTCAGTTCTGGTCCCCATATTTACGACAGGACATAGAATGGAGTGTGTGCAGCGAAGGGCTACTAAGATGATTCCTAAATTAAGAAACAAATCATATGCCTCCCGTTTAGAAACGTTAAGTTTATTCTCACTTGTAAAAAGGCGAATTCGAGGACATTAATCCAGGTTTTTAAAACGATTAAAGGTTTTGATAATGCCGACGCAAAAAAATATTTCACTTTCAGGAATGCAGATAGAACTTGCGGTAATGGTCTGAAATTAGTGGGTAACCATTTTAATTCTAATGAAGCTAAATATTTTTTCTTCAATCGTACCGTTAATTTGTGGAATGGATTGCCAGCCAGTGCAGTCCAAAGTAATTCGATCGAATCCTTTAAAGAGAAACTAGATGCTTATCTTGCCTTAAACCCCCAATTAGAAGAATTTGTTGGCGCGTAGAAATTTTGAGGAATTTTCACTTGTATTACCTCGTCCGTATTTTAAAATTTTCACTATCTTCAAATTTCTTCCTATCTTTCAACTTCTTTTCTCTGTTTTGCTTTAAAACCTGTTTTTAAATTTTCTTACTTCTTTTGACCTTCTTTCTTAAATAGACAGCCTCCTACGGACCAACCAGTCTGTTGCTGTTTGGTGTCCTCTCTATTCATTTACCCATAATATCGGTTCAACTCTGGTTGCCACCTCCGGTCTGACAATAATAGCCATTCATCTTTCCACACTCCAAACACCATTTCACATCCTTCATGAATGACCTTTTCTCGCGCTCCCTTTAATTTTGTTTCAGACTCGCAGGATGTCAAAGTTTCTTCTTTTCATCATTTCCACCACCACCTCCGATTTCTGCATCATCGTTGACACATTAATGGTTCCAATTCTAAGCGACTTGCGAATTCGTTGTCGAGCTGGGGCGGACCCAGGATTTGCTGGAGGAGGGTTCGGTACGAGCGCCGAAGGCTTCTAGGGGGGTCCAGGGGCATGCTCCCCCGGAAAATTTTGAAAATTAAGGTTCTCAGAAACACGTTTTTAAGCAAGTTGCGGGGTGTTTGTTCAAGTTTATTAGCTTTTACAACATCTAAGTTATGTACTGATTTGCAAGAAAATTATACAAGGAAAGACAAAATTCGTGATAAGTCTTAAAGAAACCCTGTTAACGAAAATTTCACAATATCAAAACCTAAATTTCTTTTGAAAATCATACTTTATCATTCTAGATTTGTTCATTAATATAATTGAAGTTATTATATTTCTTGACAAAGTTTTGTGTTGACTGAGATATCAGTTAATCTCCCGACTCTCAAAGACTGGATCGACGAGCGCCATTCGTCGGGGTTGCTGTTCAGCGAACCATTAAACTACAGCTTCGTAATCCACGGGCTGTCATAATGAATGTTCATCAACGCCAAGCCCGACAATCTCTCCGTGGACATAGTAGTCCTAAGGTACCCCTTCACAAGTTTCAAGGTACTGTTGGCACGTTCATCTGTGAGTCAGCTTGTCGTACAACACGTGTTCCTACCGGTATCACTGGCGCTACTGCGAATCCTCTTTGCAGTCGGGGTAGATTGTCCTTCTTCATCACTGTCAAAACGAGAGAGAATGAATTTAATATGAGCAATCGATCAGTAACTAAGTTTTTAAAGTCACTGTTTTAGTTTACAATACAGTTACTAACCTTGCCACTGACGTGGGATGGACCAAACTTGATGGACCAAAAAATCGGTCAATTCTTGGTTGCTGTTTAACTCTTCTTGACATTGTAAATCGAAAATTCTATTGAATAAATACTTTGAATATTTGTTTTTTGACTTTTGAGTATTAAAGTAAGACAAAGTCGACTGACGATCTGAAACAAATGAAACAAAAGGGTATATTACATGCTTTTAGTGTTGTTTGTAAAATAACTTGTATGTTCAGTCAGTTAGCTTTGGGAGCGGGGGTTTCTGGTTTAGTGTGGTTCGATCGAACCCCCCCCCCTGGATCCGCCACAGTCGAGGTCTGTTTTCAGTCGTTAACCGAGATCTGTCCGTTACTCCGAGGCTCTGCTTGAGATTTTACGAGCTAAAAAAAAAATTCAGCCACCGACTAGCTAGGCCTATCATGGTTATATCCTTCTTTTATCCGGACTTGGGACTGGCATAGAATTCTAAATGTTATTTTCCCATGGTAATGTTGACGCCCAGTTGACGAGCCAGAGGACAGTCACCTATCCAACAACTTGATCTAGAATACATATCACTTCTCACTTGTCTTTCTTCCACTGACTCTTTTAATAGTATATATATTAAATGTATGATCGCCATTTTGTAAACTATCCGATAAAATCATAGATTACACTCAGTGGTGGGCACCGTTAACCAAAAAGTTAACTTCGATAACGATAATCCGATAATTTTACTACAAAGTTAACGGAAGTTAACGATAATCCGTTAACGATAACTATTTCTTTACCAACATTTAAAAAAATCAAGGAAAAAAGCTTTAAAACCCATAGAAAATGTTTATTTATGCAAAATCCAACAATAAATAGGTATTTAACTATTTTTATCAAGTTTTGCAACTTTTGTTTAACTTTTTTTTTTATTTTTAATAAAAAATGTACTGATTACATGTTTTGAAACCCTTGAAACCACTAACCAAATTTTAATTTACCAGAGACTTATTATGGCGGGAACTGAAAGGTAAAATTAAATTTTAGGCACATTTATTAAAGACTGACACAATGTGCTGGTTGCCCTTCAGAAAGACCAACTCCTCAAAGTTAGGCCCAACTGCCAGTCTTGACCTCTTGGGCCTCCCCAACCTCCCCTTGCGAGATCTGGAAGCAGACTGAAGTTATGGCGGTTTGAATTCATTCGCGGAGCGGTGATCTTCCGTGAATGACTCCTCGCAGTTAACGTGTTAACAGACTTTGACTAAATATCGAGTTATCGGAAGTTAACTGGTCCGATAACGATAAATGGAAATTAACTTCCGTTAAAAAAAGTTAACTTCGTTAATTAACTGTTATCGGATTAACGCTTTAGTGCCCAACACTGATTACACTGTTCAACAATGATTTTGTCTCAGGAAAGGTTCTATGTCATTATGATAGGGTTTTTAACGCTGATAACAAAAACGGTCTTATTATTTTCTTATCACGTATAGTTTGAGAAATTTCCATTTCTTTGTTTTGGAAAAAATATTCAATTTTTGTAGTAAAAGCTGTTCATTTATTTTATAATCTCGCAACTCTGACCACATGTGATGTTTGTCTTATTATGTCGTGTGTATTACTACTATTATAGTATGTGTGATGTTAATATTTTTTAATATTTTGTATAATATTTAATTAATTATATCCAATATACAATATACAAACAAACACTATTTCAGACTCAACAGGTACAAACATTATACAAGAGGTCCATATCTGGCCTTGTTTGGCGCACATCTGGCATTTTTAGTGCATATTTGCATCCTCGCTCCTGAAATATGTAGCTGCCCGATAAGATATCAAGGGACATCATGGGTCTTGTGTTAAATTTGGACCTCCAAAGACAATGTTTGAGAAATTCAACTCCTCTCTGCAGGGACGGACTGGAACTCAAAACCGGCCCTGGACTTTCATCCAGACCGGCCCACACAATACGCGCGCGTGCGCCCTCCCCAACATCCTTAGGGTCACAAAATGGTGAAAATACCGCCACCCAAATTCAATTATTGGACATTTATTTTTACTATACTGACACACACACACTGTTAATATAGTAGAGCCGCTATTATAGACAACACAGTAAAACAGAAAATAGAGACGCCACAAATTGACAGTCATACACTGTCATTAATTACATGGAAAGCAAAAAGTCTATCTACCAAAGAGAAAAATATGTATTACTCTAATGTGTCAGCAGTTTTCTCAGCAGCTCACTCCTCTCTGCAACTCTGTCTATCATCACATTTGTAACCAGGGCCATTAAGATGTCCTTCTCGGTTGCCATCAGCATAAACGCCTCGAGATGCTCCTGGGAGAGTGTGCTCCTGAGTCGACTTTTGATGTACTTCAGGGTTGAGAAACTTCTCTCACAGGCCACCTGGGTGATTGACAGAATGAGCAGGAACTTGTACCCAAGGCCTATAATGTGGTAAGCATCTGTCAACAAGTTTTACCTCAGGATTATCTGGTAACAACATACTGCACAGTCTTTACAAGAGGAACACCTTTTATTCCTCATCTCCACTTCATCTTCCTCTCCATCAGCCTCAGGTCCATCCTCAGGTGTCTCACTGACTATTCTGATGGTGTATTCCTCCAGTGCTGATGTTTTCAGCCTCTCACACTGCAAGTTCTCAACTGTTGCCCTGCTGTCAAACTTCAGCAAGCATTTGCTGAGCTCTTGAAGGGCTGACTGGGGTAAACCACTGGCACCGGCCCTTACATGTCGGAAGTTTCTGGGGTCCAGAAGGGCTAAGTCGGCATAAAGAGTGCCATGGGTGAGGAAACGGCGATGGAGGCTCTCAGTGACTGTGTCCATTATTTGACTTTGTAGGCCCTCTCTGCATCTGTCAACGTTTCATCATGACCCATCTCACCAGGCATGATTTTCTTTTTTCTTTGCCTTTTCTGTGGCAGGGTGGCCTCCACTTCCAGCTCTGTCTCCTCTTCCTGCTCCTGCAGTTTGTCATTCGCCCACTGAACAAATGTGTCTGTAGCTCGCTTGATGGCGTCGAAATCTCTTGCCATCCCTTTGAGACTATCTTGTGTTCCAACAACCATTCTGTGGGCAAAGAGAATGTCCATGCCACTCGTCTGCATGTATTTGGAGAGCGGAACAGTGTGCTTAAATATGTGAAGAAACATTTGAGCGGTCAGTATGGTCTCGTATTTGAGTAGTGCTTCAATGAATGTTCTTGCCTTGACACGTACGGTGGTCTTGATATTTGCCTGGCCTTGTATTACAGCTAGTGTTAGCAGTACGTCAGTGTACAGAGCATTGTCTGGGTTACCAAAGAATCCAAAGACCTTCAGCGCAGCATCCTTTGCCCACCAGCGGGTTTCTCCGATTGGAGAGAGGCGTTGGTGGCGAGTGTTGTGGCTCTCCCTTTCTCATACATTCATCATCTGGTAGGACTTTCGGATGAACACGGCGATGTCATTCAGAGAGAACAGTGAGGCACTTGCTATAACCACTCCTAATGTGTCAGCCAACACTAAGTTCAGAACGTGTGCATAACACCATACGTGTATTTGGTTGGGAGAGTGTGTGGAGAGTAGGGCAGAGAAACCTTTGTACTGGCCCTGCATGTTAGAAGCTCCATCTGTAGCATTGCCGATACATTTGCTGATGTTCAGTTTGAGTTTCTGAATAACTTCCGTCAGCAACTGAACCAAGTACTCTCCAGTGCATGCGGCCTCACAGTTCACAACGAGTCTCTCATGTATAGTATTTGTGACATATCTGATAATGACTGCACACTGATCACGAGAGGTTATGTTCTAGATTGTGTCGATCTGGACTGAGGACATTCCAGCTTCCTCAACTTCACGAGATGAATTCTTGGATAATGTCCCGAATTATGTTTATAACAGTAGTGATTGTATTTTTAGAGGGAAAAGTGATGAGAACCTCTGCATAGAAAAAAACAAGAAACTGCATCAGTCTGGGGCAAGAGGCAATCAGTTAAATGTTCTTTCAAGCAGACATATTTTCCAAGTAGAATGATAAGTTCCAAAAAGTTACCATGATCGACACTGGCGTCATCTAATGTATAAGCTGCCTCCGACTGCATCCCCCTGTAGCTAAGCCCTCTCTTGCCAATGACTAACTACATCTACTATACGCTCCATCACCTGGCGTCTCTTGCGGACCTGCTCTCTATGGGCTGAAATCTGACTGCCACTCAGCAAACCCTCTATTGTCTGCTTTAGAGGCCTTTAGAAAGTATGCTTCAACGGAATTTCTGTGCGTGCTACTCTTTTCGTGCTCCATTACACGTTAATGGATATGCTTCCAATCTTTCATTCCAGTGATGAAAATACTGCTATCAGTGGGCTTACCAAATGCCATACAAACTGAACAATGCAAAGTGTGATTTCCTTCATTGTACATAAGCCACTTCCTATTGGTGACATATTTTCAAAAGAAAACTCTGCACCACAGGGTTTCTTGACTTCTGCTGTGGGTGAAAACAAAAACAATTGGTGGTCATCTGATTTGGGTCGCTTAAAATAGTCAAAGGTTGGGCTGGCATCCTTGTTTTCCGTGACTTTCTTCTGCGGCAGGTGAACTGGGCCGATCATCAACCTGCACATGAAAATATAAATAAACTAATTAATAATAAAATAATGAATATAATTATTTTTTATTTATAATATTTATTTTATTAATTTTATATTAATAAAATTAATTATTATGTCAGATTTTTCAGCTGATTTTTTATGTCATTTTAATAAAAAATTTACTATGATTTAAAAATTATTAAATTTATTGCTAATATATATAAAAATTTTAGAAAACCTTATGTTGTTTCGTGCATTGGTCTCTCTTCACATGGAGGTCAAGCTGGTGGCTCCGCCTCTATATAATAATTTATGAAATTTATTTTATTTTGTCTTATTTAAAAATATTATTGACTGTTATAAACTAGACAAGCTATGCACTCTTACTTTCTCAAATCATCACATCAGATGCTACAGATTCAAAGAAAAAAAATACATATGGCTCCAATTTATCACACTATCAAATACATTGGCCCACTAAAAAATCAAATGTTGAAGATGTATAGGCCTAAGCATATTTTTTAACTGAGATACATAAAAATATTTCAAACAACATAGAGGCTCTATGTATGAGTAAATTGTCAACCTGTAAAGCTGAAAATATATATTTTAAAAGCTGATAACGTGAAATAACCAGTGAACGAATAATAAGATTACGATAATTCACCGGTCTGCATGAAAATCGATTTCTTTATTTTGAGTTGTGATTCTGAAGCAGTTCGCTGCGCTGAATTAAAAAATGCTACCAGTTTTTTCTATCACCCACAGTTTTAAAGTTATTAGCAAAACAATTTTGGGGCGTTTTGTAATTTTTTACCGTTTTTATCTTTAATTAATTTCGTTTTTTCATATTTTTCAGATAGATAATTCTAACATTACGTCTTTAAAATTTTAATAATGGCTTCTAGAGGATGTACCCATAGTCCAGACATATTTTGTTATATTTGTGGTCGGTATGTTGTAAAACAAAGGACAAATGTAACGACCTTCATTAAGAGAGCTTATCATGCTTATTTTGGAATTAAATTAGGAGATCAAGACAAAAGTTGGGCTCCACACAAGGTTTGTCTTACGTGTGTTGCGGCACTAAGGAATTGGAGCAAAGGTAAAAAGAAAAGTTTGCCATTTGGGATCCCTATGGTATGGCGCGAGCCTAGAAACCATACCGATGACTGCTACTTCTGTTCTTGCAATGTTAAAGGTTATAATGCAAAGAATAAAGAGATGATGTTTATGAACAGCCAACAGCTGACCGAGATCCTAAACCATTAACCCAAGCCAAACTAAATGACTTAGTCAGGGATTTGAATCTGCCTAAGGACTCTGCAGAACTTTTGGGGGGTCTAGATTGCAGGAGAACAATTTATTTGCATCCGACACATACTTCGCTTGGTAAAGAAGGTAAATATATTTGTTTCTTTCAGTTATTTTTTATTCTTTCATAAACAAGCAATATGCTTGTCCAAGAGCTAGGAGCTATTTAATTCTGCTTTAATTAGGTTTTACTCTATCACCTAAAGATTTCGTGCTACAAGGGTGTTGTAATACCTCATCTATCCCCAAATGTTAACCACCCATTGATGGGAGGGGAGAGAGTATTTGCTGGGAACGGGACTGGTTGTTATTATATTTACCCTACATTATTATGTAAGCGTTACTGTAGTCTATAACAACAAAATTTATGGTTTAGCATGTGCAATCCAATGTTGGTCTCGATAAGATGGTTCACATGGGTCCTTTGAATAAGGAATTTAAGCTTAAATTTACAAAAATGTTAAGGAAATTTTTTATCATACTGATTTCCGCATCATATTTATTAATAAAACGTCTTTAGGTAGCTTTTTCTCAGCGAAGGATCGAACCCCTGACTCGTTGCGTAGCGGTGTTGTATATTTATTTACCTGCCCCAGGTGTCTCCTTGGGAATTACATCGGCAGCACTGTTCGCTCTCTCAGGGCTAGATTTTATTCGCATATGGGAATAAGTGGCCGAACAGGTAAAATTTTAAAAACTAAAGAAGCCTCGAGTATTCGTGAACACAGCATTAAATGTAAAATTGATGTCACTTTAGACAATTTTAAAATTCTTGGTTGTAATACTTGTCCCAACTCACTAAGAATTTTAGAATCGCTTTTCATTAAAGCATTGTCCCCTAGTCTGAATGTTGACTCATCTGCCGTCCCTCTCAATTTGCTATGATCCCTCCTCCTTCCCCAATTCCTTATAATCCCTCCTTCCCCAATCGCCCTCGCCATCTCTCGTGTTTCCCGTTCTTGTCTCTGCTCAAATTAGTCAGCCTCGGATACTGCAGTGTAAGGTAGATAGTTCCATTGTTCCAGTGTACTATTGTTAATTTTTCCAGTGTATTAATTTCACATTTACTATATGTATTTAAAAATAACTTCTTAATTTTTATATGTAAATCTGTATAACTTAGAATTTAACCCTCTTTTCTCAGTCTTTTAAAATTTGTCTTTACGAATAGGTTATAGAAATTTTCTGTTTTGTTTTTCATTCAATATTGATTTTAATTTCACATTGTTATTAAACAGCCTGAAGATGAGCGTATTGCTCGAAACGTTGCGCATTAAAGAAGACTTTTCATGGCATTTACATTTCTCCTTGTCATTGGATTTCTCCTAAATATTATATATTATATATATATATATATATATATATATATATATATATATATATATATATATATAGGGTGTCCCATAAGTCCGGCATCATAGGAAAAATAATAAAAAAGTGTCGTGAATACGTTTTATTATTTATTATACTTCATTATTTACTCTACTTTCTGCTCTCTATTGCATTTATCTTTACACTCTCTTTACTCATTTCCACAATACTTTATAAATTCATGGTAGCCACGCCGAGACTATGAAAGCCGTTACAACACAAAGGGGGAGGGGGGGGGGGGGGGTCATTAACACTCTTTTTAACGCTTGTTAACACTTTATTTAATTCCGAAAATGGTTTAGTTAATTTTGGGGGATGCGAGTAGGAAATTTTACTATAATATTTTACGTCGGAGAGGGGCACAAAACAATTAATTTAATTTTAAGATTACATGGCCCCAACTTTACGCTTATCGCGCTGCCGAATGACTGTTGGGTATTTTTAGAAACCCAGCCTTCGTGGGCTGACTCTTTGTGTTGCCCATTCGTATTTAATAATTTTAATAACCAAACCATCATTTATCTTAATTTTTACATATTACATATTATTATCTTCATTAATCGAACATTATTAAAATTCTTAATTAGACACTACTATACTCAACCATAATTTATTGTAAGTACATCCATTAAATATTTTTGTATTCTTTTAATTTGCACTCCCAACTCGTATTTTATAAGTTTAATATATTCGAACATTAATTTATAAACAAACATTTAATTCTTAATTAGACATTACTATAAAAAGACAAAACAAAAGCTTTTATTTACAGAACGTGCTCAATATGTCCACCATTGTTTTCAATACACAAATTCAGACGTGATACCCATTCAGCAAGCACACGGTGAATGATGTCAGGAGTAATGGTGTTACAATTTAGGCTGACCATACGTACCGTTTTGAACGGGACAGTACCGTTTTGTATGGGTTTTTGTATGGGTTCTGTCACTGAAGAATAATTGTAAGCTCAATTGTTTATGTACTTACTTTTTCATGAATACAGAATATTACATAACCCCCGTCCCTTTTTTGCCATCCCAATGTCCCGTTTTTGTCTCAAGGAAATATGGTCAGCCTATGTTACATGCCCCAATAATGCGCTGCCGCAAATGTTCAACACTCCTAATTTTCTCTGCGTATACCAGTGCTTTCAAGTGGCCCCAGAGATAAAAATCTAGTGGCGTGAGATCCGGGCTTCTAGCTGGCGATTCCACAGGCCCTCGACGTCCTATCCAATGACCAGGGAATTGTTGGTACAGGTATTCCCTTACTTGGGTGCTGTAATGTGCAGGAGCGCCATCTTGCTGGAACCATGTTGGAAAATTTCCTTCTCCGTTCAAGACACTAGGAATGCTTCTTCCTTGAGCATACGTAGGTAGGTGCCTCCAGTGACATGTTCATCGAAAAAGAGGGGGTCTATGATGTGATCCTTCTAAATGCCACACCATACCATCACCCGAGATGCACCTTGTTCCTTTGAAGAGGTATACCAGTGAGGGTTGTTTTGAGACCAGTAGCGGGTGTTCTGTCGATTTACCTCACCATTTCCATAAAAAACAGCCTCGTCACTGAACAGAATGGTGGACGGGAAATTGGCATCCCGAGCATAAGAAAAATATGAATTATGGTTTGTAGAAATAGAAAAATATGAATTTCTCCTATGATGCCGGACTTATGGGACACCATATATATATATATATATATATATATATATATATATAACGTAAAGAACGACGCTTGTATAGGAGAATATTCCGCGCAAGATGAGAGCGAGAGAACGAAACAAATGAAAAAATGAGGTAACCACCCGGGAATCGAACCCGGGATCTTCCGATTGCCGGTCAGATATGATAACCATTACACCACGGGCCTCACTCAATCAAATGCCGTAATTCCTCTACATACGCGCAGAAACCAATGCCCCAAGGGGGCACCTCCCGCATGCCGTACATTATATACATTTAAACTGCAAACACGCAGTATAATTAACGTAAAGAACGACGCTTGTATAGGAGAATATTCCGCGCAAGATGAGAGCGAGAGAACGAAACAAATGAAAAAATGAGGTAACCACCCGGGAATCGAACCCGAGATCTTCCGATTGCCGGTCAGATATGATAACCATTACACCACGGGCCTCACTCAATCAAATGCCGTAATTCCTCTACATACGCGCAGAAACCAATGCCCAAGGGGGCACCTCCCGCATGCCGTACATTATATACATTTAAACTGCAAACACGCAGTATAATTAACGTAAAGAACGACGCTTGTATTGGAGAATATTCCGCGCAAGATGAGAGCGTATGTAGAGGAATTACGGCATTTGATTGAGTGAGGCCCGTGGTGTAATGGTTATCGTATCTGACCGGCAATCGGAAGATCCCGGGTTCGATTCCCGGGTGGTTACCTCATTTTTTCATTTGTTTCGTTCTCTCGCTCTCATCTTGCGCGGAATATTCTCCTATACAAGCGTCGTTCTTTACGTTAATTATACTGCGTGTTTGCAGTTTAAATGTATATAATGTACGGCATGCGGGAGGTGCCCCCTTGGGGCATTGGTTTCTGCGCGTATGTAGAGGAATTACGGCATTTGATTGAGTGAGGCCCGTGGTGTAATGGTTATCATATCTGACCGGCAATCGGAAGATCCCGGGTTCGATTCCCGGGTGGTTACCTCATTTTTTCATTTGTTTCGTTCTCTCGCTCTCATCTTGCGCGGAATATTCTCCTATACAAGCGTCGTTCTTTACGTTAATTATACTGCGTGTTTGCAGTTTAAATATAAATTATATATATATATATATAATATATTATATATATATATATATATATAATATATATATATATATTAATTGTACGCTCTTGATGGTTGGTTAGGTTAAGTCGTGATATTTTCATTTTCGTTAGTTTTAATGAAAATATCACGACTTAACCAAACAATCGTCAAGGGCGTACAGATGACCTAACCGGACATTCATTAATTTTACTGTAGGTTTTGATATATATATATATACAGTATGTCCTCAGAGGCCAACGCCACATAGCCTATGTTCTTCCCCGGTGTAACGTTGAAAAATGAGGTGCCCCTCATTATTCAACGTTGAATAATAGTTCAATTCAATTTTCAAATGAGGTGTACATCATTTTTCAACGTTACACCAGTACTAGTGTCCCCGACCAAATACAGTTCAGTTTGTGCCCAGAATCGTGCAAAATCTATTTTTCGACTCGTCAAAAATTCCTTCATCAGACAAAAGTGTGAAAACCTATCCAATTCTAATTCTTGCTCTTTCTGGCAACTAGCCAACAACCTCTCCAACAACTTTACTACTTCATCTTTCCCTCCTCTTTTCTATTCCAATGGCTCAGTTGCTGTCTCTTCGCCCGACAAAGCTGAACTCCTCATTCAAACCTTCGCCTCCAACTCAACCCTGGACAATTCCGGTGCTGTTCCTCCATCTCCTCCCTCTGACTAATTATGTCTAAAATTAGAATCTCTTCCAAAGATGTTCTTTCTGCCATATCTGGGTTCAACTCTTGGAAGGCGTACGATCCTGATGGTATCCCTCTTGTTGTTCTCAAGAACTGTATTTCTGTGCTGACACCCTGCCTTCGCAAACTCGTCCGTCTTTGTCTTTCATCTAGCACGTTCGCTTTCATTCAGCCTGTTCCAAAGAAGGGTGATCGCTCTCAGCTCTCCAACTATCATCCAATTGCTTTGATTTCTTGCCTTTCTAAAAAAAATTAATTTATCCTTAATAGGAAGATTGTTAAACACCTCTCTTCTCACAATCTTCTTTCAGATCTTCAATATGGGTTCCACAGGGGCGTTCTACTTGCGATCTTCTTGCATATATCTCTGACTCCAGTGACGTACATAAGGGGGTCACAGCCCCCCGTCATTGTTAAAATTATTACTACTCTTATTAAAGATATTTCAAAAAGAAAGTTTCAAAAATCTATAACTTAGCAACATTCACCACAAAAAAAAATCTTGTCAGATGGAAATTCAGTTATTTTATGGTTACCAGGACATGGTACTAACTCAAAACTCAAAAACAATGATTATCCGACTTTTGGGTACATGACTAGTACGTGAGCAGCAGTGTGGAAGGGCTCCGTCACCTCTATGACCATTGGGCGACGGTTGGCTTGGCACCTGCGTGGTCAGCTCAAAGCTTGTGGTGCTGACGTGATGTCATATATATATATATATATATATATAATATATATATATAATATTTAGGAGAAATCCAATGACAAGGAGAAATGTAAATGCCATGAAAAGTCTTCTTTAATGCGCAACGTTTCGAGCAATACGCTCATCTTCAGGCTGTTTAATAACAATGTGAAATTAAAATCAATATTGAATGAAAAACAAAACAGAAAATTTCTATAACCTATTCGTAAAGACAAATTTTAAAAGACTGAGAAAAGAGGGTTAAATTCTAAGTTATACAGATTTACATATAAAAATTAAGAAGTTATTTTTAAATACATGTAGTAAATGTGAAATTAATACACTGGAAAAATTACCAATAGTACACTGGAACAATGGAACTATCTACCTTTCACTGCAGTATCCGAGGCTGACTAATTTGAGCAGAGACAAAGAACGGGAAACACGAAGGATGGCGAGGCGATTGGGAAGGAGGGATTATAAGGAATTGGGGAAGGAGGAGGGATCATAGCAAATTGAGAGGGACGGCCGATGAGTCAACATTCAGACTAGGGGACAATGCTTTAATGAAAAGGGATTCTAAAATTCTTAGTGAGTTGGGACAAGTATTCATGGCATTTACATTTCTCCTTGTCATTGGATTTCTCCTAAATATTAAATTGAAGCTCTGTAGAAGCAACCCGCATGATTATATATATATATATATATATATATATTTCAAAGGTTCCGTGCGATGATTCCTCATTTCACGAAGGTCAAGCTTGTTGCCCCTCCTCCCAAGTTGGCCTGAAGTAGAAAGTTGGTTTCTTGTACTCTCCACCTCACATAGCCAGGTACGCCCGGCTCATCGGGGATTGTTCTGAGCCAGGTGTCTAATCTTCTTTTGAAGATATCCACTGCAACACCATTCGTGTTCCTTAGGTCTTTGGGCAACTGATTAAAGTTTTGGTCCTCTCACCACAAAACTATTTTCTTTCAGGGTTAAGGATGTTCCATCTCGCCTTTAATTTGGGAACACAACAATCTTCCTTTTCTACTTTCCACCGTTGTTTGGGGAGTTACAGGGTTCAGAGTAAGATTAAGGACCAGTTTCTCCATTATTTTCCAAGTGTAAATAATGGTGTATCTCTCTTTTCTCCTTTCCAGTGAATATAGGTTTAGTTCGCATAACCTTTCCCGGTAATTTAGTTCTTTGCACTCCTTGATCTTGGCTGTGAAACTTCTCTGAATCCCTTTTAGCTGTCTAATGTCTTCTTTTTTATATGGGGATGTTAGGACCAAGCAGTATTCCAATCTGGGTATGATCAGTGTTTTCAGTAGAGGAATCATTACAGTCCTCTCCCTTCGTTTAAAGGTTTTCAGTATCTGCCCAGTTATTCTCTTTGTTCTGTTTACTGCTATCTTATTTTGTGTTTCAAATTTTGCATTATTATCAGTCATTACAACCCCTAAATCTTTCGCTCTAGAATTTCTCTGAATTTCCTGTCCATTTCGGGACAACAACTTCATATTGTTGTCTTCCGTCCATTTGTAGATTCTGTTCATGTCGGTTTGTAGAGATCCTATATCTTCTGGGTTTCTTATTTTTCTACTGATCTTTGTGTCATCGGCAAAGGATGTTACTATGCTGTCTCTGGTAATGCCCTCATCTACAACCATGCGACCTACCATTTCTATGGTTGAGCTGTATCCATGTTTGTGCCATTAGAAGTTCGCTGTGAGAAGCGAATGTCCCTTAATTTCATTCCCTTAAAGTACAAACAAGACAATCGACGGTTTAGATCGTTTAACATTTTCATCAGAATATTACCCATATCTCCATTTCCCATTTGTTATAGAATTTATTATAATTAATTATTGTTAGCTTGCATCTAACCCTCATCCCTAAATTTTATTAGATTGTGCATGCACATTGAATGTGGCATGATTTAAACCCTTGTTTGTACTTCTTTATTCATTTACTTAATTCTTCCCCAAATGTACCCAATTCCCTAATATTTACTGTATACTCGTGTAAGTAACTTATATATTTAATTAAGTTTCACTCACTCTTGTACCATGGCTGTAAACCCTTCATTACTGTATCTCTCTAATTTCTTCAAATAATGACTTATACTGTACGTACGAATTAAATAACTATGGCGTATTAATTATGAATTAACGTATTGCATAATTTGATAAACTATGACATCATAAAGTAACTTTATTCCTTTCACGTTTTCCATACCTTGAATATTGAATCACGTGTTTAGTATAGGGTGGCCAGACGTCTGCCTTTTGAGCACACTGTCCTTAGGGTGGCCATTTCCAAATTTCCAAAAAGGCCAAATGGCCACCCTAGTTTAGTATGTGGATATCTTTCGTATTCAATGTATGATAAATTCTTTATTAATAAAAACTTCACTCTCTATAAGTCATTATTTATATGTTGTGTCTTGTCTGGTGTTATGCACTATGCAGTATAAATATTATTCGACCATATTCATTCATACATCCATGTCCTTTCTTGACCGCTATTTTTTATTAATTTTATTATTTATCTACCTATTGTCTACTTATGCCCTATCAACCTATCAGTCCATGTTTACTCGTGTTTATATTACGCACACAACCTATTGTGTGACAACCGATATGTGTACAATACTTTAGGCACTCGTACATGTCCGCTGATGATCATGATTACGTACATAGTTACATGTAAATACGTCCACATGTAATTTTTTTACTTTTTCTTTTAATTATTTCACCTCTCGCAAGATATTCGTTAATGCTGATACGAATGTTCGAATTCCGATGACATTGCCAAAAGCGAGCCTCTGAATCCGAACTCTTCTCTCTTGCTCCTACTACCAATTTATAACCAAGATGTTATGTTATGTTATTATAATATACTATTGTGCCAGGGCACTGGTTCATTATCTGCTTACATCACATAGTTATCCACATTCTCATTACTTGTACTTACTATTTCTACCTAATTGTCATTCAAATTCTATATTACTTATGTGTTACGTTATCATAAACATCCGTGTACTTCCAATGGAAAGTACACCGTATTTTTCCTCCGCTTTCCTCATCGCTGGCTATTTAGGTTTTCAAACTATGCTAACCAACCATTTTTCTGATAATATTTGACGTAATTTGGTGTAATCATTGTTAATAAAAATATATAACAATGTTGTTAATCTCCTTTAAATTATAGAACAACGGTTAACTTTCCTTCATTATATAAATTGTATCACCTATTTAGATTACTTCAGTCTGAGATATGTCAATTAACAATTTGCTAAAATTGTAATTAACTGTAATAATTTAATATGATGTAATTAATGTACTTAATGTACTCGGTGCATGTCGCCATCCAAAAATGTATACTTTACAAAAATTACTATTTTTTGTTAAAGTTTTTTATCTTTCTAAATTTCACTGTATGCTTAAATTATGCTTAATGTTCAATTCTTTAGCTCTCCAGTTAAAGTGGGAACTTAACCTTCAACTGCACGCCCCCAAAATTTAGCCTTATTTATTTCTTGTATTGTAAATTAAATCATTCCTGCCGTAGCACTTACTCGAGGAGGACAAGCCTCTTGCTTTAAATTCCTGCCTGAGCCATTGTCGAAAGAGGTCGAACCTCTCTCCCTTTCAATTCTTGCCTTAGCCCTTACTTGAGGAGGACGAGATTCCTCGCTTTAAATTCCTGCCTGAGCCATTGTCGAAACAGGTCGAACCTCCCCTCACTTTAAATTGCTGCCTGTATCTTCATTTAATTAAGACCATATAATTCCCGCTTAACCATTGTCAAAAAGAGGTCAAACCTCTACCCCTGTAGATTCCTGCCTGAGGCTTAGACCAAGGAGGTCAAACCTCCTCCCCTCTAAATTCCTATCTTCGTCACCAGTTGACCTGTTAAAAATTCCTGCCATAGTTTTTGCCCGAGGAGGTCGAGCCTCCTCACTTTAAATTCTTGCTTGAGCTGTTGTTGCAAGAGGTCAAACCTCTTCCCCTGTAAATTTCTGACTAGCAGCGCCCTGTTCTGTATATATTTTGTGTAATAAAAATTATATGAGTGAACGAAAACTCCTATTGAGAACTGAAGTGTTTCCATTCACCCCTTCGGAAAAAAACTTGGTAGAAACTGTCTATTGTTACTCGGATGCTCTACGGCTAAGGCCGAGCTTAACCAACAAGGACCACCTTCGTTGGATTGCCCACAGTGTATTCATCCTAAGAGTTGCAAGCGGGCAGTGGCCCGCACACACGTGCGACATCTATGTCAGTTAGCATGATTATGAATAGTGGAGCTAATACTGTTCCTTGTGGTACTGAGCTGAGGACCTCTGATTCTGATGAAGATACTCCTTGTACTGTAATGACTTGCCGCCGCTCACTAAGGAAATTATATATCCATTTCCCTACTTTTCCTGTTATTTCCATATATATATATATATATATATATATATATATATATATATATATATATATATATATATATATATATATATATATATATATAGTGTGTGTGTGTGTGTGTGTCCCCCACCCCTTTAAGAAATGCTGTGTACACCCCTGTCTGACTCTTGGTCATCCTTCTTTCAGATTTTCGTGAAACCTTTGTTATTGCGCTAGACATATCAAAAGCAGTTTGGAGATAAAGATTTGTGCCAGATTCTATCAAAAGCTACTTACTTTATGTTACTTTATAAGAGTTCGAACGACGGTTCACGATCGACTTGCGGTCGACCACTCTGCAGCATCCCGCCTCATTTGTGGGATTTGGTGAAGGAGGGAATTGGTTTAATCTCCTCCTGTTCTCGTAACCAACCACGCATGACTGGTCAGGTACTTTACACAGGAATCTGTCCAGCTGGTTTTTTAAAGTTGTTGTTGTTTAGCCGATCAGCCCACCCTGATCGAGCAAGCCAGTGGCACGCAAGTAACCAATCACCCTCTCCGGAGTGGACCAGAGATTCAGCGCACTAGTGTTGTTGTGTTGTGTTCGTTGTTGTGCTAGAGCGGTACAGTCTGTCATAATGTGTTCAATTGTTTGTGCTGTGTCCTGGCACAGGTGGTAGGTGTCGTCTGTAGAGTTGTCTAGTCTGTGTTTATAAGTTCGTAAGTTGGGGTGATGTCCACATCGGAATCGTGCAAGTTAACTCGATCCAATCTGCTCAGGCTGATCTCTGACCTGTTAATGGGTGGCGGCTTCGCACCTAGGACCGCATTCGGACCGAGTCGTGTCAGTGCTTTGTGGGTTAGGTGTGTGTATGTGTCTGTGTTTTCTGTACTGTGTGATGTCTGTGGGGGCGTGGTATGGAATGGAGTATTTGATTATAATGTCCCTCTGGTGTTACCGTAATGGTGCGAGGTGTTGGTGCATGATTGTACATGTAGTGGCAAGGGTGTTGTGGGTTAGTTGTCGCTGCTGCCATGAATTTTGTTCCCCTCATGTCTAAATGTTCCCTAACTTTCAGTATTTTTGTTTCTGTGTGCAGGTGTTCTATTGGTATTGTTTGAGTGCATCCTGTAATGATACGAAGTGCGTTGTTTTGCATTGTCTGTAAGATGTTTATGTGTGTGTTTGAGATAATGGGTGCCCAGCATGGGCTAGCGTAGTCCATAACTGAGCGAATATATTGTTTGTATATGAGTGATGTTGTTTCCTGCTGGTGTCCAAAGTTTGTGCCTGTTAGTACCCTAAGCGTACTAAGTCTTGACGTACATTTGTTTTTAATGTCCTGAATGTGGTTTGCAAAAGATAATGATATGTTGTATGTGACCCCAAGTATTTTGGTCCTGTGAGTGTATGAAATGTTGGTGTTTTTAGTGTAAGCTGTGGAGTTATCTGGTGTTCCTTTGTATCGCTTGTAAGCAAGGTGATGGTTAATTTTGTGGGTGCTACTTTGAGTCTATTGTGTGTGAGCCAGTCTTGTATGCTCTTTATGTATGTTTGTAGGTTATTTGTAGCAGTGTCGATGTTGTTGTGGGTGAGTGGATGTTAGTGATGTCATCTGCATATGATGATAAGGTAAGCTTCTTATCTATGGGTGTTGGAATGTCATGCATGTATAAGTTGAACATTGTTGGTGAGAGAACAGAGCCTTGAGGGACCCCGTTTGGAAAAAGCTTGTTTTTGGAAGACTTGCTATTAAATGTGACATGTGAGTATCTTTCTGATAGTTGCTCAGCCATCTTTTAGTGTTATTGTGCATGTTTGTGTTGAGTATTTTGTTTATGAGAGGGAAGCGTGGGATAGCATCAAATGCTTTACTAATGTCTATTGTTGCTAATAGTGTACGTTGAGCTGGTCGTCTGGAATTGATGCCATCCATGATGTGCTGCGTGAGATTAGTGAGTAATGTCGTGGTTGAGTGGTGAGGTCTGAATCCATGTTGAGTAGGCGATAGTGGTATGTGTGGGTTGGTGATTTGTAAGATTAGTCTTTGTTATTTTGGAAGGTGTGCATAGTAAAGTAATAGGTATATAGGAAGCTGGTTCTGTTGGATTTTTGTTTGGTTTGAGTACTGTAACAATTTTACCCTGTTTCCATATGTCAGGAATAATACAGTTAGTATGAATATGTGCTGATATTTGTGAGAACTAGTATTCCCTGTGGGCCCAAGTGTTTAAGGTGTATGTTAGACATGTTGTCTGGTCCAGTAGCCTTCGAATTCTTAATGTTTTTGATGATCTTGGTGGTCTGGTCTGTATTGAAGGGTGTAATGGCCGTGTCGAGTCTGTAGGTTTTCTTGTGCCTAGCTGTTTGTCTGTCTGCGTTTCCTGTTGTTGTCTCTGTTTAAGTGACTTATCTTTGCGTAGTGATTATCTAGAATGTTAGCTTGTTGTATATATGTTGGGATATTATTTTGGCTGCGACGGATAGCCGCGTGTGAGGTGTGAATGCCACTGTTAGAGTGGGCAATGCTGTTTATAGTCTTTACAGCCTGGATGTATCTGTGGAGTGGTTTAGTGTTGTTATGAATTCCCTAAATGTTTCTGTTTGTTTTTCTTTGAGTTTGTTGTTTATTTCTGTGTTGAGCTGTTGTATCTGCTGTTTTATGGTTTGTGTGTGTGTGTTTGTGTGTTATGTTTGAGGTTGTTACGTTGCCTTATGAGGTGGGCTATTTCTCTAGTGTAATTTGGGTTGTATTTCCTAATGTTGCCCTCGGGTATGTATTTGTTTGTATTATTGATGATCTGATTAAATGTCTTGAGTGTTGTATTGATGTTTATGATGGGTGTGCTGTTTAATGTGATGAATTGTTCCTCAGTCTGTAGTTTTGAACTGTTCCCAATCAGCTTTCTTGTAATTTCTGTAAGTGTGCCTGAGGCTGTTGGGGCAGTGTAGAACGTGTTGTAATGATGATGGGCAGGTGGTCTGATGACAGTTGTTTTTCTGTTCTCGTGTGTGTTTGTGTGTGTGTGTTGCTAATGAGGGGGAACAGAACGTTATGTCTGGAGAGGAGTTTGAGTATCCTGCTTGATGTGGAATGTGTGTATGTTCTTCTGTATTGTTAAAAATGAAGAGGCTGTTTAGTTGTGTGGCTATGTTGGCGCCTCTGGTGTTGCTTTGGTTGTGTAGGTACCAACTAGTGTCTTTAGCGTTGGTCTCCTCCTAAGATGACATTAGTGAGAGAGGCCAGATTGTGTAACTGTGGATTGTAATTGGCTGGCACCTGAGGTGAACTATCTGGTGAGATCAGTGGCGTATCAAGGGAGGGGCGAGAGGGGCGACCGCCCCGAGCGGCACTTCCCGAGGAGCGGCAAATTACAGTCAGGCGGGCGCAGTATGCAAAATTTTGGGTTTTTATGTTTTAAAATGCAACCCTCCAAAAAATTATATCTCATCATTGTCGCGCGTTATTTGTGTACAAAATATCCATGGTTTTGATGAAAAATCATCATTAAATGCTATATATGCCACCTCAATGCCACTATTTCCACAAATAGTTGCGTTAAATTTTCACATCGGAAAGGTTGCCAGCCCTATTTTTCAGACTTTCCCTATATTATTTAGATTAGGCTTTGCATTCTTTGAGCTTTGATGATGTTAATAATTAATGGTTGTTTTATTTTGCAGATACCCTACTGAATTAGCAAACATGAGCAAACGACAGAGACTGAGTGGTGCTGCATACAAGAATCTTCGCGAAAAAAAAAGAGGAGGAAGGCAAGCGTGCTGCTAAGCGATTTCATCAGTTAATAGGATTCTCAGACACACCTTCAGTGCCTTCTGGGAAGCAAGATCAACCGCAATGTGATATATCTTTAGAGATAGATGTTCAAGCGGCAACTTCAAGTGAACCCCCAAATAATCAGGATCAACCCTCATCTACATCACAAAGTCACCCACCCACCCATCACCCACAGAGTCTGTTTAACGATTCTGGCAACTGGCCCGTTCCAATGACGGACAATTTGAGAATCGAACTCATTAAACATGGACCATCACATTTGAAAAACATGAATGGACCCTTTCCAGCTGATTCAAACAATAGGTCAATGTCAAAAGTTTGGTATTTCAAAACTTTGGAAAATGGCGAAAAAATTGAAAGGTCATGGCTAATCTTCTCACCTTCAAAATGTAGCTTGCATTGCTTTTGATGTCGTCTCTTCAACAACATCTCCAGTGCATTTGGAAAAGAAGAAGGATTTTTTGCCTGGAGGAAACTAAATCCAAGAGTACCTGAACATGAAAACAGTCCATATCATACCCGATGCTTTGAACAATGGAAAGAGTTGTCTATGCGCCTTCAGTTGAATGCTACAATAGATAATGCACATCAGTTGCAAATAAAACATGCTACTGTTAAGTGGAAAGAAATACTGAGACGAATTTATGACTGCATCATGTTCTTGGCAAAACAAGATCTTGCATTCCGAGGGCACCGAGAGAACTTAAATGAAGAAGCTGGGCTAGCTGGCAATTCTGGAAACTTTTTGGAGTTAATAAAACTAATGGGCAAATATGACAGTAATTAGGGAACATCTTACAAAAATACGAATGACTGACAAGATATCCACACGTATTTGTCACCTAACATTCAAAATGAGTTCATCACACTAATCGGCTGTAATGTTCAAAAATGTATAATTGATAATGTGTCTAGTGCAAAGTACTTTGCAATAATTTTCGATAGTACACCAGATATATCGCATATTGATCAGATGTCTCAGGTAATTCGCTGTGTCGATTAAAAATGGTAATGTAGAGGTGAAGGAATCGTTCGTTGATTTTATTAAATTAGAGGGGAAGACTGCTGAGGCAGTTACTGATCTCATTGTCACTAAGCTCCGTGAGGATGGGCTGGATATCCAGAATTGTTATGGTCAAGGGTATGACAATGCTGCTACGATGGCAGGTATTCATCTTGGAGTTCAACGCAGAATTCTTGATGTTAGCAAACACGCTGTTTTCATTCCTTGCAATAACCACTCGCTGAACTTGGCTGGAGTTCATGCCGCGGGACTGAGTCCTAATGCTATAACTTTCTTTGGAACAATTGAACGAATTTTCGTCTACTTTTCTTCCTCTACTCATCGTTGGGATGTCTTAACAAAACATTCCAAAATCACTGTCAAGCGAGTCTCTGATACGCGGTGGAGTGCTAAGTATGATGCTGTTTCTAGTCTTAAGAAAAACTTGACTCACGTTGTTAGTGCCTTGGAAGAACTGAGTGAAGGGGTCTCCGAAAATCTGGACACAAAGGGCGATGCTGAAGCTCTGTTGACCTCCATCATGTCATACATATTCATTGTGTACTTATTTTTCTGGGATCCAGTGCTGAAAGAAATCAATGTTGCTCAGCTATATTTTCAAAGAAAGGGACTTGCTTTGGACCAGTGTGCATTAAAAATGAACTCTTTATCCGTGTTTTTAACGAATGAACGAGAGGCAGTAGTATCAAACGCTGCAGATGCCGCCGAAGAGTTCTGTAATGAAATGGATATCAGTATAGACCGCAGAGTCAGGAGACGGAGAAGAATGCCTGGAGAGCAAGCTCGTGATGCTGGATTGACCGTGCAAGAGGATGTACGCAGATAATTTTTTGAAATCATGGATCGTTTATTAGCAGAAATTGAAAAATGCACAGTTTGTCTTAAAAACATGAATGATTGCTTTGAATTTCTGTCTCCTTCATACCTTTTGAATCAGTCCAAAGATGAAGAAATTAATACCAAGGTCAATAATTTTTCTTCCATCTACAATGACATTAATCCAGGAAGTCTACTGGAAGAAATAAAGCGTTTGCGCAGACATTTGCTCAGTTTCGAAAGCATAAGCGTCGACGATGATCCAAAGAACTGGGATATGTTAAAACTACTTCAGTGGATCGTTAAATGGGATCTAGTGGAATCTTTGCCTCGTATAACAATTGCCCTCCGGATCTGTCTAACTACATGCATGTCCGTGGCAAGTTGCGAACGAAGTTTCTCGAAACTGAAACTTATAAAAACTTACCTCAGGTCAACTATAAGTCAATCTAGACTGAGCAATTTGGCGATTATTTCAATTGAACGCGAAGTTGCAGAGACAATGGACATAAAAAAAATCATTCATGAATTTTTTGTTATGAAAGTCCGAAAATTTAACTAGGCATTATACATTATATAGTTATTGTTAAAATTATGTAGTGTATTATGTACGGTACATTATGTAGTATTGTTAAAATTGAAGTTGCTTTATTTAAGTTTTTCTTCCAATAAAAGTTTTGTTTAGAAGTGTATTTTTGTAAAGGAATTGTTTTTAAAATTGAAAATTGTTGCAGGGGGGGAGGGGGGGCGTTGGCATTTTCGCCCCGAGCGGCAAAAAGTATTGGTACGCCTCTGGGTGAGATGTAAATGTTGATTAGTGTGGTGGTGTGTTTTGCGCGTGTTTTAATGTTAACTGCCTGTATGAAAAGCTTTGGGCCTTATATTCTGAGTGTATTTTCCATTTGAATACGAAGTCCGAAGCTTTTCAATGCCCTACCAAAAGAAGCGAGGAATCTCCAGCACACCAACCTGAATAACTTAAAGAAACCAGCTGGACAGATTCCTGTACAAAGTACCTGACCAGCCATGCGTGGCTGGCTACGAGGGCAGGAGATTAGACAGCAATTCCCTCCTTCACCAAATCCCGCAAATGAGGCGGGATGCTGCAGAGTGGTCGACCGCAGGTCGATCCTGAACCGTCGTTCGAACTCGCATGAAGTAACAAAGTAAGTAGCTTTTGATAGACTCTAGTACAAATCTTTAATCTCTAAACTACCCTCATTCGGTTTCTATTCTTTTATCTGTGCCTTCACCTCCTGATTTCCTATCTGGTCGATATATAGCTGCGATTGTAGATGGGCACTGTTCTTCCCTTAAAGCTATTAACAGTGGTGTTCCTCAGGGTTCTGTCCTGTCACCCACTCTTTTCCTTTTATTTATTAATGATATTTTAATTCGCACTTCCTGTCCTATTCACTCCTATACCGATGATTCCACTCTTCACTTCTCCACCCGCTTCCCAAAGCGTCCCTCTCTCAACAGTCACTCCATAATTCGCGTAGGACGGCTATCGTGCACCTGACCTCTGATCTTTCTACTATCTCTGATTGGGGTAGAGAAAACCTTTTGGTTTTCAATGCTGCAAAAACCCAGTTCCTTCATCTGTCTACTCGTTACAATCTTCCACACAACTATCGCCTTATTTTCAACAATACACAACTTAATCCTTCTTCTTCTCTTAACATTGTTGGCACTTCTTTTTCTTGTGATCTTTCCTGGAAAGACCACATATACGCTCTTTCCAAAACAGTTTCTAAAAGGTTATGTGTGCTGTAACGGCTCCGCAGTTTCTTCACCCTCATACAGTTGTCTTTGTAAAGAGGTCTTGTCCACCCCTATATAGAGTAAGGTGGAGTGAAAAAATTAAGTGCCAGGATCAAAATTGACGGCATCTAGATAGTTGTCTTTTGTCCAGGATTAAACTTTAAAACCGATTTTAGGTGGTTTCATACAAAACTGTGACTGCTACCGGCCAATTTATACAAATCTATGTGCGCGGAACCAAAATTTGAACCCAGTGACCTATCTCGGGTTCTGGACATGATAAAGACAATTTAAAAACTGTTTATGCAAAATAATGAAAACATTTATTTTTAAAGACTAATTGAATGCAGTTATATTATTTTTTAGGCTTTAAAATTTTAAATATTAACATACAAATATACAAATTACCGTGTAAATACATATATTTTAATTTTGCTGACATGAATACCAAATGATAAAAATAAAAAGTTTATAATTAAAAAAAATAGTGAGTTTACTGGTTGTGTTTTTCAAAGGTGGGTCCACCCAAAGTAAAAAGTGGGTTGAGTTCACTTTTCCTAATGCTGATATTATGTCCATTTCGCTCAGGTCTCAGTTCATTCTGATGTCTAAGTGCCGGGTAATTTATTTTTTCTCTCTGCTGCATTTAGGCCATAATAATTTTTTGACACTGACATCAACAATTAACATATTCCTTTCTTTTTCATTCCATATCATGATATCCAGTTTAACTGTACCATGTTCTATGCAAATGCTAGATAGAATCGCTGTCAAAAGAGATGGTTGCATCATTGTTTCCTACAACTTCAGTGGTCCCAGACATTCTTGTTACATTTTATATTAAGGCCCTTTTCCTAGTATGAAATCTCAAATAACTTTTAAGGCTATAACCCTGTGTTGAATTGAAAAAACAGTACCACCTTTAAAAGGCTCTTCTTGTGTGAATCCTTACAGGGTCTAAGCCGAGAGTTTGTTGCTGCACTAAAGAACACAAACCACATTTAAAAGGTCCTTTCTTTTTTTAAATGCCTTTTTATTAATCCCAAAAGCAAACCTGGCTTCCAAGGGGTTAATCAGCCAATTTTGGGGTTGTTTTGCCCCCCGTCTTTAATGTTCTCATTTGCATTAATGGTTTTAAGCAACCAAATGTAAATCTTGACAGGGAGATGCTATGTTGAACAGTTTCTTTAACTAATCCAATAGTTGTTATGTTTAGAGGGAGTTTATTTAAGAAGCCTTGAATGCTCTTTTTTAATGTTCCATTTCAAAACATAGCACTTTCTTGGTCTTTTCTCCTTTACTATGATCTCTGGTCGACATCTATGGGATAGCACTTTACGGAGGCGGGGGGGGGGGGGGGGGGGTAATTTGCCCTGATTTCCGCATAAGCACTATGTGTAGTATAAAATAACACAAAGGTTAGAGTATGAGTAACATATATTAAAGCCTTTTTGATATAAAAAACATTACAATTTATAAAAATGAGAAAATTTTGCTACATTTCTAAATTTGCCCTGAAAATGCTCAATTCCCTAGTCCTGAGGGAGGGCTGCCCCCCAGCCCCCCCGCCTCATAAGCCTATGTCTATGGGTGACATCTGTTGGTATTTCGTAGTCATAGATGATTAATGCCATCTCATTTTCCTTAATCTCTTGGACCTCACGTTGCCAGTGTTTATACATATCTGGCATATCTATGTTTTGCATAAGTTCAAATGAATTACCTCGCATAATGCATTGCATCTTTCTGTGTAACTTCCCCTCTGTAACAGAATGCCACATCCTGATAATATGTGGCTTACTGTCTTTGGCCTCGAGTTATGTAACCAAAACATCTCAGTGGTGTTGGCCCCCTTTCAGATCTTTTTTTAACCAGTTTGTTCACAGTGCTTATCTTGGGTTGTGACTATTACTCATTCATCTTCTGTTCTCAACAGTCCTCTTACTTTCGTGTGAATTTGTAACTGTTTTAAGGGTGGAATTTCTTGCTGCACTAAAAGTACTCTCTCCACACAGGTTTTTCTCTGTTGGCTTATATACTCTTTTTAGAATATTTTTTTTATAGCTGAGTGGGGCTTCCACCCGAAGCCAAATACTTCAACTATGTCTGAACTTGACCTAGCATTCGTTTAAGGAGGGTGACTGTTCCTTTTAATGCCCCTATTTGGATTTCTATGGCCTGGGACTGTCCTGGGATTGAATTCAGTAAGTTGTTAAGTTGTTCTTCATCATACCTGTTGCGCCAACTATGATGGGGAGAATGGCAGCTTCTTTCAATTCCCAGTTTCTCTTTATATCGTATATAAGGGCCTGATATTTGGTAATTTTTTCCCTTTCTGCTCTGTTGAGGCCATAATCATTTGGGACACTGACCTCTATCAGTAAGGCAACTTTTTCCCTCTTGTTCCACACTACTCTGCCTGGTTTTACTGCCGAGTTGTCTACGAAAGTGGCAGTTGAAATTATTGTGTCATACTAGATAGTGTAATGGTTACTTCCAGTGACTGGTGCAGGTGTATGCAGAGACGTACCGAAGGGGAGGGCGACCCCCCCCCCCCCGAGCTAATAAATTATTATTATTTTTCCAGTAAAATTGCTAGGTTACAACAGGCTGAGAATGAAAGTGAAAACATTTCGGCACCTTCGGCGCTAGCTCTTGCCTCCCCTACTACTAAAAATCTAAAATGGCTTAGGATCCCAAAAACTCTTAATCCAGCCCTGAATAATAATTTTCTTTTATAAAGGTAACAGTCCAAGGAAATGCTTAATCTCGAAATTAGCACTTTTTTATTCTTATGTTAATACAAATCTGAGCATCCTAATTGCGGTTTGCATTGAATATTGTTATTAATCAGATTTTTATCATAATTTCTATATTTTTATTCATAATGTGTCTTAGCAGTAGCTAGTTAATCATCTCTAACAACGATAAGCTCATCATGAATGTACATAAAAATTATTTATCTTTATTTCAATTATACTTCTATGATTAGTTCCAAATTCGCCTCCCCAACCCCTTGGCAAATTTATGGGTACACCCCTGGGTGTATGGTCCCATACATTTTTACTGCATTCCAGTCTGATGCTGTCATGATCTTCCAGTGGATATATTTACAAATTTTATTGTCTGGCTGTATAGTACCCATCTGCCATGAGCACCCTACAGCCCGATATTAGATGGCCAACACTTTCCACCTCAGCATGACAGAATCTACACCAATCATGAGCCCAGCCATTTTTTTCAATGCATTGTTAGGAGTGCAAAATCTTGGGCACCCAGTTAGTCATTCTCCATCATACTGTAGAACCCCTCTCCTTAGCCATTCCAATGATTTTCTTTATTGTAGTCCTTCTGTATTTTTTATAGTATTTTTCAGCCCTTTGATGTTGTTCCCATTCTTCTGCATGTTTGACCTGTTGTTCCAGCACAAATCTTTTGTGACTTTTCCTAGCTATTAATGTGGCTGGTACTCTTTAAGTTTCTACTTCTGTCATATTATTCCCTCCAAAGTGCTGGGCCAGTTTGGTTATGGAAGTATGTTGAGTTCATGAACCAGAGCTATTTTATTATTATAGGGTTAGTCAAGCTCCTCAGATACTGTCCAATGCTGATGGTCAATGATCGGTGCAGCTGGTTAACCTCAGTCAATCCCATTTCTCCCAGTTTCCTTGGTAGGTACAATCTGGGAAGACACTGGTTCCAGTATGTTGTTCTATTTAGAATAGAGATTTTCCTGTCTTAACACCTAGTTTGTTTAGTTCTGATTGTGGCCAGTCTATTATCCCTATACTATAATTAATAACAGGGATGGCGAGCTGACTTATTGCCATTATTTTGTTCCTTGATATAAGTTGGGTCTTGCAGATCTTTTTCTGCATCTTATGTATATTTATGAATCTTCACACATACTCTCCACTGATTTTCTCTTGCATTTGCCGATGTTCTATATTACCACTTTCTTCTATTCCAAGGTATTTGTAGGAACTATCCTCTTCCAAGTCTTTAATCTCAGTGTATCTTCTTAAATTGATGTTATGGGTTTGTATTTTCTTGCCTCCCCTACGTGTACATTTAGCACACTTATCCAATCCTCATTTTTATATCACCAGAGTAAGTATGTACAATCTGTAATAGATATTCTAGGTTTTGGTCAGATTCTGCATACAGCTTCAAGTCATCCATAAACAGTAGATGGTTCAGAACACTGTCTGGGTTTCTTTGCCTAGTTTGACTGAGGTTGTAGCCCTTATTGATATTGCTAAGTAGCTTGCTTAGGAGGTCCAGGGTGAGACAGAATAGCAAGGGTGACAAGCTGTATGTACTCTTATGTACTCTTAAATGTCTTTGAAACTGACATTTCCATGCTGCAGTGTAAGAACAACTATCACACTTATGATTTGTCTCCAGTATGTACTCTTAAATGCCTTTGAAGTGCACCTTTGTGTGCTGTAGTGTAAGGACAACTATCACACTTAAATGGTCTTTCTCCAGTATGCAAACTTAAATGCATCTGAAGCGCAGATTTCTGTGATGCAGCATAGGAGCATATCCCACATTTAAAAGGTCTTTCTCCAGTATGAATTCTTACATGGATTTTAAGGCTAGACCTGGTTGCTGTACTGAAAGAACACTCCCCACATTTAAAAGGCCTTTCTCCAGTGTGAATTCTTACATGCTCTGTGAGCCTATACTTTGTTATTGCACTAAAAGAACACTCCTCACATTTAAAAGGCCTTTCTCCAGTGTGAATTCTTTCATGGATTTTGAGGCCAGAGCTCTGTATTGCACGAAAAGAACACATCCCACATTTAAAGGGTTTTTCTCCAGTATGGGTTCTTAAGTGAATTTTAAGGCTAAACCTTGTTGCTGTACTAAAAGAACATGCCCCACATTTAAAAGGCCTTTCTCCAGTATGAATTCTTACATGGGCTTTAACACTACACTTTGTTGCTGAACTATAAGAACACTCCCCACATTTAAAAGGTTTTTCTCCAGTATGAATTTTTAAGTGAGTTCTTAAGCTAGACCTTATTGCTGTACTATAAGAACACCCCCCACATTTGAAAGGCTTTTCTCCAGTGTGAATTCTTAAATGTTGTTTAAGGCTATAGCTACATGTTGCACTATAAGAACACTCCCCACATTTAAAAGGTTTTTCTCCAGTGTGAATTCTTGAGTGAGTTTTAAGACTAAACCTTGTTGATGCACTAAAAGAACACACCTGACATTTAAAAGGCCTTTCTCCTGTGTGGATGCTTTCATGCTCTTTGATCCTATACTTTGTTGCTGCACTAAAAGAACACACACAACATTTAAAAGGCTGTTCTCCTGTGTGGATTCTTTCATGCTCTTTGAGCCAATACTTTGTTGCTGCACTAAATGAACACTCCCCACATTTGAAAGGCCTTTCTCCAATGTGAATTCTTACATGGTTTTTAAGGCTAGAACTCTGTGTTGCACTAAATGAACACTCCCTGCATTTAAAAGGTTTTCCTCCAGTTTGAATTCTTAAATGTCTTACCAAATTATTTGTTAACTTTGTTTCATATGAACAAACTGAACACTTAAATTTCTTCTTTTCTGTAAATTTATGATTCTCTCCTTTCTTAACATGAAATAAATCACGAACATAGTTTGCACCCAATTCACAGTAACTTTCTGTTTGTTTATCATTAGTAGAAGACTTGCTCTTCTTAAAGTTTGATTTTACTGCTGTTCTTAAGTTTTGCTGGGAATGCTCCTGGAAGTGAAATAAAAAGAATTAATTGCTTCATACAATACAAGGTCAATTTCTCTTAGTTAATGTTAAACGCACATTCCATGCTGAATTTTTCTCCCTATATTGAGCATACATTAGGGATGTCCACAACACATCAAAGTTAAAGAATGTTGAATTTTTTGATGTTTTTCCCATAATTTAGGTAGTTCTCAACCTGTCCTAACATTTAATAATGTTTTAGAAATAGATTTTAGAGGTTGTTCAAAAGTAATGAAAATTTGCATCTATTTAGTCAACTGGGGATACTTGGGACAGTGGGGGTAACTTGAGACATTTCATTTTTGAGGCTTCAACAGCATTTTTAAATTAAAAAGGGCTGAATTTGGGGGCATTTTTTATGGTTTTACATACAGTACAGTGGGCCCTCATTGTTTGTGAGGCTCGCTGTTTGCAATTTCGCAAATCTGTGATGCCCCATTTTACTACCATGTTTCAGTAAATCCATGACTGACTCCACAAATTCGTGATTTTGTCACATAGTGTCTGCAACACTGCCCATGCAGGTCGATGCAGGCTCAGTCGTGCTGTCTTTCACTGAGTGAGATTGTCATTTTGTGCTCTTCAATGCCAGTGTACTATATTTAGTGTGTTATTTAGTTGCTTACAAAATATTATTGCTTTACATAATTGTTTATTTAATAATATTGCTTTATATTACATACAGTAAAAAGTTTTATTTACGTAAAATATCATTGTTTATGTAATATTACAGTAATGTTGTGGTTTTTATTAGTGTTTGATGCAAATCATCGTTTAATAATATGTATTGCTTTAGTATATTCTGTGTTTATTTTATTAAAATAAAATATTTTTGCCGTTTTAAGGATATTTTACACTGCCATCCTTGAGCTTTTGGAACCAATTAGCCATTTTAGGTGGGTGTAGGTTTAAGTTCGCGCAATTGCTTTAGGTCTGTGTGATGTTAAAAGTTGCGAGTTTAATTTTGTGATGTTAATGAGTCTTATGAGTAAGTTAAATTGCTGAAATAAATTTTATAACCTACACCACAGGTTGAATTAAAAATTTATAAAGTGTTTTTAGTTAGGATTGGGCTCGTGTGTAAAGAGTAGGGCCTACTTTGTGAGGTAGGCTTCTTGTATATTTAAATTACAAATTTTAGTTTGAAGTAGGCCTTTAGTATATTAGGCCTATTAGTTAAGGTAAAGTAAGGTGAGCCTACTAAATAGGCTTGTGTTGAAATTTGTCTATTTTTATAGGACCTAAAATGAGTTAGGCCTGTTAAATGAACAAGGCTTTGTTTACGGTTACCATCAGCCTTAGCCTTCACTGATTGTTATGTTAGGTATGGTAGTTACAGTTAGCGTAAAGGTAAAGTTTGTGTTAGTGTAAATTTTAGAGGGGTCAGTTCCCTTCCCCATACACAGACCACCATTTGAAAAAACTACATAGGGATATGGGTTGATTGCCTGTTACCCTTATCCGTTGGAAATTTCCACCAGATTTCAGTGGAGAGTTAACGACAAAAGCCCTATGTTTTTTCGTTAAAGAGTTATGTATGTGGAGGTCTTCAAAGGACCTCTTTTATGTATTGTTTTTAGTGGTTAATGTTAAATTTATTTGCCTTCGGTATTTTAGCACTGCCTAATGGTAAAGAAAGAAATTACCTTACCTTATTATTTCATTGGGCCTCGCTTGTTTCGATGTAGGGCCACAGTACGATGGAGTTACAAAACGCGTTGATTTGGTTTGATTAATATAGGCAGTCACTATATTTAAATTCCTGAAGGTATAGGTCTGTCCTTTTGAGTTATTAGGTTTATATTAGTTGTTATTCACTCAGAACTTACAGGAAGATAAAGTACATCTTCCTTGCTTAAAAGCAGAGCTTAACATAAGCAGCTCTGATCAGTGCTGCAAAAACATAAATCTTTTTAGGAATTCGCTGATTTTTCAAAGTTCATTGACTCTTCTCTCAAAGTAATTTTCATGAGTCAGGAATGGAAAATTTTGAGACAAAATAATAAATTTGGTTTTCTTGTTATGTGGACCCAGTGCCTCCATATTGTGTTCTATGTATGGCAATTATTTCATTCCCAATAGACTATGTCCCCAATTCCAAGGCAATTTTGTAGATATTTAATTCAATGAATTAATAATTTATATTTAATTAAGAAATAAAGGTACCACATATGATACCATGTTGTAAACGTGCATAGTTTTTCCATAGTCACTATTTCCTAATGACTCTCCTACTACAAGTTCCCTAATAAGTTCATGATCATTGGAAAGCAAAGGTGGGCACCCGGGCCTCAAAAAGGACCGACGGTCCCGGTCCCGGTCCTTGCCTCAAACTGGACCGACGGCCCCGGTCACGGTCCTTTCTGAAGATAGGACCTAGGAACGACTCGGTCCTCAGTCCTTACATATAAGTGAAAAATTTGATTAAAATGAAAAATGAAATTAAAGACACCGGAAATCTTTAATTTTATTAACGTAAATTATAATTAATAAAATACATAAATGATGAAAAAAAGTTATTAAGTTAAATGCTTGAGTTTCCCTTCAAGAAGACTAGCATTTCAAAATGGCTGTCACTGAGCCCTGACCTTTTCGACTTGAGGACGTCCTTCCCCAAAGAGAAGAGCCTCTCCACGGCGGCACTGGATGGGATAGGCGTGTTAAACTTGATGAACAAGTCCTTCAACGCCGGGCTGGGGAACGAGTCCTTGTTGAAGATGAAGGGTTTCACAGGCCTCTCGCTGAGAAATGTCTCCACCAACTTGGTCCCGGTCTCCTTCGTCTTCTCCCCGCCCTCGTAGAGAGCCTCAAAGAAGTCGTCATTGTCCTGGTCATTCTCACCCTCGCCGCTGCTGGTGTCCTTGCCTGAGTCCGCTCTTGCCAGAATCCTCTCCACCATAGACATCATCTGCTTCTTCACCTTGGCCTTGATCTCCTCAACGTCATACATGACGTCGTCCTCCACCAGCCTCACCCAGCCCAATTTGAACTTGGGGTGTAGCGCAGCTGCCAGGAGGAAGTCCATATCCTCAAAATGGGGACCAAACCGACGTTTGATCCCATCCCTGACAGCTAATACCAGTGGCTGACACATCTTGACATCGCTGCTTTCCATCTGCTCCTTCAACATTTTGAGAGAGATGGCCAGGGTGGGCAGGAGTGCCCCCATGTACGCCTTGTCCTCCCATTGCAGGATGTCCAAGGCCTTACAGACCGGCTTCATCACCTCAAGATACTCTTTGAAGAAGTTGATATCAGCTGAAAAAATAGTTAATATTTTAGTCCTGTACTTAAACTTTTTATATTGTACTTTTTACTTTTTACCTTTTCAAAAAAAAAGTAAAAAAATCAAATTTGTATATTGCTCACCAGACGAGAACGAAGGCACCCCAAGAATGTTGCACGTCTGGTGTAGTCCATGAAGCTTCTCCCTGTCTCCGAAGATGTCGACCAGGCGGGACACCCCGTCGTAGACGGAGTTCCATCTCGTAACGGTGGGGACAGTCAGCTGCATCCCTATCTCGGCCTTGATGGTGTCTGAGGCTTGTGAACTTCTTGACTGCTTGTTCCACAGCTCCGTAGCTTTACCAAAGGCGGTCCGGTACGCCTTCCTGTAGGATGGTGAGTTCTTCAGGGCCTTGTCAGCGTCGGAGGTGGCCACTAGGTTCAGGGTGTGGGCGGCGCACCTTGTGTGCTTCGGCAGGACGTATTCAGGATCCTCCGTGGCACCGGCTAAAAAGAAATGTTCAATTTATTCAATAATATATTTGAGTGAAAAGAAAATACCTTACAAGACTTGTAAAAAGTGAAAAAAAAATCAAGAAATAATAAATAATCCATAATTTACCTTCCAAAAGCGATGCCAGATCCTCAACCTGAACGACGTCCTCATCATCGGGCCGCCGCACACCTTCTTCCTCCTCTTCCTGGACCTCCTCAGGCAGCTCCTCGTCCGTTTTGCCAGAGACACTGCACAATGAAACAATTATTATATTTTTTTTATTCAATGTTATAGAAAAAATAAAAAATGTAAAGATTTAAAAGTCAAAAAATTTGAATGAAGAAATTAAAAAAAAAAAAATCTGCTTACTTAAATGCCTTGACGAAGTTGCTGCCATTGTCAGTAGTAGTCCTGCAGACCTTGGACTCGATGGCGAAGTCGAAGAGGACCTTGTACATCTCCTTCGCAAGGACCTCGAAGGTGTGTCGTCCGGTGAGTCGTCTGCACGCCAAGACTGCCTTCTGCCTGAGGAGGGTGGCCTGGTCAATCCAGTGTACAGTCATCCCCATGTACGACCTTAAATAAAATGGAATGCTTTGAATTGAAATGTAGTATTATAATTTATATTTCACAGCATTGTAATAAATTGATTAAAATAAACTCACAGTTTATTAGTTTCTTTTGATTGAAGTAAAAAGTAAATTAATTAAAATTTAAACATACTTGTGGGCACATGTCCAAGCGTCTGCCGTAGTAGAGACCGACTGTACAGAGTTGAGGACGTCCCTCAGGTGCTGCCTCTTCTCGTCAAACCTTAAAAAGTTTATTAAAAGACAAAAGTAAAGTAAAAAATTATAATGTCATCGCTCATCACTAAAAGAAAAAAGAAAAGAAAATACTGTTATCAAGAATGAATTTAAATAGCCAAACAAAAAATACCTGTCTTCAATACGCCTGGTAAGCATCCTCCTAGACATGGAGTGTTGGCCAGGGACACAGGTGCTAACAAAGTCCTTCCACGAATCGGAGTCGACGACGTCGAGAGGCAACATGTTGCCCACAAATAAGGTGATCAACTAATTAAAAAGAAATAAAAATTTGTTACGTTTCATCATAACTGACTGACATTTGAGTGTAATTTAATGATTATAAATACTTTGACAAAGTTGTAAGATTTTTAATTGAATTTACTGACCTTCTCTTCAAAGAGAGCCTTGGTGACTCTGGACGGTCCAGCCATGGCCTCCCGTATAGTCGGCTGAACCATGGTCCTCTGCCTCTTGTCGTCGGGGCGCTCCTGAGGGTCTCCTCGCCGCTTCTTCTTTTCTGGAGCTCCACCCCGTCCTTGATGCACTGATCGAACTGGTTCTGGACGTGAGGGTGGCGCCTGGAGACATGTCGCTTGAGGTTGTTTTGGCTCTTGTTGCTTGTCGAGAGGATGTTCTTGTTCGGCAGGCACAGCAAGCACTTGTACTCCAGGTTCTGCTCACCCTTGGGGCCCAGGTATTCAAAGTATTTGTCCAGGTACGGCCAGGGATTGCCGGGTTCAGTTCTTCCGCTAGGAGCTCCAGTTGCTTGACTTGAAGTTGAAGCACTAACATCAGTAGATTCTTCGTCTCCTCCAGGTGTTGAAACAAGTTTCAGTTCAGTCTCAGTCTCTTTCTGAGTCTTCTGGAGGAAACGATCCATCTTCTTTAGAACTTCAAATAATCACTAAACACACTAAAATCACTAAAAAAGACCGTCCGGACCGGACCGTCGCTCCTCATTTCGGTCCTCACTGAGAAAAGGACCGACTTTCCCGCTCACGGTCCTTAAAAAGGACCGAGTTCCTGGAGTTCGGTCCTTTTGGAACTCGGTCCTGCCCACCTTTGTTGGAAAGAACCAGATCTAAGATTGCTCGATCCCTAGTTGATTTGTCTACAAATTGTGTTAGGAAACAGTCATTATAGCAGTCAATGAAGAAGTTATCTTCCCTATTATTTCACTCTAAAACGCTCCAGTCTATATGAGACAGGTTGAAATCTCCCATAATTAATGTTCTAGCACTACAACCTTTATTTATTTCTTGAACCATACTGTCATCAACTTCCTGTGTTTGGTTTGGAGTCTGTAAAACGCACCATCCAAATATACTCTGCCTGAAACACAGATATCCACCCATATTGATTCTCCCTATTGTCTAATTGAATACTATCCTTCTGAACTGGTTAAGCTCTTGATAAGATTTAACTTTCATTCTGTGAATAAATTAAAGTATTGATTTTTTTAATTGTGCTTAAGTTTTGTAAATGATGATTAAGCCCTACAGATAATTACAGTATTGTACAAAAGTTAAATAGGCAATTTAAGCCTAAATGATTAAACACTTATTTAAGACTTTAGAAGTTTCTCTTCATGGCCTATGCTAGTAGAGTAAGGTTGAGTTTCTGTAAAACACAGCAGTGATTGAATTATGTCATTATTTAACCATGCCTGCATGCATATTCATACTGTTTTTTCAGATGTCAGATTTTTCCAATTCAACCTATATACACTCAAACCTTGCTAATTCAAACTCCTCTAATTTGACAATTGCGTAATTCTAAAAATTTTGGCAAGGGAGAATGATGGAAAAAATTTGAACAGTTTTGGGTCAAATGTCAAATTAGGGCATTTTTGTTTGAATTAATTTTCCTCATGTGGTGCAATCAGTCAGCAATAGGAACATGCAGTTTCCCTTTGTGTAGACCTTCTAAGGTGCCAATTCCTACATACTTAGCATTTGTTTCATATATTTACCTGCTACCAATACATATTTTGCATATATTTTGTTAATTTTAACTGCTTCAGTTCTAGTGATTTTTCATTACAGTTTAGTCAATACTAAATGTACCTAATATTTAGAGAAGATTGCAAATGTAATGAATAATAACCTGGAGACCTGCATAACGCTGAGCTATCCCATGACATCATGGGGAAGATGGCATGCTTAGGCTAATATGCAAAATTAAATTTGGTTTCATACATGAATAGGTATCATTCATGTTAACATAACTCCACATGCACCAGTTGTATGTTATGTGAAAATAGTAATGTTTCATATACAGTATATTTACTAGCATATATATTTACTCTATTTAATAATTTCTAGTATCGTTTTTGGTCTCTACCACTTTCGTACAGAGGTTGTTATGAAAAAGTTTGAATTATCTGCCAGACATCAAACAAAAAATGCACTAATCCAAACAACTGTTCGAGTTCCAGGGCAAATTTTGAGCACAATGCATAATTCAAACTCAATGCCTAATTCAATGAGGGTAGAGCCCCAAAGATGTCAAATTAGCGAGGTTTGAGTGTACTGTAAACTGAGTCACATTGTTTACATCCAACTCAGTAGACACAGCCAACTGCATTATCTATGCTGTTCTTTATTTGACGAGATTTAACTATTTTTATACTTAGATTAACATATTTTTTATCTAAGTATAAAAATAGTTAAACCTACATTATCATCAGTTATTTCTATTTTTAATAACCTCTGCATCAATTTTTTGTATGTTATCCTGCACTAGTTTAATATATCCATTTAATTTACACATGAAATTTGAAGAACTTTTTTGCTCAATTCCCTTTAAATTAGCCTCCACACAAGAAACTTTTCACTAATTACAATAAGATTTTTTGCTTGCCAACATTAATCTTTTTAATTACATTATCTTCATATTTTTAAGTGAATTCCTTTACAATTGTTTTCAGAAATTTTTCTTTAATTGCTGAAATTTTTCATCAATATAGAACTACAGTAAACCCTTGTCCAGTGCAGGTTTCCCCAATGCAGATTTGAATGTATATGCTTAAATAAATGTGACACTTATTTACCCAACACATATAAAATTTAATTATACGCAGTCTTGAATTGGGCATGCACCTCATTTTACGTACGTATGTAACATCACAAGCATGATGTCAAGCTCTCATCACAAAGAGCTGACCAATGAGGTGCTTGTAGAACTTACTGAATCAAGCAGCAGTGACACTGAGGTTGAAGAAGAGGATAAACCTGCAAAGCCTATCCTGACAACAAAGGCATTGTCAGACTTTCTCCAACATGGACCCAATAATGGAGGAGCCTTAAATTTAAGAGAAGACTTGAAGATCTTAAGGGAGCTCATGAAAAATTTATGGAGGATGGCAAAACAGCAAACAATAACTTCCTTCTTTAAACCTGTGGTTGCATCCTCTCAAGCATCCACGTTGACTCCTGGCTCTCCTCAAGCATCCACTTCAATGGAGTTTGATGCTGATGATCCCTCAGCATCAAACAATTAACCCCTCAACCTCCAAACTCATCACCATCATTCATTCTTGTTTTACGATTTGTTTATTCTATATACATGTCCAGGTATTTACTCTCAGGTTTTTATTATGAAAAAACATCTAATTATGAAATATACAATACACTTAGCAAGTCAAAGTTTACAACAACAACAATGTAAAACCTCACAGTTCAACTCAACCTTCAACCAATTCTCATAAATACATGTTCTGTAGCTTTAATTTCATTCTACTTTTCTTCAACATATTGTACTTAATAACAATTTATAAGTTCCTTAATATGACAATGATGAAAAAGAGATGGTATAGTATCCAATTTGATAAAAATAAAATTTAGTAGAAAAATTTCCCTTTTCTTCAAACAACTTTAAATAACAGCATACTGTACAAATTTCCCCTTCCACTTACCTGTGTTTTTGAAGGGTTTCTAACAGCATTCAGTTTATCACGATTAATTTCCAGTCATTTAAGCTTAACACGTGGAAATTCTGAACATTCAATTTGTTTGAAAAGAATTTCCTCATCAATTTTAGCTCTTTGGTTTTGAAAATCTCTCTTTCTCTCTGAATCATTTTCATCTAAAAGTTCAAAACTTTCTTTCAGACACAAAGTTTTGGGGCTCTGAAATGAATTAAGTCCATCAAATTGGAAGGTCATCCAAAAGTTGAAAGCATTTCATGTCCCAAATTGTATTCATAAGATTGGTCTACATTTTTAAAAAGTGATTGACTTAATGTTTCCAAGAACTTTTGAAGTTAATTGTACATTACACAATAATTCACTTCACAAAAAATTTTAAAAAAATGATGCAAAACCTAAAAATCACATAAATGATAAGCAATTTCCTGTCCAAACACTCGCATCAAAAGAGCTTAACTGAAAGGTATACTCAGAGACAAAGAATACACATTACATGTAACATTTTATTTTTTAAAGAATACTAAAATGATGCTTTAAAAATTAAACAATTTATTCTTGTTTTTTTTTTTTTAAGAATACTAAAATGATGCTTCAAAAATTAAATAATTTATTCGTTTTTTTTTTTTTTAAAGAATACTAAAATGATGCTTCAAAAATTAAACAATTTATTCTTATTTTTTTTTTTTTAAAGAATACTAAAATGATGCTTCAAAAATTAAACAATTTATTCTTGTTTTTTTTTACTGCAAAATGATAATGACAAACTACTAAAAAAGTTTAATCACTGCATAACTGAACTAAAATAAACCTAGTAATGACTCCTAATTATATTACCTCACACAATCTAATAGTGAATTCTTCACTTTTCTTAAAAGTATAAAACTAAAATAACTAATGGCAAACTGTTTTTGGATAAGTCTTATCGCAACAACTATTCTCAGTAAAAGCAGCTACAATGTCACATTGTTTAAACTTCTTCAGTGAAAATGCACATAAACCAAATAGGCTAAAATAATGAATGAATTATCACATTTTGAAGGGAAAAAAAAAGGACTAGCTAATGTTGTACCAACTGTAGTAGAAAACAAACATTTATTTACCTCAATTTCATTTTCAATAATGTTGAAATCAATTGGTTCCTCTTTTACAGAAACATCATCTATTAATTCATCTTTGATCTGACAACCCTGAAATTGAGAGATATTCTTCAATAAATTCCATAACTATCTTTCTTACCAATAAGAATTTTTTTCAGTTCACAAAAATGATTCCTTTATACTTCATCCAACAAAACTTCACAATAAACAACTGAAATAAAACTAAAAGAATGAAGCTTTTGGATATAATATAGAAGTAGAAAACAAACATTTATTTACCTCAATTTTATTTTCAATAATGCTGAAATCAATTGGTTCCTCTTTTACAGAAACATCATCTATTAATTCATCTTTGATCTGACAACCCTGAAATTGAGAGATATTCTTTAATTAATTCCATAACTATCTTTCTTACCAATAAGAATTTATTTCAGTTCACAAAAATGATTCTTTTATACTTCATCCAAACTAAACTTAAATAAAACTAAAAGAATGAAGCTGTTGGATATAATATATTCCATTATCATCATTTCACTTTTACTTAATTCTTCATTAAATGAAAGGTTTGCGCAAAAATGTATTTACTGCTCAGAGCAAAGATGCTCCCAAACATTGATGTAGATGGAAGAGAAATTCAGTATGAGAAATTACAATTTGTCATTGATAAAATTTAAATAAACTTTAAAAAGGGTTATGCAAACACTTTTTGATCCGTGTCAAAAAATTATTTTTAATAACAAATAGAAAACAATTATTTTGCCTATTCCTTACTTGCCCTTTCAGAGAGAGGCTTTCATGGCCAAAAAAACCTTCTTTACATATACTTGGTTCTTCTTTTATTTCAACTTCTGTTTTAATATTCATTATTTCTTTTTTCAAACAAACTTCTCTCTCATCTTTGTCCATTTTTAAACTCAAAAATTCAAATGGGAAGTAATGAAGAGAATTTTGAAAAGGTTTATGAAGTAGTTTCTTCACTTTTTCCTTGTTTGAAAACAAAAAACATCACACTGAAATTATTGATAAATATAATGGTAAAAACATCATATTGAAAGGAGTTTTCTTGTACAAATACCTACTCCACGTGTGGATTTGTGTTTTATTCCTTCAGCGGTGTGTGAATTCAGGCATGGTCATAAATCCATTCTTTTAATAGCTACAATACTGTACTCATAATAGTGTAGTTCTTGATACTCTAAATAACTAGGAAACAAATCTCTTCCTCTGAATAATGAACTGCCAGGAGGTAAACCTATTGCATCATGAATGCTAGCAAACTTTACTTTCAAGATAATATAAATTATTTCTGTACAAAGAGAAATAAGTTGAAAGTTCAAACTACAATAACAGCTTTATTATCCAGCACCTGCTGGACATAGGTAGTGCTGGATAGGTAAAAATTCCAGTAATGAAAGTACCCCACACTGACATCTGATATAAATATAATATGAAAGTACCGTAAAGTTATTTTAGCACCATCAATCTTACCAATATACAAGTTGTTTCAGGTCAACCCTAGAAATATGGAAATTGGCAGAATTACTATGACAAACTTCAAATACCAAATTCCAAATACAAAAGTCCTACAAATTCTACCATTTTCATATTTCTAGGGTCGACTTGAAACACCCTGTATAAAACCCATTAAGGACCAGAAAAATTAAAAATGGATTTTTCAATAAATGACCCAAAATTATTAATGTTTATTGGGGTATTATAATAACTGAAAAGTTTTAAGGAATATATCTAAAACAAATATATATTTTCAGTGGTAGAAAAATCAACTGCTGGTCCATTATATGACATCTATATTTGCAATATATGGAGAAATTTTGACATTTTTGCTTGAAGCAAATATTTATTAGTGAAAGAAACATACTACTTAAAACAGAAAGTCTATTCAATAATACTAATTTAATCCAAAATATTTCTATTGTGGGTTTGCATCATTTCTATAGCTATGCGAAAAGAAAAACAAAAATGCACCCCCACTATCAAGTCCTTAATTAAGGAAAGGAAATAATAAACTAACTGATGATATAAAACAAATATCTGAAACACAGAGACCAATATGAATCAATCTTCAGTATCCCAAAAAGTAACAAAGTGATACCTGATGGATACATTCTTTGAAGCAAAATTGTAAGAGAATTGTAAAACAGATTTTATTTTATCACAGAAGATATAGCACAAGCTATAGGATAAATGAAATCACCATCAGTGGCAGGTCTGGACAAATGGAATGCCTTATTGATTAAAAACTGTAAAAATGAAAAAGTTAGATGTGAAGACAGATCCCCAGGCACTGGAGAAATAGTGAGTATCTTGAAAGGACCTAACATTGTACCTATATATAAATGAGGGGACAGATCTCAAGCAAAGAACTATAGACCAGTGTCTTTGACACCCCATCTTACCAAAGTATTTGAAAGATTAGTTAGAGAGAAAACATATAACTTCTTGGAGACACTGGAAACACTTAATGAATATCAGCATGGATTCCAATTAGGAAGATCTTGCTATTCACAACTTATGGAACACTATAACACTATCCTAGACACACTTGAAGGCAATGAAAACAATGATGTCATAAACACAGATTTTGCTAAAGCCTTCAACAAATGTGATCATGATATAATAGCACAAAATGAAACATATGGGAATACCAGGCAAAGTTGGAAAATGGATCTACAACTTCCTCAGAGAATGTATACAGTTCATGAAAATTTCAAGGTATATCATCATCAGAATCAAAAGCATGCAGCTCAGTACCACAAGGAACAGTATTGGTCCCACTCCTTTTCATTATCATGCTAACAGACATAGACAATGAAGTAAACAGCAATAGTGTAGTAACATCCTTTGCAGACAATACAAAGATCAGCAGAAAAATCAGTGGTGCAAAAGAGGTGGAGGCCTTGCAGAGGGACACAAACAGAATATACAAATGGTCAGAAGACACCACCATAACAGTTAACACAGAAAAATTGCAGCTCTTGAGATAGGGTAGAAATCAGGGCTGTGGAGTCGGTGATAAAATTTGCCAACTCCGACTCCAGAAATCTGACTTGTATAATTACGACTCCGACTCCGATGGAATGTTAAGGCCAAATTGATTACGATTAGCTTTATTAGGCCAGTGGAGATTCATAAACAAGGCATTTCGTCACCACCACATGACTCATCAGTTACTTAGTGGCTGTAACTATGCCTTAATGGCTTTTTTCTCTTTATTCAAAAATTACAATAAATCCCAAAATACAAACTGATTGAAGCTTTTTAAAAACAAAATAAGCTTATTACTGGTTTAGCAAATTAATAAGATGTTTTGTATTATTATAAACATCCGTAATACGTAATATTTTCCATCAGCAGTGAGTGAAAAATATTTAAAAACAGCAGATTTATACTTTTGATGTGACAATACGCTGTTATCATTACTTATCAAATTGAAATCTAAAAATCTGAAAAAGATTTAGGGTTGCTAGTACAAAATTTTTAAATTTCCTTTTATTAATTATGTTAATTAATTAATTATAATCCTTATTAATTATAAGCAACTATATTTATATATATATTATTTATATATTATATTATATATTAAAACATTAGGTTAAATCTATTTTATTCATAAAATTGAGTTAGGCCTAGGCCTAGGCTGCTATGGTTATAGTTGAAGGATTTGCACCGACTCCGACTCCATCCAACTATGCACTTCCAACTCCGACTCCACTCAAAATTGACCGACTCCACAACTCCGACTCCTGACTCCGACTCCACAGACCTGGTAGAAATGAGGAACTTAAACAGACAGCATATTATTCCCCAGACAGACAGGAAATTCAGAAAAGCATGAAAGCAATAGATTTGGGGGTTATAATGACCAATGATGGAACTTTGACACACAAAATCAGATGGCGATAAACAAAGCAAAAGGTCACAGAACAGGCACTAAGAGCCTTTAAGTGAAGGGACAAGACAGTAATGATTCCCCTTCTGAAAACACTGATCATACCAAAACTTGAATACTGCTCAGTCTTGATGTCCCCATACAAGAAGGAAGAAATTAATAAATGAAGATATTCAGAGACATTTCACAGCCAAGATTGGTGGTTGCAAAGAATTCAACTACTGGGAAAGACTACATAAACTAAGTCTGTACTCCCTGGAAAGAAGAAGTACACCATAATATATACATGGAAAGTGATAAAAAAACTGGTATCAAACCTCAAACTAAACCCAGTTACCACCCAAACAACACTGGAAAATAGGAAAGGCAGAATGTGTAGTGTTCCCAAACTAAAGGCCCAACAAGGGACCTCATCAATACTGAAAGAAAACAGCTTCGTTACCAGGGATCCAAGACTTTTTTACCAGCTTCCAAAGGACCTCAAAACATGACAGGGGTCAAAGTTTAAAGAAGACTAGATGCCTGGCTCAGAATGGTACTAGATGGGCTGGGTGTACCTGGCTACATGTGGTGTGTGTGCAAGAGAGCAACTCTCTCCTCCACAACCCTCAGGCCTAGAGGAAGGGCCACCAGCTTGACCTTCATGTGAAGAGAGACCAATGCACCAAACTACTACAAGGTATACAAGGTACCTATTCCTGACATAATCTGTATTTAAGACTAACAGCACTAACTCTACCTATACCCTGATGCTTCATCCCCTCTGTTGATCTAAAGTTACCTTTCCAAACCTCAAAGAACTCACATTTTCCTCTAGAAGTCTCCTGTATAAAGAAGTTGCCTTTGGTGATTCCAGGACAAGTGAACCAGTGGGTAACACCAACACCTCTTTGATTTTGTTGAAAATTGGTACATGGGTTGGTTTTAGGTCAAAAATATAATTTGCAGTTTCAGATCAATTGGACCCATTGGTCATGAGCAATGTTCCCTCTAATTTTTTAAGTCTGTGTGCGCAAGAAATTTTCATTGTGCATACATTTAGATTCATGGTGAAAAATTGTGCAAACTTTTCCGAGCGCTATTATCTTCAAAATGAAATATATATAAATATTAAATACTTAATAAATATCATTTCCATAAGGTGATAGCTTGATCATTATGGTACTATTAAATGGATATTAAAAAACTGTTTACAATATTATATATTCTTAAAAAAGAAAACATTTTATCCATTCTAAAAATATGAATAAAATAAAAAATAGTAAAATAAAATAAAAATAACATTAATTGAAAATGACTATTTTAGTTATCATTTCTCAAAACAATTTTTAGCATTTAGCAATTTAAAATAGACTATCAAGCTTAATACATTTTATCCATTCACAAAATAGGAATAAAATAAAAAATAATTTTATTTTTTATGAATTATGAGATAATTACTACTCGTTTTTATGCAAAAATAAGAAAGAGAAGGTTTATATTCAATGTATTAATGTACAGGGTGTACATAAAGTCAGGATCTATTTTTGTGAAGCACTTGGAAATTATATGGAATTCAATCATAAAATGATAAAGTGGTAACATTTATTAAATAATTAAGAGTAGGATTCGATGTGATGCCCATCAGTATCCCTGCACAGCTCAAATCATTCCGCAGCATTTCTAAACACATTCTGGAGCATTTGCGGGGTTATGTTATCTGCAGCAGTTCGTATACGTAAGTTTTCAAGACTCGTAATCTTTGTCTGATAGATGTGCAATTTGATAAAGCCCCATGCAAAGAAATCTAAAGGGGTTAAATCTGGTGATCTCGCTGGCCAAGGTCTGTTGCTTCCGTGTCCAATCCAGCGATTTGGAAAATGTCCATTTAGATAATCCTGAACAATTTTGGCATAGTGACAAGGAGCACCATCATGTTGATAGACGACAGTACTAACAATCCTATCCCCAATCGGCTGAGGTTCAAGGAATTGCTGCAACATGTCCAGATAAATAAGCCCCGTAACTGTAGCTTCAGCAAAGAAAAAAGGACCATAAACCTTAGATTTTGTTAAACCCATCCAGACATTAACTTTAGGCGAGTCTCTTTCCCAATTTTGGACGAAATCATTCGGTCTTTCATCTGCCCAAATTCGACAGTTATGGCGATTTACTTTTCCACACGTATGGAAAGTGGCTTCATCACTAAAGAGAATGTTGTCCATTAAATTATCACTCCAGATTTGTTCTACGAGATCAGCACACAGCACTTCGTCAAGGGAAATCTTCCTCATGTAAATCATGTAAAACCTGCAAATGATAGCTTTTCTTCTGCAAATTAACTTTCAGAATTTTGTGCACAGATGATGTCGGGAGGCCAAGTCTGTGTGATGCAGCACGAATGGACGTACATGGCTCCTCAGTGATAATTCCGCGTACTGCATTCACGGTAAGATCTGACATACACGGTCGTCCTGATCTTGCTTCATCATTTACAGATCCTGTTCGTTTAAATTTGTTCACCAATTTTCGTATTGTCTTGTCTATTGGCCCCAGCTTATGAAATCTCCTTCTAAACTTCTCTCTGATGTCATTGTATTTCTTTCCCTTGATTCGCCAAATTACTATTGCCACATGCTCTTCTGTATTCATTCTAAGGGCTTCTGAAAAGAAAAATAGAAAAAAAATATTTATTTCACAAAAATAGATCCTGACTTTATGTACACCCAAGAAAAAAAAAAAAGCAAATACATAGAGTAAAAAAATCTGTATTGCGTAATTGTGCGGAAGGGGCTAGGTTAATACTTAAAAGAGTGACTATAGAGTATGTTGATGCAAATGGTCAGACCTTGTGTGACAGTATATTTTTTAAATTACTTCATTTACTGTCATGACTCATGATACGCTTGAGCCTGAGCGCATTTTATTTTGCCATGTGCGTGGGTTTCACAATGCATGTGCGCGCGCACACACGCACACCTTAGAGGAAACATTGGTCATGAGTTATGGCAGAGGTCACTTCAAGGACATCAGTAGACCTCCCTATATTCAATTGACCATAACTAAGCTTATAATGGTTATAGACCCATAAAACTATATATATTTGGAATCAGCATGTTCTGTGGATTCCAAAAATGGCATAATTATTGTTGTATATAAATAAGTACAAATTTGGCCTTGAAAATAAAGTGAAATATATGAAATGACTATTGTGTCATTTATTTCTAAGTGTTTAAATATGAAAATACTGTTATTTGTATATTATAATGTATTGCTAAAACATTGTGTACAATTAAATATTGATGAAAAGTATAATTGGAATATTAATGTATCACATTTTGGTAAAAAAAAAAAAACTTGTTAGTTTAACCCTTTTGCTGCGCATGAATGACCTCATCATTCATCAAAAGTTGATGATAGGAACGCATGTATGACTGCATCATTCATAAACTCTATTGCCTACATCAGGAGTGTGGAGCCAGAAAAAAAACTTTTGGCTCTGGCTCCATCTTTTTTAAATGTTTGGCTCCGGCTCCAGCTCTGTCAAGTTATCAAAATCCAAATGTAGTTAGAGTGGTTATTGATCATACCAGGGCTGTGGAGTCGGAGTCAGGAGTCAGAGTCATGGAGTTGGTCAATTTTGAGTGGAGTCGGAAGTGCATAGTTGGATGGAGTCAGAGTCGGTGCAAATCCTTCAATTATAACCATAGCAGCCTAAGCCTAGCTCAATTTTGTGAATAAAATAGATTTAACCTAATGTTTTAATATATAATATAATATAAAATAATATATAATATATAAATAATATATAATATATAAATAATATATAATATATAAATAATATATAATATATAAATAATATATAATATATAAATAATATATAATATATAAATAATATATAATATATAAATAATATATAATATATAAATAATATATATATATAAATATAGTTGCTTATAATTAATAAGGATTATAATTAATTAATTAACATAATTAATAATAAGGAAATTTAAAAATTTTGTACTAGCAACCCTAAATCTTTTTCAGATTTTTAGATTTCAATTTGATAATTTTGATAAGCATCACTGAAAGAAGATTTAATGGAAGCGATCCTTTTTTTAAGAACAAATTCAGTTTAGGTTAGTACATTTTGTTACAGATGTTTATAATAATACAAAAACATCTTATTAATTTGCTAAACCAATAATAATCTTAATTTGTTTAAGCTTCAATCAGTTTGTATTTTGGGATTTATTGTAATTTTTTAATAAAGAAAAAAAAAAGCCATTAAGGCATAGTTACAGCCACTAAGTAACCTGATGAGTCATGTGGTGGTGATGAAATGCCTTGTTTATGAATCTCCATTGGCCTAATAAAGCTAATCGCAATCAATTTGGCCTTAACATTCCATCGGAGTCGTAATTATACAAGTCAGATTTATGGAGTCGGAGTGTTAAAATTTTTGGAGTCGGAGTCGGCAAATTTTATCACCGACTCCACAGCCCTGGATCATACTCAACAACAGACAGATGAATACACTGTTGAATGATATTTGCAATAAAGGCTAAAAATACTCTTTAAATTTGACCTTTTTAATACATAAATCCAAAAAGAAATTATATTAATCGAAATTTGATGATGAACAAAAAACTAAATTCTGAAAACTGAATGGAGGCTTATCAAATGACATTAGCTACATTAAAACATACAAATTAAGACTAATTTTTTCCAATTTGACCTTTTTAATACATAAATCCAAAAAAAAATTATATTAATACAATTTTGATGATTAACAAAAAAATATTAAATTCTGAAAACTGAAAAGAAACTTATCAAATTATATTAGCTGCATTAAAAGTTAAAACTTGAAAACAAATAAATTCATACTTTAATTCTTTCATAAACTGATTTTTAAAATTCAAAATTATGTATAACAGTTTGTTCTTAAGAACAAGATTGCTTCAATCAAGTCCTCTTTCATTACTGCTCTCAAATCAGATTTTATGATTTTAAGTGCTGAAAATAAATGTTCCACACTAACTTGAGTAGAGGGTAATGCAAGAACAAGTTGTGCGACATCTCGTATAATTTCAGGGTACTTAACTATTGCATCTTGTACTGACATCTTTGACTGACGATTAAATTTTTCAACTCCACTAAGAGATTCCCATATGGCTAACTTGAATTTAGTCAAGGTACTAAGAGGACCACCATGTGGCACATCATTTTCAAATCCTGATCGAGAACGTTTTTCTTTTGCACCATGTTGTTTGTCAATGATTTTTTCAAAGTCAAATTCATTATCAGAAGTGGTAGTAGAAGATGATGATGGAATGTTTTCATTTTCCTGTTCTGGACATTCTTGAGACTTTCTCATTCTAATTACTATATCACATACAGCATTCATTGCTTTGCTTTGTTGTTCATCCATTAAAAACATCTGTACTTAGGATCAAGATAAACACCAGCTAACATTACATCATTTTCCAGTAAACGATTTTCTCTCGCTTCCATGGAGGTCTTGATACCTCCATTCCTTGAAAAACTTCCTTGACTTCCTTGGCCAGGAGTCAAGTCTTTGCCTTGAATTGTCTTTGTAGTGATATATGGTTGGTAAAGCAAACTTTTAAGTTTCTTCACTTGGTCCCACATTACTTCTGATAGTGTAACTTCTGGATTCACCATGTCAATAAGTACAGGTTTTAGTTCTAATAAGCGCTCTATCATCATATATGTGCTACCCCACCTAGTAGCTTGATCTAAAATTGTTACTTTTCCAGCACGTCATTTAATTATTTCTTGGATCTTTGGTTTTCTCGCAGCTACTGCAACCTGCCTCACTTTGCTTATAAGAATGGCTGCGTGTTTATCCGCTAAGCCATCATGAATGGCTAGCTGTAAAGTATGAACACCACAACGCATATGATGGACTCTTGAGAGGCTTGAAATTTCATCCATGATATTATTTAAATCAAGTTCTGCTGCATCATCAGGTTCCAGTTCTGGGGTCTCAGCATTTGAATCAACTGTTTCTATATCATTTTCCTCATCTCTCTCTTGGTCTTCATTTAACTTCTCAATGGTCTTGATCATGTTGGAGGCATTATTAGTTACAATACACAATACACGCTCTTTTTCTATTTCATACTCTTGTAGAACATCTTTCACAAGCCCATGAAGGTACTCGCTTGTATGTTGGGCTTGCGTATCCCATACTGCTAATGTACGGGTAATGGTTTTATTGTTGCCATCAACAAATCTAACATTGATTGCAAAGTAGTTTGTTCTTAAATGTGTGCAACTATCCATTTTTAAAAATACAAAACGTCCTTGTAAATTATTTTTAAAGCGCATTTTTCTTTGTTTGCTTTTTCTATTACCAAACGTTGAATACTATTTCTATCTAAACCAACTTTGAATTTTTGAGCCATTCCTCCTAATAAACCAAGCATGGCTGGCTTACAAAAGACAGAGGTAAAGAATTCTTTACCACTAACTCAATAATGTGATTCTTGAACTGATCTGCTGTCATGGACACAGTGACTGTTTGACTAACAAAATATTTAGTAAGATTTGGTTAACTTACTTGACTAGAAGTACTGGCAGATTTAAGTATTTGCCTCTTTTCATTCTCTTCTATAATCTTGAACACTTCAGGATGGTTACGACTTATGTGACGCCTCAAATTGAATGCTCTTGTTGGTTTTGCTTGAAGGTGTACTAATTTTTGCTCCACATGTCAAAATATTTCCACCAGCATCAGTCACTTCGCAAGTGCAAACATAGTATTTATCATCTTCAGTGGTAGTAAAATATTTGAATACAATAGACTTTTCTCTAGATCCTTTAAGTTTATTCATTATTGAGGGCTTAAAAAAATTTATTTATGTATAAATGATAAATGCTTATTGTTTAGTCTTAGTTTAGTTAATGATATATGATTTTGGAGCTATAATTAATAATTATATTACAAATATTGACGTTTCTGAAAAAATAAATATGCATTTTTAATAAAAACTATATATTAAGTTAGGTAAAGTATTAAAGTTGGGTTAGGTAAGATAAAGTTGCATTAGGTTTATTATGAATGGGCAAGGTAACTGGAGCCATGGAGCTGGCATTTTTTAATGGCTCCGACTCTGACTCCAACTCCACCCAAAAACCACCACTCCACCGGCTCCAGCTCCGACTCCACATCCCTGGCCTACATACAAGCTCTCATTCTGCATATTCACTTGTTTATCATTTCTATGGCTACTTTAGTCTTCTAGTGATTGATGGCAACTTTTTTACTACTTGAATGCCCGACAGCTTTAATTAATATAAGATGAAAACAGTACCCATCAGGATGTCACATCATAGAGTTAGTGTGGCTTCTCTCTCTCAGAAGGACAAAGAAAATCTTTTATTTTGTGAGAGTGATTCAATTAGTGATAGTGACAGTGATGATGGAGTTGTAATTGACATTTGCATTTTATTTTATACAAAAAACACAGGAAATCCAGTCTCAACACTCAGCCTATTCTTCAAAGGTAAATAGAGAGGATTCACAGTCTTTGCTTTCAAGCATTATTATTATTATTATTATTACTATTATTATTTGGAGGGGGGGGGGGTTAAGTGCAAACACGACTCCTAAAAAAGCAGAAAACTATGAGCATTACTCACAAATAACTAGACCATGCTGACAAAATGAAAATTAACAGTATGCATTTACCGGGTACTATAACATCACAACAATGCATTTGTAAACACTTAAACATCACTATGATACCATATTGTTAAAAATTACTGGACACTGGTATAAGTACCATGATATTTATAAACACCAGCACTTTATGCTTTATCATAATTATTTAATGAAATATACCTCATGTATGTGGAGTCACAGTGTCAAGTGAACAAGACTTGGAATGTACTAAAACATCAACAAACGTTCGCTTTTCGATGTAATTTTTATCAAATATTTAATTTTTTATTTGTAAATTTTGTATTGCCAATAAAAATAATTTATTTTATACGTAAATTCAGGTTAAATAGACAGATAAACAACACGGTCATGTCTTCAATTTGCATAAAACTTGGTCTGTGAGCATTTTTTAATGAAAAAAACAAATTCCCAAATATTTTTGAAAATCAGTCAAATAGGTCAAAATTTAGGGTCAGGTCAAATTTTGGCCAAATTGTGACCTAAGAATGTTTTAAATCCCTATATCTCGGCTTCTAATTGTCGTAGCTTAATAAACTTTATATGGATGGAAGCGGAATGAGCTCTAGTTTCCAAAAATGGTACTTTCATTTGGATAATTTAATTAAAAAAAATTTTGAAAAAACAAAAAAATTTCAGGATTTGACATTGAAGGGATCAATTTTTTAAAAAATTTTATTGAAGAAAAAATGTTGCCTGAGCAAAGATCTACCATAATCAGCAATAAAAAGTTAGCTTATAGGCCATTATATAGCTTAAAACTTAATTTTATTAATACTGGCTTTCTTCATTTTTTATTTTCAGATTTTAATAACTATATATTGAAAGATACAGGTGTACCTAAATATCTACCTAAATAACTTAAAAAATGCCAAAAAATAAGAAATTATATTGTTGTGATCCTTTAAAAAAACACAAAAAAAGAATTTTCAATATTAAAAAAGCTATGGAACTTATGGTTTCTGTAAGCTATGGAGTTCTTCAAAAGGATCAGCTATTGTGTAGCAATTGCTACACCTTAATAAGAAGTCAACCTAGAATACTGGAATCTGTACCAGCACCAGCAGAAGAGGCTGTACCATTACAAGAACTGTGCCCTTTACCAGCAAATGAAGAATCCTTTGAGCGCAGTAGTAGCTCGTCTGCAAATATTTCTGTGGCTCTACCTGTTAAGGAATTTTTTTTGGAAGATCCACAACATAATAAGGATATACTTAGCGATAAAATATTACCATATTTAGATGAGAGCCCCATAAAAACAGGTAAATATCTTTAAATAACCATATATTTATTTTTTATATAATTAATGAAGTCTTTCAATAAACATATATTTATTTGTGAAAAGATCAGTAGCAAAAGCCAGTTTACAACGACCAATTGATAATCAAATTTTAACTCCCAAAGACTTTTTTGAATTTTGCTCAACTAATTTAGATTCCACAATAATTTTTTTTTTATGTATCCAAAAATGAAGTTACAGAAATAGAAAATTCCCTACAAGAGCATCTCAATTTACCGATTATCCCAATTAAAGGTACCCAAAATTACATAGATTTATCCCTTTGTCACAAACACTTTAAAAGTATATTCATTATCTAATAGCCTTCAGTCAGAAGAAATAAGAAAAATTGTTAGCAGAGAAGAAGTAGATCATGATGGAGAAGCCGGTGATATCAAAGGAGAGTTAAGCAATAAAGAAAAAGAAGTAGGCTCTTTTGTCGGTTGTGTGTACGAAAAAGAATTGTGGTTAGGACTTGTTGAGTAATATGATGCAGAATATGACAATTATTTGATTAAATTTCTTTATCCTTCAGGAATAGCACCCTTGTACATTTTTCCTGCAGATGATGATATATATTTGCCCTGTTCCCCCTGAGAACATATTTGGAATAGTTGAGTCAAGTTTAAGAGGCGGAACAAGGATACAGTAGTCTTTCCAGCTCAAGATTTAGAAAATTTCTCAAGAAAGCTTAAAACAAATTAGCATATATGTATGAAGTTAGCACTTAGCATGTATGTAGAATGTAGAGAGTAGATACGTATTTAAATTACAATTAATAATTATAAATGCTAAGTATATCCTTATTATATTATCCTACTATTTAATATGTTTAGTTTCATTAAATAAATTTTTGATGATGAAATTCTGAAAAAATGAAGCCAGCCAGCATTAATAAAATTAAGTTTTAAGCTATATAATGGCCTGTAAGCTAACTTTTTATTGCTGATTGTGGTAGATCTTTGCTCAGGCAACATTTTTTCTTCAATAAAAGTTTTTAAAAATTGATCCCTTCAAGGTCAAATCCTGAATTTTTTTTTCATAATTAAGTGTTTTTTTATTAAATTATCCAAATGAAAGCACCATTTTTGGAAACTAGAGCTCATTCTACTTCCATCCCTATAAAGTTTATTAAGCTACAACAATTAGAAACCAAGATATAGGGCTTTAAAAAATTCTTAGGTCATGATTTGGCCAAAATTTGACCAGACCCTAAATTTTGACCTATTTGACCAATTTTCAAAAAAATTTGGGAATGTTTTTTTCACTAAAAAACATACTCAGACCAAGTTTCATGAATACTGAACATGTATTAGTGTTATATCAGCACTTCTACCTGTCTATTTATCCTGGATTTACCCTTATAGTGGAAATTAACATTAAGCTGTTGTAATAGTTTGAACATTTTAAAATTTTTTTCTTACTTTGACAAATTTTTCATTTGGTTTGAAAACTTGTACTGGTATTTCAACTCTCCCAATGGCATCCCCTTCCTGTCACCCGGGGTGGACTGCCCCCCTCTCACACCCCTTAGTATGCCACTGTAGACTTCCACTCTCTTTTTACAAAGGATCACAATGATAGGACAAGAGGCCATAGCCTTAATCTTTTTCAGCAAAGATGTAAATCACAGTTAGTACAACATAGTTTCTCAAATAGAATAGTAAAATTCTGGAATAGATTAGATGAAGAAGTTGTGAGTTCCCATACTTTGGAGACTTTTAAGAATAAACTAGATAAATTAATGACTGAAAGGAGGTATTTGGTAATGACATTTTGCTGGAACTGGTAATGGTGTGGAGAAGAGGTTTGTGAACCCTTCCCACATACATATATATATATATATATATATAGTTTATTTTTTATTTGGGTAAATCTCATCACCCACACAGAGTGATGGGATGTAGGGAGGCAGCATCTTGGGTTAGGGGATACTCTGTCTTTATACCCCCCATTTAAAGAGATTTCTCTGAGTGGTGGCCCCAATAGCACTGTGATGTATGAAATACTCATTATGTTCACTTGCCTCATAGACACCTTTAAATGGGGGAGCCTGAATGGGTGTACATTCAAATACTCTATACCAGTGGTTCTTAACCGGGGGGGCGCGCCCCCCTAGAAACAGGAATTTCTCTAATTGTATTTGTTATTCTCTTAACGAGAGCATGGGCTAATATTGAGAAGTTATTGAGAATGTTATTTTGATTGAAGGGGGGCGTGGAGGGAAGGACCAATTCCTAGAGGGGCATGGTAGTAAAAAGGTTAAGAACCACTGCTCTATACAGTCTTTACAGTCCCACCTACTCCTTTTATCTTAATTGCAGAGCTTGTATTATATTATTCAGGTTATAGCTATATAGATCCATGTAAAACTTCTTGTGATGAGATAACCATATGAGGCGTTGCGTGGAAGAAGGGCAACCTAGCCATTTTTGGCAAAAATGAATTATTGCTGATTTTCAGTAGCTTAATATAATATATTAAGCTACTGAAAACAGCAATAATTCATTTTCGCCAAAAATGGCTAGGTCGCCCTTCTTCTACCTAATTGTCGATAAATACCTCTCCAACTTAAAATGCATTTTTCTCAAAGATTTGATTTTGGCTAGGTCGCCCTTCTTCCACGCAACGCCTCATATGATGTCTACAATTAGTACAGTAATGGTATTGATGAATGATCCATAAGATCCAAAGTTTTGAAGTTAATGTATAGCTAGTAGATGTGTGACAATCTGCAGAGATCAATTGGATATTAATTTTGCATGTAACTGTATTTATAGTTTGTTTATATTAACAGTGGAGCCACCCAGATGGGCCGAAGGGCCCCTAGTGTGCCCACTAAAATTTTTACCATGTTTACCATGATATCAATCATCACAACTCTCTCATGCTGCAGCCTTATCCCCTTCTCTAACTTCCTTCTTACAAACCTTACAGTCACAGTCTAAAGTCATCTTAAATACTATTCTTTAACTCAGTTAAAAGTTCTATGGTTTAAGTTAGGCTATCCCCTGGATGGAATGATCTAATGGGGGGCTTAGGTTAATCAACCAAAATGTTGGGATTGCACTGAATAAACCCTTAGATCTCTCTAAATACTAAGTTAAATTAAGCTTAAGCTGAGAAATATAAGAGCTATTTCTACTTTAATAATCCCAATAAAGTAAAATCTACAGAATCAATATAATCCTTTCACAATTTAGAAAAAGAAGCTTGGAGTACAACAAAGAGAGTATTGCCAATTCTACTTCTTATGGTAGGCCTCACTTAAGAATACTGCAATTAAGCTTGGTCCCCTCTGCTTCAGCCCATCTGGGTGGCTCCACTGTTAATATAAACAAACCATAAATAGAGTTACATGCAAAATTAATATCCAATTGATCTCTGCAAATTGCAGATTGTCACACATCTACTAGCTATACATTAACTTCAAAACTTTGGATCTTGTGCATCATTCATCAATGCCACTACTGTACTAATTGTAGACATCATATGGTTATCTCATCACAAGAAGTTTTACATGGATCTATATAGCTATAACCTGAATAATATAATACAAGCTCTACAATTAAGATAAAAGGAGTAGGTGGGACTGTAAAGACTGTATAGAGTACGTATTTGAATATACACCCATTCAGGCTCGCCCATTTAAAGGTGTCTATGAGGCAAGTGAACATACTGAGTATTTCATACATCACAGTTCTATGGGGGCCACCACTCAGCAAAGAAATCTCTTTAAATGGGGCGTATAAAGACAGTATCCCCTAACCCAAGATGCTGCCTCCCTACATCCCATCACTCTGTATGGGTGATGAGATTTACCCAAATAAAAAATAAACTATACATATATATATGTATGTGGGAAGGGTTCACAAACCTCTTCTCCACACCATTACCAGTTCCAGCAAAATGTCATTACCAAATACCTCCTTTCAGTCATTAATTTATCTAGTTTATTCTTAAAAGTCTCCAAAGTATGGGAACTCACAACTTCTTCATCTAAGCTATTCCAGAATTTTACTACTCTATTTGAGAAACTATGTTGTACTAACTGTGATTTACATCTTTGCTGAAAAAGCTTAAGGCTATGGCCTCTTGTCCTATCATTGTGATCCTTTGTAAAAAGAGAGTGGAAGTCTATATTATCTAACTCATTTATTATTTATATACTTCTATCATATCACCTCATAACCTTCTTTGCTTTGGGGAAAACATGTTTAGGTGCTCCAATCTCTCTGTGGCTCTCTTTTGTACTTTTCCTAGTCTGTCTTTGTCTTGCTCTAAATAAGGACTACTGAACTGAATGCAATACTCAAGAAGCAGCCTCACGTATGAAGTGTAGAGCCTACTTATAATGTCTGGTGATTTATATTCTATATGTTTCTGCATTAGCTTCAATCTAGCATTAGCCTTATTTCTAATTTCAATACAATGGGTTGTAGGTTTAAGATCATGATTCACAATGACACCCAAGTGTGTCTTTTTTTCTTTATTTATCCAACTTCCACCCATGTTATACTCAAATTCTGGATTGTCATGACCAACATGCATAACTTAACACTTTTCCACATTAAATTTCACCTCCCATCTATCTGCCCAAGCAACTACTTTATCAATGTCTTTTTGTATTTTCATGGCACCTATTAAAGATCTTACATTTTGTTCCAATTATGTATCATCTGCAAATATTGAGGTTTTACTATTTAGACCCCTTTCCAAGTCATTAATATAAATAATAAAAAGTACATAAAGGTCCAAGTCCAGTTAATATTTGGCTGGACACAGGGGCTAACGAGAAATGAAAGGTTGTGTTTCACTAGCACTATTTTTCATGCTCTTTACGATAGTACTAATCATTTTTTGTGGAAATGCAAGATTATAGAAAAAATTACGTCATATTTTTATAGTGAATATTTCCTATTTTAGCTATAATGTACTTTTTTTCATAAAATATTTTTCCTGATTGGGCTATTTTTTCGCTACTCTCCAACTTAATTAGTTGGTTGGTTTCTGTTGTCTATTTTTTTTTTCTAATTAGATTCAGTTTGGTCGTGTTTGTGATAGAATTATGACGTGCTGTTCGTGTGGTTTCTGACTTTGAGAACTTGATTCATCATGTGCCCTAGATGAAGAGAAAGCATTGGATGTTTTTATCAATTACGGCATTATTCTCTCATCCTTAACATGCCCAAAATGTGACAGAGTGCCTAATACGAAAAGATCAGAAGATATTTTGGTGAAATAACCAATATTAACCAGTTAGGCCAACTGAATGCCCAGTTAGGCCAACTGAATGCCCGGTTAGGCCAACTGAATGCCCGGTTAGGCCAACTGAATGCCCGGTTAGGCCAACTGAATGCCCGGTTAGGCCAACTGAATGCCCGGTTAGGCCAACTGAATGCCCGGTTAGGCCAACTGAATGCCCGGTTAGGCCAACTGAATGCCCAGTTAGGCCAACTGAATGCCCGGTTAGGCCAACTGAATGCCCTTGATGATTGGTTAGGTTAAGTGATAATATTTTTGTTAGTTTAAACAAAAATGACGAAAATGAAAATGACATGGCCTGAAGTTGAAATAAAAAATACATTTTTCCAGTGTATTTTGGTGTGCTCTGTGGTTAGGTTGGTTAGGTTGGTTAGGTTAGTTAATTTAGTTAGGTTAGCTAGTTTTTTATCAGAATTACATTTTTCTGGTGTAGTTTTCTCTGTTTTGTTGGAATTTGACACACATTTCTTATGCAAATGGGTAGAAACACACTGTATTTTGGAATGGAAAAAAAAAATAGTTTATATTCATTTGCACAAGAAATGGGGGTAATTTTTTACTATCACTCCGGTCTCTTCAATTCCCATAATTTATAGATCAATGGATTCGTTATTACACCAGGAATGCGATTTGGATAGTCTCAAGTGAGGGAACTGGCCCAAAACTAAGTTAGGACACGAAGTTTGTTTTGGGGTATGTGTGAAAAAATACCCTAAAATGCGGGTAATTCCTTCAGTAGAGACTATCTAAGGCGCATTCGCGATGTAAAAATGAATCCATTGATATATAAATTATGGAAATTGTAGAAACAGCTAACATGAGTGACCTAAAAGGTATAATATATACACATTATATATATGTAGTAAAATGAACACTGTATATATTCACTGGGATATTTCTGTTTGACTGCCGCCATTGAAACATAATTAAACTCCAGCCTCTTTAGTTAGCTTTATAAGGCTAACTAACAAAAATATCACGACCTAACCTAACCAATCGTCAAGGTCGTACAGTTGACTAACGATTGGTTAGGATAGGTCATGATATTTTCGTTAGTTAGCCTTATAAGGCTAAGTAAAGAAGGCTGGGGGCACTCACCTCTTATGTTTCAATGGCGGTAGTCAAACGGAAAAAATCCATTCACTGTATATATTATATATACTGTAAAACTAAACACTCCTAACCTAACCTAACCTAACCTAACCTAACCTACCTACCTAACCTTGCTTGTTCCCCTTCTCCGTTTCTTATCACGCACCGACCTATGGCAACGAAATGCTTTTCTGTTTTTATCGAACACACACTTATTACCACAAACAATATCTTCCTTGTTTTTCTTAGGGCAAATAAATTCTTTTAGCAATACACCGTGTTCTACATAAAAATTAAATGCAGCCTATTCATCACCAAAAAATTTGCATGAAGTTAAACACGCTGAATAATTACAACCATCGCAAACCGACGCCATCGTGACACTAAAATCTTATGAGTTCAGGTCAAACCACCCAATTTTGTTAGCGGTACCTTCCTAACCTTTGTGGGATCAGCCATTTTATCACTCCCAAAAACATGATCCGCGATTTTATCGCTCAAAAAAAAATTTATTAACATTAATTTTATAGCTTTAATCGGCATTTGCCTTCATATTATGCTTAATAAAAGTTGTTTAAAAAAATGTAAAGAGTCTTATGGTAAACTTTATTTTCAGTTTCCAGAGACCGGACTGATAGTAAAAATTACCGAAATGGGTATCAGATTCGAATAAAGCAGAGAAAACTACACTAGAAAAATATAATTTTGATAAAAAATGTAGCCCCTGTGTCCAGCCAAATATTTACCCCCAAGTCCTGACCCCTATGGGACTCCACTCAGAACAGGGCTCCATGTAGACTTAGCCCCATTTAAGTGGACTCTGTTCTCTTTCTTTAAGCCATTCTTCAAACCAATTTGCTACTGTCCCTTTATTCCACGAGCTCTAACTTTAACAAGCAACCATTTATGAGGAACTGTATCAAAAGCTTTGGCAAAATCCAAGTACACAATATCTACAGATTCTTTTTTATCTTGATGCTTTAACATACTATCATAAAACTCAATTAAGTTTGTCAAACATGACCTGCCATTTCAAAAGCCATATTGGCTATTACTATTTAATCCTTCTTCTAAAAATATTATAATTTTGGCTCTGATGACACTTTCAAGTAATTTGCAAATAATACAGTAGATATTAAACTAATTGGTCTATAGTTTTTAGCTAGGTGTTTGTTTCCTTTTTGAAAAGTGGGACTACATTTGCTTTTTTCCAGTCTTCTGGAACTTTGCTGTTAATGAGAGGTTGAAAAGTATTTTAAGTGCTTGGGCTATACTATATTTTGCTTCCTTTACTATTTTAGGATAAATTCCATCAGGTCCTGGTGACTTATCTATGTTTAGCCTGTCAATTGCTTTCAAAATATCACTTCCTCAAAATATATATGATTTCTCTCTCTCTCTCTTGTGTTACTAATGTAAACTCTAGAATTTTATTTACAGTTTCCTTTGTAAATACTGAGCAGAAATATCTATTTATCCTCCACAACTTCAAAATCTTCTTCAATTTTGTCATCAGCATGAAAGGGTCCAATTTTTTTTATTAGATTTATTTTACAAGTTGAAATGACTAAAGAACTTTTAGGGGATTTCCTTTACAATTTTTGGCTAAGTTCCTCTCTAAATTGCATTTACTATCTCTTATAAGTTTCTTGCTTTCTTGTCTCTTATTTTTATAGATTTCAAGGTCCCTTTCATTTTGAGTTCTCTTAAATTTGTTGAAGGCCTTTCTCTTCTCTTATTCCTTTCTTAATAGACAGATTTATCCAGGGTTCTGTTATTTCTGATTCTTATTTTACACTGTGGAATATATTTACTTTGAACATCTTTTATTTATTTTTTAACTTTTCCCATACATAGTGTATAGATTTACTTTGATTGAATATATCTTTTGGCTAAAGCTCAAAAATCTCCCCCTAATTTATACAGTTTAACTCATTAACTAGTTCAGTCATATTTCCATTTTTAAAGTCAGGAATTTCAGCTGTTCATAGCACCTTGGTCTACTAGGAATCTACGAAGGTCTTTGTAGGATGCTGCTACCATTCATATAGATTTCCAATCAAGTTTGACAATGAATTGGCTTTCCAGTCACCTGCTATTTTCAGGATGTGATCCAGACTCGCATTATTATTGGTTCACATTCTGCTGGCACACATACTCTTGCTGACATTCTCTAAATGTTCCTTGATGAATGGCAGCAGTCTCCTGTTGAAGTATGGAAGGAAGTCCACAGCATATTCACTAAATGAGTCTCCACACTTTCTCTGAGAGTCTCGATTTAATTGAGTCATCAGCATTCAGAAGACCTTCTCCAAAAAATGTCACTCAATATCCTAGAACAGGCATTTTGATTCACTCTTGTTATATTTTATTTTATTGGGTTCAGAATCCCAGCTGAGCCCTGAATGACCAGTTCAACCTACAGCCCAAGTTAAGTTAGACTAAAACTTATGGACTTGGAGATCCTATTTGGTCCTACCTCAGGGTTGCTGACTCAATATGGGCCTACTTAGGCCTCAGTTGCATAAAATTAAGATAAAAAAAGGGGCACTATTTATGGTCTTCTTTCGGTAAATCTCTAGGAGCGCTCCATTTTCAATATTAAACATACACTCATAAACATATACCATTTGAAAGCTCACATTTTTTTTTAGTCCAAAAATGTAGTAATCCAAAAGTATCAATAGCAAATAAAAAGTAACTAGGTTTAAATATAAAACCTATACCAATCAATTTGTGATGCGTGATCTTTACGGGGGCTCCCCCGAGACCTAAATTATACAAATGATAATGTAAAAACATATTCATGTTAGGTTAGGTTAGCGTAACAATTACCAAAAATACCATCTTACACCACAGACTGAAGATTTATAACTTAGACAACCTTTATAATGTAGTTAATGACGTCACGCGTCAAACAATTAATTAAATCGTTACTTTTATTGTTATGATACTTTTGGATTACTACATTTTTAGACTCAGAAAAATGTGAGCTTTCAAATGGTATATGTTTTATGAGTGTATGTTAATATGAAAAATGGAGCGTCCTAGAGATTATCCATATTTCTAAACCTTGCAACAACAACAAACCTGCACCATTCACGATGCAACAATCTTGTATCTAAAAACCAAACTGAATTGCAAGAGAGTCTCTACAGGACAGCCCTGTAAGTGCCGCATCAACAAACGAGTAGGAAGGACGCGCAGTGCCCCAAACAAATGATGCCACAAGAGCCCAAAATGCTAGCTCTAAATTAAGTGAATTTTTCATTAACCTTAAATTATGAGATGGATATATTACACCTTAACTTAATATATACAAGCAAATAGCAATGCTGCATCAATCAGTTTAGTCATCATATCGCCTTGGGACAACAATGGCTCTTCCTTTTCTAGATTTTCTAACAACTCCCACTTTGTCCTGCAAATAGTCTTCTGTAGTTTTCTTCAGGTGGCGAGTACACAATGTTGTTGGCTTTGGGAAATGCACACTTAAAGTGACCATATTTTTAGGAGCAAAAAGCGGGACATTTTTCTATGTTTGGAGTTATAAACTAAAATAACTATATTTTCAGGAGCCAAAAGCGGGACACCTCTCTACCTCATAATATATATTATATATATATATATATATATATATATATATATATATATATATATATATATAATTACTTCACTGCTTGTATTTTTCTTGAGTATATAATTATGAAAAAAATTAACTCAACTGAGAATGGCTTATATCTATGACATACCAATACACAATATTATCGTACTTGCTTTTCAATTCCCGTACTTTTCAGCACCGATATCAACCGATTTGTGTCTTTTTGAGCCAAGATGGTTAGTAATATCATTAATCCCACCATGTCCAATGCTGAAGTCACTTCTACATTTCTCACACCGTACATCACTTTCTGTTGTTGTTTTTGTAATAAATGGATATTTAGACTGCAGATGTGCATTAAATGTACACTTCCTTTTAGTTTTAGACATTTTGTGTTGTCAAACTAGGCCTACGACCTTACGTACGATACAATTAATAACTTCCTTATCCTTCAAACGAAAAAGTTTAACTTAGCTGCAAAAAAAAAAAAGGATGCAGGGATAAAAATTAATTAAGGTTATTAATTAAACAAACATAAAAACATAAAAGCGTTACACTACAACACAACTTTACACAGAGGCCGCTAATGAAACACTGAAGCGCTAGTCGGGAATCACGGCACTGCCGCACGGCGACATGTATCGTAGCAGTTCAGTTTGCAAGTTAGTATTTAGATTTGGAATTCGGAATGTGGCATAATTCTATTAATTCATAAAGGACATCTAATGTCTAATGTAACAGTAATTTTAATAAAGCGGGACATTTATGAGAATTTGCTCCAAATGCGGGACATTTATGAAAATTTGCTCGAAATGCGGGACATTTCGGGACAGTTGAAAAGAGGGACACATGTCATAAATTCGGGACTGTCCCGCCCAAAATCGGGACTCTGGTCACCTTATGCACACTTGATAGCTTTCCTCAAGGCTTTCTCATCGTCACTTCCTAGGGTAAGCTTGGTTGTGTCAGTGTCTGATAAAGCACCAACAAGATGGGAAAAGATAGTAGAATGTCTCAAAATTCAAATTTCCATGCAGGAACATAGATTCAAACAAAGGTGGGCACCCGGGCCTCAAAAAGGACCGACGGTCCCGGTCCTTGCCTCAAACTGGACCGACGGTCCCAGTCACGGTCCTTTCTGAAGATATGACCTAGGAACGACTCGGTCCTCGGTCCTTATATATAATATAAGTGAAAAATTTGATTAAAATGAAAAATGAAATTAAAGACACCGGAAATCTTTAATTTTATTAACGTAAATTGTAATTAATACAATACATAAATGATGAAAAAAAGTTATTAAGTTAAATGCTTGAGTTTCCCTTCAAGAAGACTAGCATTTCAAAATGGCTGTCACTGAGCCCTGACCTTTTCGGCTTGAGGACGTCCTTCCCCAAAGAGAAGAGCCTCTCCACGGCGGCACTGGATGGTGCCAGGCGTTGAAAAAGTTTCAGTTCAGTCTCAGTCTCTTTCTGAGTCTTCTGGAGGAAACGATCCATCTTCTTTAGAACTTCAAATAATCACTAAACACACTAAAATCACTAAAAAAGACCGTCCGGAATTACTTAAAAATGGACCGTCGCTCCTCATTTCGGTCCTCACTGAGAAAAGGACGACTTTCCCGCTCACGGTCCTTAAAAAGGACCGAGTTCCTGGAATTCGGTCCTTTTGGAACTTGGTCCTGCCCACCTTTGGATTCAAACAATATGGGACTGTCCTGAGTCTTTGTTCTGACAACACCTCGATGTTTGAATACAGTGATTATCACAAACACATTTCCTAAGTTGAATGTTTTGTCTATGCCCAACACACCTTTTCCCTGGCAGCAGAATCTTCTATTGTCTTTTAGTTGATCTGTTGTGTACAGGGTCACGGAAGGCACAGTGGACTTGTTGTGGACAACTTGCTGCACAAAGGGTGGTCCTGGGTCATGTTTTCCACCAAGACAACTTGGCCAGCAAAGTTACTTTTGTAGGCACCATTGACTTCCTTCTTGTTCATGTTGTACTTTTTGTTTCGAAATTGCTTCACATCCTTTGGAGCATCATTCACTGAATTGTCCACTATCAGTTTATTTTACACATTCTTTGGTTGTGTGTGTGCCAGTTCTCCTGCTTGCTACAGAATGTGTCCTGGTGTGTGCATATATAGTTGGTTGCTGTTCTTGCTATTGCCATGGACTACCAAGCCTGGGAACTTCCCTACATAGAACGCAACGGCTCAAAACCGGAAGAGTTCATACTAGGGGTTGGCAAAACTGAATCACTATTCACAGAAGCGTTCACACTAGGGGATGGCCTAACTGAATCACTAGACACATCCACTACATCCACTGGATCTTGCCCTAACCTATTCCTTGTCACAGGCAGGACAAAATGGTTTGGATGGAAGCTCACAGGTTGTCCACATTACACTGCACAAAGGAGTCTGTCGTTGGGAAACACAATGTCCACTGTTATTGTCCAGCAATATTGCATGTATAGGCGCTGCCTTCGAGGTCTATTGGCAATATTGTTGGAAAATAGCTGTGGATTTGATGCCCTATAGAACTTTTGACAGCATAAAGGTGGCAGATGTCAGCAGAAGCTCCTGGAGTTGTGACACTGTTGATGAGATCTACATAATTAGGCACCACTATCCGTGGACCACTCAGAGCAGCCATAAACTGTGAAGAGCACTCTGTGTACTTCTCAGGTTGCTGAGCACCTCCAGGGCTATAAGTAGTCGGAGCTGCATGTGATGATCCTCACTGCCAAACATGCTGTGAGAGAGCCCTGTAGAAACAATTCCCATCTGCGCCAACAGAGAGTTGGGAGTAGGACTCAGTTACCCTTCTGCAGAAGGGTAACTGAAACCACATCCTCAGGGGCTGTGATCATCTCCGTTTTTTTGGTTGACAATTCATAATTGGGACCTGTTTTGGGTTGTCAAACCGGCATTGACGGTGTATGTATTTACCTTAAAACTCCTACTACTTTAAACTACTCTTAAAAGTGACTGAAATACGTAGTTGAATAAAAAAATTTTTAACATTTCGGAGGGGATTCATCCCCATGAACTACCCACATAAATACGGACTTGATAGTAATTACAATAATAATATAACTAAAATAATAATAATATAACTAATAACTAATAAAATAATAATATAACTAAAATATATAAATATATAAAGAACATTAAATACCTGGCTAGAGCTGCTTCAAATTTGTAGGTTCCTGTTATTATTTGGGGGGGGGGGGGGGGGGGGGGGGGAGTCAAAATCCAGCTGAGCCGTAAACGGCCAAGCTCTGAAGGGCCAGTTCAACCTACAGCCCAAGTTAAGCTAGAATTAAAAACTTACGGACTTGAGGTCCTATTAGGTCCCACCTCAGGGTTGCTGACTCGATGTGGGCCTACCTTAGGCCTCAGTTGCATGAATTTAAGATAAAACAAAAGGGGCACTATTTATGTCTTCTTTCTAAACCTTGCAACAACAACACAACCTGCACTATTGCACGATGCAACAATCTTGTATCTAAACAACCAAACTGAATTGCAAGAGAGCTCTCTATAAGACCACACCTGTAAGTACGGCATTCCACGAACGAGTAGAAAAGACGCAGAGCCCAAAAATGCTAGCTCTAAATTAAGTGAATTTTTCACTAACCTTACAATTATGATGGATATATATACACCTTAACTTAATATATACAAGCAATGCTGCATCAATCAGCTTAGTCATCATATCGCCTTGGGACAACAATGGTTCTTCCTCTTCTAGATTTTCTAACAGTTTTTCCATTTGACTCGATGACACAACTCTTGCAGTAGAACTGGGCATCTCTGCGCCCCCACGCGCCCCCACGTCCGCTAGCCATGACAACAATATTGTAGCACAATGCAATAGAAGCTACAGTTTACTCAATTTGAGTTTGAGTTATTTGTTCACAAGTTTGTTGCGTGTAACTCACTTGCTCTTAGATGTTTACTACTTTCCGTGCCTGATTGCAGGCAAAATGTCGTTTTCTATATTTATGGTAACGCCATTTTTTGTTTGATCCCGCCCGGATCCGCTTATGTTAATGTTGTATATTTTACATTCACATTGTTTGTTCATCTGTTTCGTACCCACTAAATTTTAATGTGAACTCAACAAGTATTTTAAATTAATTATTATTTTCAATTTCACTACAACCTAATTTCAAACATCAGTTTATTTAAAAAAATTTCGTTTGTTATTATTATTATTATTATTATTTTAACTTGTATCCAAGATTGATAAATTGACTAGTTGTCAAACGGTATACCTCCCCTTTCAACCTCTATTATTCTATAAACACCCATCAAGAAGTTGTACACGGGATCGGAAATCAGATAGCTGCTGTAGACTCGTAAAATTTTCAAAATTTATACTCATAATCAGATGAAAATACATCTAATGCATATAACATTGCTTTATTATTGATTTTAATGAGTATATTATTAATATTTTGGGTAAATATGCAGCAAATAGCCCCACCTCGACTTTTGGTACGAAAGTTAGTTATGAGGTGTTATGGAAAACTGATGAGTGGGTAGTTGGGAGGTAACGAAAATGGTTCACTGAGTAGGTAGGTAGTTAATCTAACAATTATTAATTCCTTTTATGTCAATAACTGGGTGATGAAACCAATTGGTTGCTCACCAGAGTTATTCTCCACACTAGTATTTATATACTGTGTGACAAAGCGTGCTCGGTAATAGATATACATTACCGATAAACCAACCGAAAAAACCAAAAGACGACGCTGGTGGAAAAAGCCCCCTAAAAGGAGAACAAAGGAGAACGAAAACGAAGAACGGGGCGAGAGGACGCAACGGGAGAAGGGACAAGAAACAGACACCGAAGAAAGATCCCCACCAGCAAGTACGCTCTCGACAATTATACAGGAAGGAGAAAAGAGACTCTCTAATAACTAGCAGTAAGTGACTAATTGTGTTTTTAGCCCAGTTAGATCTTCTAACTTCTAACTTAGAATACGCATTAAATTAAGCTGGGTCAGACAACTTAGGCCTACATTGTGGCCTAAGACCCAGCATCAACTCATAGCTTAACAAAGGTGAAGGTAGATTGCCCTAACCTAGCTTGGTGAGGATCCTACTGTGGACCTCAATTTATCTGCCCGCTCTGGACCATTTCCGGAATCTCTAGGCTGACCCCTCTAGGCTAGACTTGATCTACTCTATAGTTAGACTGGAGAAATAAGTGGTGGGTTAATTGTGGACCAATTCATACAGAGCATTTTTCACAGTGTGTTTTCATGTGCTTTCCTCAGAAATGCCACTCATTTGCCCGTATTTAATTGAAAGTATGAAAAAAATCGGGTTTTTTTGTCGTTTTATGTTCAAGTAAACACGGGGCAAATGAGTAGCATTTCTGAATAAAGCACATGAAAACACACCCTATAAACTAAATTTTGCTACCGTTATTGCTAACCTAACCTAACCTAAATGAAGAGATTTCGAAAAAAAAATAAATCGTTAAACTAACGAAAATATCATGATTTAACCTAACCAATCGTCAAGGGTGTACAGTTGACCTAACCGGGCATTCAGTTGACCTAACTGGGCATTCAATTGACCTAACTTTGATATACTGTACCTCAGGGCCGCCGCTTCCATTAGGCGAGGTTAGTAAATGCTAAGGGCGCCAAAGATCTGGGGGGCGCCAGCGCCTCCCGCCCTGTGCACGTCTGATAGTATTATGTAAGAACAACATGAAAAAAATAATGAAGGAATGAGAAGCATAGACAAATGATGAAAGTTGTACGACGTATGTACACCAGTTTAGCTTGACTGATATTTACATAATTAACTTATTCATCTTATTGGGTCATTATAGAACTTTCACTATCACGACCTTTAACCCTTTAGGGACGGGAGTCGTAAATAAGCGATTTAAAAATGTTGCGCGCACAGACGGGAGTCGTCAATAAGCGACTCGGCTTATTTACGGCTTAATATGAGTTCCGGGAGTCGTCAATAAGTGAATACTGTTTTTATGTGACATATGCCCTTCTTGCTTGGAAAAAACAGTAGATATGTCCTTTTTGCACGCATATTTTAGCACTTTTGAGCGTTCTGATTTGTTACTACATATGCCTCGCTTTACTCGCTGTTTTGATTGGTCATGACACTTTCTTGAACTGTGAAATGATTTTATAATTTTATAATAAATGTATGTATTAGCAAATTAAAATAGATCAGTGTAAGGCAAATAGTTTCTTCAATATGGTACCTTGATTACTTTGTGGGCAAACCCAATCGTGAAGTGGGAGGCGGGTGGGGGCGCCAGCTGCAGTCCTGCTAAGGGCGCCAAATAGGCTGGCGCCGGACCTGCTGTACCTAACCAATCATCATACTACCGAATGCTAACATCAAAGATTATGAACTCGAGGTGGGGCTATTTTGCGGCGCTAACTGTAGGTATTGCTCACAGTAGGATTGGGAAAAATGTTTTCGGAGAAAAACGCTTATGAAAGCTAGATTAACACTTGCTGGAATGTGTGACTTCGCTAGCCACGTGCCCTTGAAGAGATATTGAGCCCGTAAATTTGCACGGAAACAAACTCTTCTGCTTGTTTTTTAGGAAATTTGCGTTTACACACGAAAACGTCTCGGTCACTACTGAAATAAAGGGGATGGGAACACTCTGGACAGTTTCGCGTACGGGGAATCGTCTCCTAAAATTTTCAACACTTCAACGTAGCCTAAATCACAACTAACACAAAAAAATCACTGCACATGTTTACGCGACAAAAATTAAAAAAGAAAGAAAGACCTCAGCTGTATCAAAGGCCGAGGTTTTTCCGTGACTAAACGGTTGGGAAAAAAACTTGATAAGTTCATTAAAATTCCTAATTAGCTGTCATTGGTTCATTAAGGCGTGGTTGTTTTTAAGTGTTTAATAGCTTTAAAATTCCTAATTAGCTGTCACTGGTTCATTAAGGCGTGGTTGTTTTTGAGTGTTTAATAGCCTACTATTGGTTAAAAAAAGGTGCACTGTGATTGGTCGTCCACACATTTCCATAAAGTTGTCTGAGAGCGAGGATGTCTTTTGCCTGCTGGCAGGTCGCGAAACAAAAAAAAATGGTTAAAACTTAAAAAATCAATAACTTCGTTAATTTTGAATTACGGGGAGTCTGGCTTTCAACAAATTTATTCTATTGCTGTATACTACCGAATGCTAACATCAAAAATTATGAACGCGAGGTGGGGCTATTTGCTGCATATTAACCATATTTTGTCCCGGTGCGGTCCGATGAGGTCCGGTGCGGTCTGGTGTAGTAATTAGGCACCCCCATATTCTATTTGTTGTAGTCTGTTTATGTCATTTTCCGTTAGTGTCATTACATTAATGCCATAGAGTATTGAGGGCAAAGCCAGGTACTTCCAATAAGTTTTTTCAGCCATTATCTTGTTACAGCTTTTTTCGATGACTGCATATATCATATTTGCCATCTCTTGTGCCTTTTTTATCATTAATTTCTTTTGCTCTCTGAAAACATCTCTCTTATTTTCTAATATTAACCCAAGGTATTTAATCTTGTCTACTACTTTTATTTCTTCTATTTGTTGAAGTTGGTTTTCCATATTGTATATCATGATATTATTTTTCTCTTTATTTATTTCCAATCCACACTTTTTGCTTACATCAAGAGAGTTTTTAAGTTCTTCTTGGCTTCATCAATTTTCTCGGCCATCGGGATAAGCTCAAACAATTTTGGACAACCAACTACAACGAAAATCTATCTATCTATCTATCCAATGACCCTATCACTTCCATTTTATAAATTTGTTAATATAGGGATGGAAAAACTATATATGCCTGTCATACCCTTTACATTACAGTTCACAACAAAGCCTAATTCAAACCCAGGCTTATACATACCTACAATATGGTATCGTATATGATAATTTTTATTTAATTATGAAATAAAGGTATTAATTTATTGTATTAAAACTACAAAATTGCTTCGGGATTAGCGACAAAAGCTATTGGGAATGAAAAAAATTGCCATACATAGAACCCAGTATGGAGGCATTAGGCCCACATAACAACAAAAAAAACGTATTATTTCGTATCAAAATTTTCCATTGCTGACTCATGAAAATTACTTCGAGAGAAGATTAGACGTCTGGGGACTTCGAGAGAAGAAATAATGAAAACAAAAATTATACGTCTGGAGAATTTGTCTTAAAAATTCGTTTACTTTACAGAGACTTTAGCTAGAGCTGCCTAGTTACAAACATTGCTTTAGACAACGAAGACGTGCTTAATCTTCTTACAAGTTCTGAGTGAAAACCTAATATAAAACTAATAACACAAAAGGATAAGCCTATTCCTTCAGGTATTTAAGCATAGTGAATTGTCTGTTTAAATTAAATTCCTTTCGCAACCCTATCGTCTACATCGAAAGAGAGTCTCGATAGGCAGCCGCGCGCCCTACAACCAGAAGCGAGATTCAACAAAATAATAAGGTATCGTAATTTCCTTTTTTACTATTAGGCAGCGCTAAATACCGAAGGCAAATAAATTAAACATTAACAAAAAAAAAAAAAACCTGCTTTACGAGGTATTTTGAAGACCACAAACACAACTTTTTAACGAAAAGACGTAGGGTTTTTGCTATCAACACTGCACCAGTATCTGGCGGAAATTTTTACCAGATCAGGTTAACAGCAATTAACCACAACCCTACATTGTTTTTTTATAATAGGGACAACATATTGTACACTAATATATATATATATATATATATATATATATATATATATATATATATATATATATATATATATGAAAATTATTTCACAAAAGTAAAACGTGAAAAATATTTGTGATGAATAAAACCACGAAGGAAAGGAAACAGAAAGGTGCTCAAGCGCTTTCGTCTAATGACATCTTCAGGAACACTGAAGTACATAGAAGGTTACAGCCTATATATAGGTTAAAAAAAAAAAATAAAAAAAAAAAAAAAAAAAAAAAAAATATATATATATATATATATATATATATATATATATATATAATCATGGGGTTGCTTCTACAGAGCTTCAATTTAATATTTAGGAGAAATCCAATGACAAGGAGAAATGTAAATGCCATGAAAAGTCTTTTAATGCGCAACGTTTCGAGCAATACGCTCATCTTCAGGCTGTATAATAATAACAATGTGAAATTAAAATCAATAATTGAATGAAAAACAAGACAAAGAAAAATTCTATAACCTATTCATAAAGGCAAATTTTTTAAAAGACTGAGAAAAGAGGGTTAAATTCTAAGTTATACAGATTTACATATAAAAATTAAGAAGCTATTTTTAAATACATATAGTAAATGTGAAATTAATACACTGGAAAAATTAACAATAGTACACTGGAATAATGAAACTAACTAACCTTTCACTGCAATTTCCGAGGCTAACTGATTTAAGCAGAGGCAAGACGAGAAAACAAAAGATGGCGAGGGCGATTGGGGAAGGGGGGATTATAAGGAATTGGGGAAGGAGGAGGGATTATAAGAAATTTAGAGGGACGGCTGATGAGTCAACATTTAGAGTAGGGGACAATGTTTTAATGTAAAGCGATTCCAAAATTCTTAGTGAGTTGGGACAAGTATTACAACCAAGAATTTTAAAATTGTCTAAAGTGACATCAGTTTTACATTTTATACTGTGTTCCCGAATACTAGAAACTTCTTTAGTTTTTAAAATTTTACCTGTTCGGCCACTTATTCCCATATGCGAATAAAATCTAGCCCTGAGAGAGCGAACAGTGCTGCCAATGTAATTCCCAAGGAGACACCTAGGGCAGGTAAATAAATATACAACACCGCTACGCAACGAGTCAGGGGTTCGATCCTTCGCTGAGAAAAAGCTACCTAAAGACGTTTTATTAATAAATATGATGCGGAAATCAGTATGATAAAAAAATTTCCTTAACAACTTTGTAAATTTAAGCTTAAATTCCTTATTCAAAGGACCCATTTCAGGTACCAAGAAATATTTTATATCCTTCGGCACTGTAATACAAGGAAGTTGAGGGCTATAAACATTATTTAAGAAGGATCTAATTAGTTTGTCTACATATTGAACAGGAAAACTATTATTAGTAAAGTATGATCTTAGATTATTAAATTCATCATTAAGTAAGGTAAAACTAGAGGTCAAATTATATCCTCTGAACAGGAGAGTTTTAATACAAGACATCTTATAGTTGAAATCAGTAAAACTAAAAAAATTCATGCCCAAACCAGTGAAAGTGGGTTTCCTGTAAACTGATGTAGTAATAGAATCACCGTTTTTCGAAATTAAAAGATCTAAAAAGGGGAGGGAGCCATTTTGCTCAGTTTCCATTGTATACGTTATATTGGGGTGCAAAGAATTTAGGAAGTTAAAGAATTGTCGCGCTTGTACCGCATTATCAAAGACAGCTATCGAATCATCAACGAAGCGTCGATAGAAAATTGGCTTGAGATGAGTGGGAGATTGTCTAAAAATTACACTTTCTAAATGAGTCATAAAAAAATCAGCTGCTAACGGTCCGACAGGTGATCCCATCCCTACACCATCAATTTGTTGGTAAACCTTATTGTTGAAAGTGAAATAGCATTGTTTGAAGACCAATTCTAAAAGTTCCTTAAAATGAGACAATGAAAAACCATGAAAATTATCAACTGAGCTAAAAACCCTATCTAAAATAATGGCAATAGTTTCAGATACAGGTACATTTGTGAAAAGCGACTTTACATCAAAACTGACAAAAAACTTTTTTGAATCGAAGTTCTCACCAAGGAGGTCTTTTTGGAATTCAAACGAGTTATTTATAGTGTAAGCATTTTTCGCAAAGGGTGACAGGAGACGAACAACAAATTCGTATAACTTACCCACCTTTCAATTGGCAAAATTTGTTGTTCGTTTCCTGTCACCCTTTGCGAAAAATGCTTACACTATAAATAACTCGTTTGAATTCCAAAAAGACCTCCTTGGTGAGAACTTCGATTCAAAAAAGTTTTTGTCAGTTTTGATGTAAAGTCGCTTTTCACAAATGTACCTGTATCTGAAACTATTGCCATTATTTTAGATAGGGTTTTTAGCTCAGTTGATAATTTTCATGGTTTTCATTGTCTCATTTTAAGGAACTTTTAGAATTGGTCTTCAAACAATGCTATTTCACTTTCAACAATAAGGTTTACCAACAAATTGATGGTGTAGGGATGGGATCACCTGTCGGACCGTTAGCAGCTGATTTTTTTATGACTCATTTAGAAAGTGTAATTTTTAGACAATCTCCCACTCATCTCAAGCCAATTTTCTATCGACGCTTCGTTGATGATTCGATAGCTGTCTTTGATAATGCGGTACAAGCGCAACAATTCTTTAACTTCCTAAATTCTTTGCACCCCAATATAACGTATACAATGGAAACTAAGCAAAATGGCTCCCTCCCCTTTTTAGATCTTTTAATTTCGAAAAACGGTGATTCTATTAACATCAGTTTACAGGAAACCCACTTTCACTGGTTTGGGCATGAATTTTTTTAGTTTTACTGATTTCAACTATAAGATGTCTTGTATTAAAACTCTCCTGTTCAGAGGATATAATTTGACCTCTAGTTTTACCTTACTTAATGATGAATTTAATAATCTAAGATCATACTTTACTAATAATAGTTTTCCTGTTCAATATGTAGACAAACTAATTAGATCCTTCTTAAATAATGTTTATAGCCCTCAACTTCCTTGTATTACAGTGCCGAAGGATATAAAATATTTCTTGGTACCTGAAATGGGTCCTTTGAATAAGGAATTTAAGCTTAAATTTACAAAGTTGTTAAGGAAATTTTTTTATCATACTGATTTCCGCATCATATTTATTAATAAAACGTCTTTAGGTAGCTTTTTCTCAGCGAAGGATCGAACCCCTGACTCGTTGCGTAGCGGTGTTGTATATTTATTTACCTGCCCTAGGTGTCTCCTTGGGAATTACATTGGCAGCACTGTTCGCTCTCTCAGGGCTAGATTTTATTCGCATATGGGAATAAGTGGCCGAACAGGTAAAATTTTAAAAACTAAAGAAGTTTCTAGTATTCGGGAACACAGTATAAAATGTAAAACTGATGTCACTTTAGACAATTTTAAAATTCTTGGTTGTAATACTTGTCCCAACTCACTAAGAATTTTGGAATCGCTTTACATTAAAACATTGTCCCCTACTCTAAATGTTGACTCATCAGCCGTCCCTCTAAATTTCTTATAATCCCTCCTCCTTCCCCAATTCCTTATAATCCCCCCTTCCCCAATCGCCCTCGCCATCTTTTGTTTTCTCGTCTTGCCTCTGCTTAAATCAGTTAGCCTCGGAAATTGCAGTGAAAGGTTAGTTAGTTTCATTATTCCAGTGAACTATTGTTAATTTTTCCAGTGTATTAATTTCACATTTACTATATGTATTTAAAAATAGCTTCTTAATTTTTATATGTAAATCTGTATAACTTAGAATTTAACCCTCTTTTCTCAGTCTTTTAAAAAATTTGCCTTTATGAATAGGTTATAGAATTTTTCTTTGTCTTGTTTTTCATTCAATTATTGATTTTAATTTCACATTGTTATTATTATACAGCCTGAAGATGAGCGTATTGCTCGAAACGTTGCGCATTAAAGAAGACTTTTCATGGCATTTACATTTCTCCTTGTCATTGGATTTCTCCTAAATATTATATATATATATATATATATATTATATATATATATATGCATATAACTGCAATGACCGCGCAGTATATAAATGAATAGAAACGTTCGTTAACACTTATGTCGTTTCTATTCATATATATATATATATATATATATATACAATAAACGGAGAAATGAAATTAAAAAAAAAAAAAAATATTAAAAGATTGTGGGATGGGCATACAACTTTGTAAGGAAACACTATCGATTTTTAGCACAAGATCAAACTACCGATTTTTAGCACAAGATTAAATTAATTGTTTCCAACCAATGTTATAAAAAAATAAAAAATAAAAAAAATTATACTGGAAATCTGCCCGGGTTTTATCACTCTACCCATCTTGTATATAAAAATAAATTGAAAAATAAAAGTTATTAAGGTGGCATACAAGTTTACCAAAGATTTAGCGTTCTACCCTTCTCATCTAAATTTTTTCTGAAGGAATTCAAAACAACAGGATCGAGTTGAAAAAGACCTTTGCTTATGTTGAAGTTATTTGAAAGTTGGATAATGGCAGACTCAAGAATATTTCTATTAACAATGTTGCCAGAGTGAAATAAAACTGAAGCATTATTCCAATCAATACAGTGCTCTTTTTGTCCATTTGTCAGAGTTATCCCACTGTATTGATTGGAATAATGCTTCAGTTTTATTTCACTCTGGCAACATTGTTAATAGAAATATTCTTGAGTCTGCCATTATCCAACTTTCAAATAACTTCAACATAAGAAAAGGTCTTTTTCAACTCGATCCTGTTGTTTTGAATTCCTTCAGAAAAAATTTAGATGAGAAGGGTAGAACGCTAAATCTTTGGTAAACTTGTATGCCACCTTAATAACTTTTATTTTTCAATTTATTTTTATATACAAGATGGGTAGTGATAAAACCCGGGCAGATTTCCAGTATAAATTTGTATTTTTTTTTTTTTTTTTATAACATTGGTTGGAAACAATTAATTTAATCTTGTGCTAAAAATCGGTAGTTTGATCTTGTGCTAAAAATCGATAGTGTTTCCTTACAAAGTTGTATGCCCATCCCACAATCTTTTAATAATTTTTTTTTTTTTTTAAATTTCATTTCTCCGTTTATTGTATATGTATGTATGTATAATTGTATATATATGTGTGTATATATATATATAATTTTTTTTTTTTTTTTTTTTTGTAACCTATATATAGGCTGTAACCTTCTATCTACTTCAGTGTTCCTGAGGATGTCATTAGACGAAAGCGCTTGAGCACCTTTCTGTTTCCTTTCCTTCGTGGTTTTATTCATCATATATATATATATTATTATTATAATAATAATATATATATTTTTTTTTTTTCCCCGCTACCCAATATAGCGCCGGTTATCTTCATTTTTCTCCAAAGACTCTATTTCCTACCATTTTAAATTACCCCGATCCATCGCCACCACCCTGTCCGCCATCAGCCAACCTAATTCATTTCCGAAAGATCATTTGAACGTATGAAAATCTTTTGTTTTTACCTCCAAAATCATGTGAACACAAATGCTGACCAGGCTTGGAGTAATTACATTATATGGAATCAATTACAATTACTCTTCCAAAGCTTCCATTACAATTACTTTTTATTTTAAAAGCTCAATTACACTTGCATTTACATAAAATAATGTAATTAATTACTCAACTTCAATTACAATTACTCCAAGCGTTGACTGTCAATTTTTAGAATGGTTAACTTGGGGACAAAGTCAATTAGAATTTTCCATTTGTAAAATGGGTGCTTCTTCTCTATTGGCGTATTTTTCTTTAATATTTGTTCTTAAAATTCTTAACAAATAGTCTTCATTTCATGAAAGACTTAGAAAATATTATAGTATGAATAGATCAAACATAACTCATTATTACGTTTAATTAAATCTTAATTTAACTTACAAACTAATGTTCCAGTAATAGCAAACAAGAAGAGTGAAGAGAGCATAAGCTCCTATTAATAAAACAATGCTTATAAAGCAACATAAACAGTCCTTAAACAACCAGATGACGAATTGATTTGTCCTTATTCCCTAACTGTCACTATTCCCTCATTGTCAAGTAATTGTAATTGAACCAAACTTGAATGGTCAATTACAATTACTTTTTATTTTAAGAGGTCAATTACAATTGCAGTTACAATTACACAAAATAATGTAATTAATTACATTGTTTCCATTACAATTACTCCAAGCCTGATGCTGACTACAGGTATTGTCTGACGTCACGTAGATTACATATTCGCGAAGGTTGCGCCACGCAGCTCTGCAAAAATTAGAAATTCTCATTTTTTCTTCATTTGATCTATCATCAGCGAATTTTTACTTGATTCATAATTCCAAAGCTGTAAGAACTTATTTTGTTGCTTTTTGTGTGTAGGCTACTTATGGATCACTGTTTGATTTTCACGTATCGTCGTGTCTGAAATTTCATCAGTGACCGCGTGGTATTGAAATTTGGGAAAAGGGGCAAAAAGGAACTCCGGGTTCAGAGTTGCCACACGATTTTTTTTTAGCCAAAAAATTGCAACGGCTTTCTCAAATTCCAGTTACACCTAATGCAAAGTTAGAACGCTATAAAAAGTGATACATAATGGAAGACAGAAGGTGAAGATAAATGATTTTGTATTTGATGGGTCCAAATACTTGTCCTATATGCCTACAAAATTGTGATTTCCTTACGGGTTCCAAGTTGCCCCAACTTCCCATACATTAAAACAAGTCTTTCACTGGTTTCATTAGGTAGGCTGAACAAACAAACAAAAACAAAACATCTTTATTGCGGATCATTCACAATCCATAGCCACTTAACCTAATATAGAAGTACAATCTTACGGAGGCCATCTTGCGCGACGTCCTGACCCGCAGCATTGAGGACCCCGAGATTCAACTGGACCTACTCGGCAACACGAACCAGAACATGACATTAGAGCAGTTCTTCCAGTTTGTCGAGGCCAAAGAATCCGGCAAGTGCTCAGCATCACGTCTCCTCGACTCTCAGCGCATCGAGGCTGCTAACAGCGCCTACAGACGGAACAAGAAGGACGCGAGGATGATCACGACGACGACGATGAGGTTGAGGATGTGCCTTTGGACCGACAGGTCCTCGAGGCCCTGAACCTCATTCGGCGAGTTTCTGCTGCCGAAGGAATGGACCTGGAAAACCGCCGGATTCAGGATGTGGAAGTATCGATTGCCCAGCGCTTGGTCGCCAAGAAGAAACAATCCCGAATTCCAGACTTTTTCAAGAACATGTAATAATTGACATTGGGCTGATGACAATGTTTTTACTGGGCTGATGACGTACACTGGCTGATGCGTGATTGTTGATCTATTATTGAACATGGTTTTTCTCTAATTTGACCATGTGTAATATAATGGCTGCTAATGACCAGTTGATAATGATTCTACACCCAACAAACATGATCATTAGCACTTTGCAATCGTTTCTGAGGTCTCTACAGCCACCGACGGATATAAGAGCACGACGGTTATAAGAGCGTTTGGCTTGGGAACCGAGGGTGTGTATTTTTCAAATTTGCAATATTATAATCATGCAACTTGGCCACTGGCTATTTTTGCAGCCAATCAGAGATGCTGGAGGCTGATGACATAATGACTCAACTGTAAATTAAAAAGTGATAAAGTCATATTGAAAGCATTCAAAGTTAAAATTTGTTTATTGTAAATAGAGTAAATGCAAAATGCCTTTAAAGTGTGCTGCGGTACTCTGTAACAATTTAGAAATTTTCACAAATAGTACAAGTTTTTTTAAATTTCCCTAAAACGAATATATTTTTAATATCTGGGCGTCTAATTGCAGAAGAATGGACCTAAAATTTAGCCCTAACATAAAATATTAATATGTTATAAACATTTTGTTGTGTTATATATAGGCCACTATACCAACTTTGTTGAGCTAAAGTTACCACACAGCTTTACCTACTGAGGAAGGCGCCGGGAAACCACGTCAGGTATTCTTCACATGTATTTAACAAACCTGCAGAAAGTAAGTTACTGTTTACATTTTACATACACACTTTTAGCGCACAGTTTATATGTAATAAAGTTTTCATGAACACTCGTGATATATATATATTATATATATATTATATATATATATATATATATATATATACACAGTATACACCAACCTCTTTTATTTGTACACCAGCTCTATCCTCCTGTTCTTCTTTGCAAATGCGTCGATTACTTTATCGTGAAGATCGGTTTTCTCCTTTAATTGAGTTACAAGTTTATTTTCAATAGAAAGGAATGATAAAGAGGAAAGGCGGTCTTGCCCCTCTGAATTTCTGAGGGGGAGGGGGAGGAAGGGGATGGCCAGTTGACAAACGACATTAACCTCAATATAACAACTTCACTTTGATTTACTCATAATTAAGCAAACTCTAATTACAATTAGCTTTTATTTCTTCTTCTAAAAATATATTTGGTAATAATTGCCATTTATTTAGACACTTAATGCTATAATCTCATTAATTAAGCGCTTTAAAAGGATTCCGTTAGCATAATAGCAGGAATAAGCAACTGTCTAAGTTGCTTCCACGATCCACGTTTTGCCTAAAGAAACGAATGCGTTATGGGTACGCGTATAACAATCGTTAATATATATATATATATATATATATATATATATATATATATATATATATAGGGTGTCCCATAAGTCCGGCATCATAGGAAAAATAATAAAAAAAGGCAAAACAAAAGCTTTTATTTACAGAACGTGCTCAATATATCCACCATTGTTTTCAATACACATTCAGACGTGATACCCAGTCAGCAAGCACACGGTGAATGATGTCAGGAGTAATGGTGTTACATGCCCCAATAATGCGCTGCCGCAAATGTTCAACACTCCTAATTTTCTCTGCGTATACCAGCGCTTTCAAGTGGCCCCAGAGATAAAAATCTAGTGGCGTGAGATCCAGGCTTCTAGCTGGCCATTCCACAGGCCCTCGACGTCCTATCCAATGACCAGGGAATTGTTGGTACAGGTATTCCCTTACTTGGGTGCTGTAATGCGCAGGAGCGCCGTCTTGCTGGAACCATGTTGGGAAATTTCCTTCTTCGTTCAAGACACTGGGAAATGCTTCTTCCTTGAGCATACGTAGGTAGGTGCCTCCAGTGACATGTTCATCGAAAAAGAGTGGGCCTATGATGCGATCCTTCCAAATGCCACACCATACCATCACCGAGGTGCACCTTGTTCCTTTGAAGAGGTATACCAGTGAGGGTTGTTTTGAGACTAGTAGCGGGTGTTCTGTCGATTTACCTCGCCATTTCATAAAAAACAGCCTCGTCACTGAACAGAATGGTGGACGGGAAATTGGCATCCCGAGCATATGAATTATGGTTTGTAAAAATAGAAAATATGAATTTCTCCTATGATGCCGGACTTATGGGACACCCTTTATATATATATATTAATATATATATATATATATCTATATATTATAATATATATATATATTGACGATTGGTTAGTTAAATCGTAATATTTTCGTTAGTTTTAACGTTTTATTTGATGGATTCATTTAAAAAATGTCTTCTAAAGATCCTAGTGTAGTTTACGTTCCCCAACTTGACGTAGTGTAGTTTGTGTCCCCTTTTGCGTCAGGGGGACGTAAACTACACTTGCTCCGTAATCTCTTTAAAATAATTCATTCACGCATTCAATAACTCATTCAAAATAATGATTAGGCAGATACTCCATGAACTCAACAGAACCTAATTTCATGAATCACTCTAATTGCCAGTTATTATTATGATATAAGTGTTAATCCACATACTACGTATTAACCTTTATTTCATGACCTTTGTATAATAATTTACTATGATTATGAAATAAGGTTTAAAAAAGATCTCGAGTCACACCTGGCGAGGACATAAAAATTTATTGCTTTGAATTTCAAGTCTATTTTCCCCAATTTTTTTTTTTCTTAACGAATTTTGACTGCTACTGTCAAACGTTTTGAAAACCTAGAATTATTTAAAGCGCACTTTCTGAAATTTATGGTTTCATATGAATACCGACTGTAATATAACTTTGCATGAGAGAGAGAGAGAGAGAGAGAGAGAGAGAGAGAGAGGAGGAGAGAGAGAGAGAGAAGAGAGAGAGAGAGAGAGAGATTTTTTCTCTCCTAAGAAGGGACCGAGCATTAAAGAAAAAGTAGAGGAAGTTTAAAATATTCATTTCGTAAGAAATAAAGGATTCTAAGTGGCAATGTTGTTATACAGGGTGTTTATAAAGTCCCTATCTACTTCAGTGAAAACGTAGCAAAAAGGGTAAAATTCAATAACAGTATAATAGAAGGCATACATTTAATGAATACTTGAGCATATGATTCTACCTGAGCACCATCAGTATCCCTACAGAGTTCGAATCTGTCAGCACTCAGCAGCATTGCGGAACACATTTTGGAGCATGACAGGGGTTATTTCTGTAACTGCTGTTACGATACGAGTACGTAAATCTTGCAGATCTGTAACCCTCGTTTGATAGACGTTTGATTTGATAAAGCCCCATGCAAAGAAATTCAAGGGCGTTAGGTCAGGAGATCGAGCCGCCCAGGGTCTGTTACCTCCACGTCCGATCCACCGATATGGAAATCGTTCCTTCATCGTGGTGACGTGGTGCGAATTGACATGCTTGGATGTTCATCGATAACATTACGTACCGCATTTACAGCATGCTCAGAGACACTTGGACGTCCAGATCTTGACTCATCATGAACAGATCCCGTTCTTTTAAATTTATTAAGCAAATCACGAATTGTCTTGTCTGTAGGACCTGGCTTGTGAAATGTTCTTTCAAACCTCTCTCTAATTCTTTGTATTTCTTTCCTTTAATCCGAAGTGTCACCACCATCACACGTTCTTGTACATTCATTTTCACAGGGTTCTGCAACAAAAATAAATAAAAACCGTTAATTCAACGAAACAGATAGAGACTTTATAAACACCCTGTACATAAAGATTATTGAATGTAACAGTAGACTCTTCTTTAGGCAAATTAGGTTAAAGAAAATAACAAAGAATAAATAATATAATTAAAGGGCAAAAATAAATCAATTAATTATAAGGAATCAGGTTTGGGGTTCAAGTACTTTTTCTCAAGTACGAGTAAATACAAGTACTTCAGGAATTTGAGAAAGTAAGTACAAGTACAAGTACTTAATGTAGAAAATTTGGTCAAGTAATTCCAAGTACTTAATTGTCAAGTACAAGTACAATTACAAGTATTTTCGCAGAAGAAAATTAAATTTATCCTTATTTGTTTACAATTTTATTGTTATTGACAAAAAATGGACGCAAACCCCTCACAAAACCCCTGTAAACATCACAAGGCTTATACACATAAGCAATGTTTCCTATAAGCATGACCTCACTGACACTTTAAACGCCTAGCCTGGAAGTAAGTTGGTTCGGAATATGAAAGTGAATATATTAAACCCATTTTAAATGTAAATTTGTCCCTTATCTTGAGGCAATGATGCTCGTTATCACAAGTATTTCTAAATTAAATGAAATAAAAAACAATGATGAAACTGAATCAATCAACTACAGTAGCGGATCTACGATTTACAAAAGAGGGGGGGGGGGGGGGACCTTTACACTATGTAAAATTGCACCAAAATAATGGTTAATTATATATAAATATAATTACATACACTGGAATTAAAAATACATATGTTAACCCTTTAAGCATCAGCAGGCAAATTTTTAGTGTTTACTAAAATGTAGTTAAAGACCAGGTTTCTGGTAGTAAATATTGGAACTAATTTGACTGTCCTTATCTAATCCATCGTTCAAAATATTACCTGAATCAGTCATTTAGAGAGGAAGATCGTGAATGTGAATACTGCGCAAAGGGTTTACAAGCACATTAACCTTGTATCACAAATGCTTACAGCCATTAATAAATGAATATGTAAAGCTGGAAAGCATAATTTAATTGAATATACGAAGGGAAATATTATTTTTATAAACAGTTTCTAAAAATAAAATTGAAGGTAAGTTGTTAGGTATTACGAGGGTGTGTTGATATTTTTATAATTTGAAAAAGTATGTACTTTTTGCTTTTAGAATTAAAAATTTATTAAAAAATAAAGCATTTGGAAGGGGCACTAGAGACTGACCAAAAGGGACGCCAAATTGACCCCCCCCCCCCCCCCCCCCCGTAAATCCGCTAGTGATCAACTGTTTGCAAAAAGAAACTCGAGCACTTCACGAGGCTCATATATACATCACATGAACCATAGTTAAAAAAATAATAATAATGTATTCATAACCAAGAAGTCACTGACACTTAATGCGTAGCCACCCCTTTAACTATGCACAGGATGTCTTACTCTTAATTTATTTTCATTTTATAACCATGCATCTACATTATTTGTACGTGTGATCATTACACTTCACAAACACGACTGTTTCAAAGTTATCATCAGTCATACGGCACTCATCACCAATTTCGTCGAGATTCATTACCGAATGTAGCTTTTCATTACCAAACGCTTGAAGTACTTGAAAAATACTTCAAAGTACTTCAATGTTTTCAAGTACATTTCATCAAGTACAAGTACGAGTACAGACTATTGTGAAATTTCAAGTATAAATACAAGTACCTAAAAATTGGTACTTGAGTACCAAGTACCAAGTACAAGTAAGTACTTGAACCCAAGCCTGCAAGGAATGAATGAAAAATTACACTACTCTCCAAAATTTGATCTTGAATTTGTTTAGAAGATGGTGGCCATAACCTTTCCTGCAGAGGGAGCCATTTTGAACTTTTTCTTGCGTGCGGAGTCTGCGTGATGCCACTCCATGAATTGGCGTTTTGTTTCAGGTTGAAAGTGGTGTACCCAAGTCTCATCCCCAGTCACAATTCGTGAAAGGAAGTCAAATCCTTCTGTCTCGTATCGAACCAACGACTCAGAAGCAATTTCTTTTCTTTGGGCTTTGTGATCTTCAGTCAGTTCGCGAGGAACAAACCGTGAACACACTTTTGAGTATCCCAGTTGCTGAATTATCGTATTTACACTTCCTTTACTAATTCCTAGCTCCAGTGATAGCTCCTCGTATGTGACGCGCCGATTTGATCGAATGATGCTGTTAGCCGTTGCATGGTGTGAGATGTGACAGCCGATGCCGGGCGACCGCTGCGTGGTTCATCATCGAGGCTGGCTCTCCCTCTCTCCGATGATCTTACACGTTTAGACCAGCGTCCAGCTGTGCTTCGATCAACAACAGCATCTCCGTAAACATTTTGCAGACGTTTGTGAATATTTCCAACTGTTTCCTTCTCTGCGGTTAAGAACTCGATAACAGCTCTTTGTTTACGACGCACATCACTGTCAGACGCCATTTTCGAAACTGCGTTAACCATCGGTTTTATACAAGGAGGGGAGGTTCAAACTGGAAAAATCCGTTTATGTGAAGCGCAGAAAGTTCAAACTTACGGCCCTAAAGACATTTCAGCCCCATGGTCTATTATTATTTAGCCAAGAAAAAAGGGTGGGGCAAAATATATTGAGTGCCCCTAGCAGGGGCGCCCACAGGCGAACGCACAAACGCACGTGCGTCCACCAAATTTTAATTTCTTAGAAAACCTGTGGGATAGAAGCACAGATGGCCTAGTTATTTTACTTATTTATTGCGCTGCGTCCCCCAGAATTATATAGTTTATTTTACATATTTTTTTAAAAGATAAGCTTAAAATAGTTATGCAGTAGTTCATGAAGATCTTATTTTAGAAATTGAGCGCTGGAAAATGAAGGAGTTTAAAAATAAAACAACAATAGAATTGGAAGACTGTCTTCTGCTTACAAAAGACATCTACCCTAATTTGCACACTGTCTTCCAAGTATTGTTAACAATGCCTGTGTCTGTAGCTTCTGCAGAGAGAAGTTTTAGTGTACTAAGACGTCTAAAAACATATCTTCGATCAACTATGGGTTCCGATCGCTTCACTGCATTGACATTACTGCACATACATCAAGACAAATCGCCAAATCCTCAAAAGGTCTTTCAAGAATTCGACGCCAGTAGACACCGCAGAATTGCCATATCATTTGACTAATGCCTTAGGGCTTAGACCTTTTCAAGTATTGAATGTTAAAAATAATGTGTAATCACTTTAACATGTGCTCTTAATTTCCTGATTTCTTATTCCATTCTCCAGATGTCAACAAAATGCATGTACGAGTACGTATAACTTCTTAAATTTTGAAAATATACTTAAAAATAACTTCAACATACATATAACTAGCAGATCGCATCTCAACCTAAACAAAATCGTACGTCCACTTTTTTAAAGGCTGCGGGCGCCCCTGGCCCCTAGTATATATGCTTGAAAGGTTTGAGCCTGAATATCCACAAAAGCCTGGCGTCGCCCCTGATATATATATATATATATATATATATCAGTGGTGTAGTGGTTAGTATCGCTGACTACGAATCCATCGGCCCCGGGTTCGGACCCGACGGCAGCCGTCGCGCAGCAAAACTCAGCTGTTCATCCTTCCACACAATAAAGAAAGTGGTTGGTAGATAAATGGGTACCCTAGGTAGGTGGCCTAGTGGTTAAGACGCTGGGCTGCGGATGGGGCGTGGTTCGGATTCCACGTTAAACTGTAGGTCTAAGGTGGAGTGAAAAGCTTGACTTACCTTCGTCAGAATGAACAATTCGGCAGGAAGCTAACCAAAGTGTATATATATATATATATATATATATCGTAAAGAACGACGCTTGTATAGGAGATATTCCGCGCAAGACGAGAGAGAGAAAACGGAACAAATGAAAAAATGAAGTAACCACCTGGGAATCGAACCCAGGTGGTTACTTCATTTTTTCATTTGTTCCGTTTTCTCTCTCTCGTCTTGCGCGGAATATCTCCTATACAAGCGTCGTTCTTTACGTTATTTATACTGCGTGTTCTTTGCAGTTGAATGTATATATATATATATATATATATATATATATAATATATTCAAAGCTTACAATATAACTACAGCCGAAAAACTGCCAACTCGTGCCAAACACAACATTTTATAAGCGTTATGTAATTTCTAGGATGTTCTAGAACATTCAACATACTCTACAGAATTCTACAGGATCCTACATAATTCTGAAAAATTCTAAATCATTCATCCCGAAAAAAATTTGCTTAAAAAATGTTTTTTGTGGGACATTTTGAATACAAAGGGATTTTTGGATCAAATGCGGGACGTCTGGCAACCCTAATGCACACTCTTAGGATCTTTTCGGTTTGACGGCCGGCGGGAAAAAAACAAAAAGAAAACAGCTTTTTCATTTTGTTTATGTTTATTACATTTCAGAATAATACATTTTAGTTTGGAGAAATGAAAAATAGTATCAAGAAAATAGGAGCTTTTTCGAAATTTGGACTGTTTCCGATTTTTTTGAAAATAAGATATTTAATGTAGATTTTTCGCCGGTTTAAAAAATGTAAGTCCTCTTTTGGAGAAATGAGCGGTTCAAAAGTTGTTTGTTATTGTAATTTTGTATTAGGTCATAAAACTATAACAATACAACTAAAAACTAATACAAGAGTTATTGTATTCTTTAGTAATATTGGCTTATGTCACTAAGTATTTGTGTGAATAGATTTCGACCGTTTTTTTCTGTCGCCACATGAATTCGCACGTAGGTATCAATCATTTGCCGGTGAGTCCCTGACTGTCTCTTATTCCTTCGTGTGGCCTTATTCCACATAGATTCAACGCCTTGTTTATGTGCTCCACTAATGGGAGCAACGAAATTTGCGACGCTAAGCTAGGTTACATTAGGTTAGGAGATTGTGTTAGGTTCACTTAGGTTGTTAGGTTACTCTCCAAAAAAACTTACATTTTTAAAATCAGCGTAATAAAATACTACATTAAATATCTTATTTTCAAAAAAATAGGAAACAGTCCAAATTTCAGAAAAGTCCCAGAAAATAGAGTTGAAAGTGGAAAAATAACAAAAATAAGACATTACTAACAGAAGCCCTTGGTAAAAATACTACGCTTAAACAATCAACAGGGGCAACCTACGAGAAAATTATTGGATGCCCAGTTAGGTCAACTGTACGCCCTTGACTATTGGTTGGTAAAGTCGTGATATTTTCGTTAGTTTTGGCAGTAAACTAACGAAAATATCACGACTTAACCTAATCAATCGTCAAAGGCGTACAGTTGACCTAACCGGGCATTCAATTAACCTAACCGGGCACTCAATTAACCTAACCAGTTGGTAGAGTCTAGACTCTAGAGTTTGACGGTCCCGTAGCCAGGGGCGTTTTTAATGTTTTGAATTGGTCGGGGCAAGTTATGCCACGAGGGGCCCGGGCCCCGTTTACCAGTTTTCCTTCATGGAAGTTCTCGAAAATCTCTAATGTTTTCATTAATCATCACGACATATTTAAGTAAAGCTATTTCAAACCAAAGTTAAAAAAAAAATACAAACAGCACCGATTTTTGTAAACTTTATTCAGGATGCAAATAACTTATATAGAGCAGAAGAATTATAACAACCAACTCAGTCCTGTACATTAAATTATATCTAATTTTTTCATCTTAAACTTTTAATGCTCGGGAAAAAATGCAAAAGTAAATATCTAGATTCAGATGACATATATTACAACAGTTAGAACCAACGACTTACATCCCCACAGGAAAGTAAATGACTAAACATAGCCTAATGGTAAGTTTTGTGAAATAAAATGTGCTCACACAATGGTTAACATGTCTGTTCAAACTACATTCAAGATTAAAGAACCATGGAGTAATGATCAGTGATCTAGAACGTGCGCCTGGTCTTACAAGTTGCAAAAGTGTCTACGAAAGTAGGAAAAAGGGCCCTGGGTAAGGGCTCTCTCTATTTACGTTATCGAACGCATTCATAATTTTAAAATCCTGGATTAGATCACCCCTTAGCCTCCTAGCCTCGAGTGTAGTCAGTTTTAACTCCTTAAGCCTATCCTCGTACGACTTTGACCGAAGCGACGGAATCATCTTAGTTGCTCGCCTTTGAACTCGTTCGATTTTGTATATATCCTTGCGCATATAGGGATTCCAAAAGTGGATCGCGTACTCCAAATGGGGTCTAACTAATGATTTATATAGAGGAACAATAATATCGCGCGATTTGTACTCAAAATGCCTAGCTATAAAACTTAGCACTTTGTTCGCCTTATTGACCGTTGCTGTACTTTGTTTCGCTACTTTCAAATCACCAGTGACTATAACTCCTAAATCCTTTTCCTAATCTACGCTTGCCAACTCCTTCCCTGACATACTATACGCAAAATTACCGTTACGCGAACCTATATGTAAAATTTTGCACTAATCGACGTTAAATCTCATTTGCCATGTGACCGACCAATCAACGATTTTATTCAGATCTTCCTGGATTTTACTTCTATCTTCGTCATTTATCGCCCTACCACCCAACTTCGTGTCACCGCAAACTTTGAAACTGTACTGACTAGGCCGACATCTAAATCGTTAATATATATATAAGAAAAAGCAAAGGGCCAAATACAGACCCCTGAGGAGCGCCGCTCGCTATATTAGCCCAAGAAGACTCCGCTCCACCAACGACCACCCTCTGTTTCCTACCTCGCAACCACTTCTATCATCCAATTTATTACTACACCCCTGATTCCATGAGCCTTAGTTTTTTCAGCGAGTCTTTTGTGCGGTACGGTGTCAAACGCTTTCTGAAAATTTAAATACACTACATCTTCCGCCCGATGACAATCGCAAACTTCAACCACGCTTTGGAAAAATTCTAAAAGATTAGTTAAGCAAGATTTGTTTCGCCTAAAACCGTGCTAAGTATTTCTAATCAAGTTATGCAATTCTAAGTGTTCGACTATACGATCCCTAATAATTATCGATTCCAGTAGCTTACCTACAAGGCAACAACAAACGTTACACTGATTGGCCTATAATTTCCCGCCACATCTTTATTGCCTTTCTTAAAAATAGGCGTTACATTTGCTAACTTGAAATTATCTGTTACGCACCCTTCAGAAATAGACGCATTAAAAACCTTGTTAATGGCACAACAATGCCTTCCTTTAATTCTTTTAGTTGTATGGGATATATGGAATCCGGCCCCGGTGATTTAAGCATTTTCATTTTACAAATATAATACAGTACCTCCCTTTCACTCACCACAATATTATCTAAAGTATTACCATTATCGAAATGTATTATTTCTATGACCGTAGGGATAATCGTTACATCTTCTCTTGTAAAAACTGACGTAAAAAATTCGTTTAGCAGAGTAGCCATTTGCTTGTTCTCGGAAACTAGCTCACCGTCAGAATTTCTCAATGGTCCCAACACGCTCTTTACCGGATTTCTGTTGTTAACGTATTGAAAAAATCGCTTGGGGTTTTCTTTGCCGTCACGAGCTATGGAAATTTCAAAATCGTGCTTGGGCTTTTTTATTACGCTTTTGGCTTCACGCCTTAAAAATATATAGTTGTTTCGTAACCACAAATTGTCTTTATGGCACTTATGTAGCCTATAAGCCCTATCTCTACTCTTTACAATATCCCTTACTCTAGAGGTAAACCACAGGGGCTTGTTATTTACTTTCGCAAGCTTATCTTGTACGGTACACATTCCTCATTTATAGTCCTAAACACTGTTTCAAACGAGTCCCACATTATTTTTGCGTTGGAGGTCCCCATTACGTTTTCCCATTCGACGCGTGACAATTCATTTCTAAATTTACAAAAGTCTGCGCGATGGAAGTCGGGAATTTTAATCGAGTTAGCTGGTTTCGAGTGAGTTACCGAGAGGACAAACTCTACCATATTGTGATCGCTATTGTTTAACGGTCCCATTACTTGAAGATCAGTGATAAGCCTATCATCCGTAGTTATTACTAAATCTAAAATACTGTCCAACCTCGTAGGTTCCCCAACCTTTTGAATAAGAAAGCTATCCTCAAGAAAATTAACTAAACGGTTACCTTCCGCGTCTCCCTGCATTGTAGCGTAATTCATGTTAGCGCAATTAAAGTCACCCATAATTAAGGCCTGTTCACTACCTATTATTCTCTTTAGTTCACGATATAACGTTTCGTCCGTATCAGCTGTTTGATTAGGGGTCCTATATATAACGGCAACAAGAAGTTTGAACTCGCTCAATTTAAGGTCTGTTATAGTCGAATCTATCGGTTCTGGAATTCTGTGCTTTAATTCTGTAGCGTTCTCAATATTATCTTTGATATACAACATAACACCTCCTCGCCTACTTATTCTGCTATACAAAAAGTCTATAACCTCTAATTTGATACTCTCCTACAAAGTCACGTGTTTCAGTGCTAAGCCACGATACATTTATCGCAATTAAATCATAATCTTTGCAAGCAATTAAAGAAAAAAATTCGTTTATTTTGTTTCATAGGCTACGAGCATTTAAAGATAGAACCTTCAAATTGCTTGTTAAAACCGCGTTTCCTTCGCGCGCGCAAAGTAAATTCATATATTTTGACCTGTTATTTAAGGAAATTACGCCGGGGCCGGTCGAGTTACGGCAGCCTGAAAAGAAGAGACAGTATTATGAAGTAGTCTTCCTAGATGCGCAGCTCCAACGTCATTAAGATGAAGTCCATCTCCGAGGAACAAGTCCCGCCTGTCGTAGAAACTGTTCCAAAAATTTGCAAAATGCACTCCTTCCTGTTGGCAAAGAGACTTTAAGTTATTGTTAATATATGTCGCCTTGCTGTAGAAATCGCTACGTTGGATAATTCGAGGAAGTATACCTGTTAACACAATCTTATTAGTTTTTTCCTTTAGTCGCTCTAAGAAGTCCCTGTACCTAGCCAGCAGCTCTTCCGATCTAGAATTTAAAACGTTATTACTAATTAGTACCGACATGAATAACAAATGTTGTGTCCTCAAAGGTTCTGTTTGTAAGGTAAAAGTGATAATATTCAATTTTGTTTATAAACTTGTGAATCATACGAGTGTCCCTTTGTGCAAAGTTTAGTTCCCACTCCATAGTCTAATATACTGTAATGTAATAATAAATTATATTAGACTGCGTCTTACGTCATACGATAGGTTGCGAGTCAACTGGATGATGTGTATATCTCTGAAAATTTTTTTTGTTTTTGTAAATAGATCATGGTTATTTTATTTCATTCAAATTCTATTGTGTCTTTATCTGTATACATTGTACTTCCAAATTTGTAGTTGCAGTGGTTTTCATAGATGCCCTTAGTACTGGTGCAGCCATATCACTATTTTTATCTTCATCTTATTCTGATAGCAGGCCCGTAGCCATAGGGGTTGAACGATCCCCACCCCTTGACAGGAAAGGTCCCCTTTTTTAACCATAGCTATAACTTATGATGTGACATAATATATCGGGTGGCCCAAAAAAACATCCCAAGATTTATAGTGCAATAACTTCCAAAATATACACTGTACAATCACAAATTTGAAAGTCATATAAATTCAGCCTATTGACAAGCTGCCATAAAACTTTTAGAATTCTACATGAAATACTTTTTCGAATATGAAGGAAACAATAAGGTCCACTCAAATAAACAAATATCATGAAACAAAAAATTTATTATTCACAGCTTATTTATTAACAGAGATGGTCAATATACCCACTGCTTGCTCACAAACAGATCTTAACCTTTTCTTCCACATGATACATTTTCTGACTTCAGTTAAAGTTATTTTGTCCCCACAATTAACCTCTTAACGTCTGAAGTTTTTGTAGGGTTAAGTTATGAGTGTGTGTGTGTGGGAAACGGTACAAATTCGACCAGTGGTCCAAAGAGGTTAAGTATCTTTTCTTTTAATTGCAAACTCAGTAAATTTTTCTATTTGACCTTCATAAACCTTTTCTGCGAGAGCGTTCGATATGCAATAGTCCAGTGGATTGCAGTCCGTGACTGAAGTGGCCAGTCACTTTTCTCAATGAAATTGGCCACATTTTGTTGGAGATAGTCCTGGGTGTACTTCAGGGCCGGATTAAGACCTTTAGAGGCCCTAAGCACTTAAAAGATTTTGGTGCCCCATATATATGTAATTCAAAAATATAACAAACAAAAATAAACCATAAAAATAAAATTTTATTTTTTGAAATGAAACAAAACTTACAGTAAGATGGAAAATAATGTTTATTTTTGTATACTTCCACTTCATTTATATTTGAAAAGTTTTCTCCTACTTTTTTAATTGCAAAGTCTTTGATCAGATCCTCAAAACTAATCTTACGTAAACACATCTGCTTCTATACTTAGTAGAGATAAGGCATCCAGCTGCCTTGTTGCATAGTTGTTCTGTTGGTATTTTTAATATACCTCAACTGAGAAAATGAACGCTCAGCCTGAGCAATTGTGACCATTAATGTTAAAAATATACGAAAGGCAATTCTACATTTGGGAAGGCACACTCAATATTGTCTTCTACAATTATTTTATAAAGTTCAGCATGACTGAATCTTGTTTTTACATTTTTTTTTGCACTGAAAATTTCTGTGGTGCCCCCTTCCCTTGATGCCCTAAGCACGGGCTTATTTTGCTTAATGGTTAATCCGGCCCTGGTGTACTTGCTTGTATGAGCGGCAACTCCATCTTGCTGGAATATGAAATCATTATCAGGATACAGACGCCGACAAACTGGCGAAAGATTTTCTTCCAAAAGATTAACATAAGTTTCTGAGGATCACCTGAAAATTAGGGCCCTTGACGATTGGTTAGGTTAGGTCGTGATATTTTCGTTAGTTAGCCTTATAAAGTTAACTAAAGAAGGCTGGGGGCCCTGATCTTCAGGTGATCTGTTTCTGAGTTAACTTTTTTGTTATTTTCATCAATGAAATGAATATTAGTCTTTCTTCCATGATACATCAGCTAAAAAATGATTTTTTTTTTTAAAGCGACATGTCTGGTGGTAAAACCTCGACGGAGGAATATCTCTTTTGCGCACACCTTAAACAACATCGTTTTGGCAGTTTCGCGCAATTTCAAATAGTAAAATCCTTTTCATCTGTGAAAACAAAACTTTTTTAACATCACGCGCTGAAAATTTATCTAGCAACTTTCTACAGCGAGTTTCCTTTTTTGTCTAACATTGCTATCACGTTTTGAGACACGGATTCTTTATCTGCCTTAAGTTCTAGAGCACTCTGCATTCTTTGAACAAAACTGCGACTAGTCTTCAAATTTCTTGCAATTTTTCGCTCAGACAAGTGTGAGCCCGGCCGATCTTCTTGAGACAAACTAGCGGTTTGGACATAGTATTTTCTTGTGTGGAAACACTTTTAGGTCTGCCACTTCAGATTTCCTTTCAGTTTGTGAAAAATGCTCTGTATGAATTTGTCCCCAATTAACCCACCCCTAATATCTCCAGTCTAACTTTAGAGTAGGTTAAGCCTAGCCTTGTAGAGGTCAGCCTAGAGATTCCGGAAATGGTCCAGAGCGGGCAGAGTAAATTGAAGTCCACAGTAGGATTTCTCACCAAATTAGGTTAGGTAATTTACCTTAGCCTTTGTTAAGCTATGAGTTGATGCTAGGTCTTAGACCACAATGTAGGCCTAATTTAACTGGATCTAGTTTATATGTTATCACTAAACTAGTGTTTAGAAATACAAATGTTCACTTACTGAGTGTTATTAGATAAGTCCTGATTTCTTCTTGGAGTCTTTCTTCTAGTTGCTTAATTTTTGAGAGCGTACTAGCTGGTGGGGATCTTTTACTGTTTTCCAGCCCCTTCGTTCGCCATGCCTTCTTCATGCAAGTCCTTTGTTCCCCGGCTTTTTCCACCAGCGTCTTTTTTGTTTGTTGGTTGATCGGTAGTGTATGCAGGGTTGCCAGGTGATATCTCTTAAAATGGGACAAACACTAAAAAAAAAGGGGACAGCCAGTTATAAATTTTTAAAAAAAGGACAGGTTTAAATTATTACCATACCGAGTTATTTTATGCTAAAAGTCAATTCACAATTGCACCACTTACACATACAAGAACTGTTCTTCCACGAAAGCCATTTAAATTGGTTTTCCCAGTCTTTATTATAATGTCTGTTATCATTACATGTATTCTTCCACTTTCTCATACTGAAGGGCTATATATTTATATTTCAAATAATGCGATGTAACTATATTATATAAACTTGGTTATTCACTTAACATGATCAAACGAACAAAATCACAACCACAGTGATTTATGTTTGATTCGCGACTGATAGGCTCTATAGTCTAGCTGCCTAGGATCTATGCATTAAAACTAAACGGCATGCCACGCGGCACACTGTAATGTTTTGCAATGCATAGCCAAAAGTAATAAAACGTTTCAATACGTAATACGTACATGTACATACTCAGTGGCGGCGAGACGTGTAAACCATTTGAAGAAACGTAAATATATGTACGTTATATTATATTCTCTTATACTTTTGTTAAAATTATATTTGTTCTTAAAGTTTCTTTTATAATGCATGTGATAAATTTCTCAAATAGGACAAAAAGAGGACAGTTTTGGGTTGTCCCCTTTATTTGAAAATGTTTAGGACAACCGAACCTGAAATAGGACAGACTGTCCCCAAGAGGACAGACCTGGCAACCCTGAGTGTATGTCTACTACCGAGCACGCTCTATCACACAGTATATAAATACTAGTGTGGATAATAACTCTGGTGAGCAACCAATTGGTTTCATCCACCCAGTTATTGACATAAAAGGAGTTTAATAATTGTTAGATTAACTACCTACCTACTCAGTGGACCATTTTCGTTACCTTCCAACTACTCACACGTATCAGTTTACCATAAGTTGACCCAGAGTCTTTAAGTTTCTTTACTGATCTATTCACCGATCTCTTATTCCAATTTGTTCCAGGAAATTCCTTCACAATTCTTGTCCCAGTCCATCCTTTCTCTATAAAACATCTTTCAATTATCGCCTTGTCACTTTTGCTTAAAACCATAATTAGAAGGGTTGAAAACTATTCAAGATTAACAGTAGCTTAAGCACACCATTTGACATTTCTGAGAAACTAGCTTAACTTAGCCTAACTCCTCCCCAACTTTCGCGATAAGAATAGTTGCCAACTACTACTATATAAATTTTTTGTGCCATGATATTTGTTTATTTGAGTGTACCTTATTGTTTCCTTCATTTTGAAAAAGTATTGCGTATAGAATTCTGAAAATTTTATGGCAGCTTGTCAATAGACTGAATTTATACAGATTTCAAATTCGTGATTGTACAGTGTATTTTGGAAGTTATTGGACTTTAAATCTTGGGACGTTTTTTGTGGGGGCCACCAGATATAACATCATTTAGTAAATAAACACTTGCATTTTTTTTTTGCATTTTCTTTTGAAACTTCACAAACTTCTCTAAACTACTCTAAACCCCATCCGCAGTGACTAGGTCGTTGCACCAAAAGGTCCACCTTTCCACAATTTCGACCCCCTCCTAGGGTTGCCAGGCGTCCCGTATATACAGGACATGTCCTGTATTTAATGATTTTGTCCTGTGTCCTGTATTGACTTTATCAGGACGCCTTAAATGTCCTGTATTAAGATTTTTTTAAATAAATTGCAAAATTCAGCAGTTTAGAGCTGTACGATTTGGAATTTTCAATATTTTTATTTGTACTACTTGTACTCATAAATCCATAATGCTAATGTTGAGCGTGTTTTCTCGTTAATGAATGTTCAATGGACAAAAGAACGAAATAAGTTGGATGTGACCACAGTAGAAGCTATGTTACAATGTAAATGGAACATAGACTGCCAGTGCAAGGAATTTTATAAGCAAGTTCTGCAAAACAAGGACCTGTTAAGGAGAGCCAAGTCATCAGTAAAATATAATTAAAGGTATGTGATTTAAATACTTATATTTTACTTAGATAAGAAATTGATATTTTGGTAACGGGGTCTCGCCTGCGTAAAGTTAAGCTGATTAAATTTTTAATTTAACCCAGATGACCGTGTTACCAATATTTTTTAGTATATAAGTTTGTCCCATGCAGTAATATTATTTTATCTCAATTTACGTATGTATATGCAAATTAGAAATCATTTGAATTTAAATTTGAACAGGATGTCCTGTATTTCTATTTGGCAAATCTGGCAACCCTACCCCCTCCCCTCCCCCCTTGGGAAGTCCTGGCTAGGGGACTGGATAGTTCTTTTAATTGACAAGACATTTTTAATTGTTTGAAAAATTTTCTGTGATAATTGTTGTACCCAAATTAGTTTTTTATTTTGCATCATATTTGAATGAAACTGATCTAATAAAACAATACAATTGATTTTACACTCGCTCATTAGATGGTCTGTTTTAAGAAACAATTTTTAGTACTGTGCCCTTTTTTCTTTGGAACCCACCCTTATTGAAATGCCTACATCCGCCCTTGCGAGTTGTTATTTTATTTATTTGTCGGGTTCGAAATCCCAGCTGAGCCGTGAACGGCCAAATTCTAAAGGGCAAGTTCTACCTAAAGCCCAAGTTAAGCTAAATTAAAACTTACGGATTTGAGATCCTATTAGGTCCTACCTCAGGGTAACCTCAGGGTTGCTGACTCGATGCGGGCCTACCTTAGACCTTAAATTACATGAACTTAAAAGGTAAACAAAAGGGTACTATTTGTGGTCTTCTTTATGAACCTTGCAACAACAACGCAACCTGGACTATTGCACGATGCAACAATCATGTATCTAAACAACCAAACTGAATTGCAAGAGAGCTCTCTATCAAACCACACCTTTACGTACGACCTTCCACAAACGAGTAGAAAGGACGCGCAGCGTCCCAAAATGATGCCAACAATGTGACCAAACAACGATGCCACAAGAGCTCAAAAATGCTAGTTCTAAATTAATTTAATTTTTCACTAACCTTACAATTATGAGATGGATATATATACACACCTTAACTTAATATATATACAAGCAATGCTGCATCAATCAGCTTAGTCATCGTATCGCCTTGGGACAACAATGGTTCTTCCTCTTCTAGATTTTCTAACACTCCCACCGAAGAGGCATTGTTGTCATTACCTTCTGCAAGGTTAGCCAAGCCTTCTTCATGAGGCTGTAACTCAAATGTTTCATCTTGACTATCTGTGTTTTTGCTGATTTCTAAAGCATAGAGTTTTTGTATAGGTCTCTTAACTTTCCTCCTGAAGTCTTTACCAGTGCAGACCTAACTAAATTGTCTTTGCCAACAAACAACTCTTCAATTATGCCAAGCTTCCAGCATTGCCTTGGTCTTTCATCCCCAATCATTACCACTTCTCCCACCTTGATACAATTTGCATTGGAGCCCTTTACCTTGCCTGATGGGTAATAATTGAGTTCTGGCAAGTATTCCATCTGCACCTCTTCCATAACTGATCTTGTAGCTCTTCAAGGTACCTGAACCGTCTGGTTAACTCTCCTTGAGTGCTCTGGATGGGCTGCAAGTCTTCTGGCACACTGGGGTTTGATGTTAATCGTTTACCACAAAGAAAATGATTTGGTGTCAATGGCTCTGCATCCTGCCTACTGTTGTAAACAAAAGTGATAGGCCTACTGTTCACCATTGCTTCTACTTCACATAAAACAGTAGAGAATTCTTCTTTGCTCAAATGAGCATTAGCTAAAAGTTTCTTTAATGGACACTACACTTCTCACTAGCCTTTCCCAAAATCCTCCCCACCATGGTGCCTCTCAACAATAAACTCCCACTGTACCCCTTGGTGTGAAAAGTAGGATTGGAATCCTTCCTCTTTTAGCAAGGACCAAATTTCTTGGAGTTCCTTTGCAGCCTTTTTGAAGGTTTTTGCATTATCCGATATGATTTTATTTGGGAAACCCCTTCTGTTCACAAACCTTTTAAAGGCCAAAAGAAATACATCACTACTTAAGTTGCTTACCAACTCCAAATGGATTGCTCTGGTGGTAGCACAGGTGAAAAGACATATATAACCTTTGTTAGACTCCCCTCGCTCATACACATAGACTGGCCCTGCAAAGTCTACTCCCACTACATCAAATGGGGCAGTATAGACACACCGTTCTCTTGGAAGTGGAGCCACCTTTTCATAATAAGGCTTTGCACTCCAACGCTTGCAAACCACACATTTATGCAAGACCTTTTTCACTACTTGTCTAATTTTGAGAATCCAAAATTGTTGTCTAATCTCTATTATCACTTCTCTAACTCCAGCATGTAACAGCTTATGATGAGTATCCAGGATCAAAAGGTCCACAAAGTGCCCCCCAGAAGGTAGCAAATTGGATGTCTTTTCTCTTCTGGAAGCCCAGAAACTGTAGTCTACCTCCTACTCTCAATAAATCCTGATCCAAAAACACATCCAAACCCTTGAGCGCAGAATGTGTTGGTAGAACCTGTAATGGATGGCTGGTGAGCAATTCTCTCTCTTTCACCAAATTTTTTCTTCTGCATATATACCACCCAGTATTTCCTGGCTTGCTGAATCTCATTACTGTTCAGAATTCCTTCCCTTCTTGTTTCTCCCTTAATGTTGTTGGTAAATCTATATACCCATGCTGTCACTCTTAACATCTTTTCAGACTGCTAATGTCCTCAAGCCTCAATATGGGGTCCAGCTGCATAACTTGACAACTGTTCACAGCGCATTTTCTCACCTCACTCACCCATGCTTCTTCAGCCTGGCATTCTCCTACAATAGGCTGATTAGAAGGCCAGTTTTCACTTCCAAGTTTTAGCCACTCTGGCCCATTCCACCACAAACTTGATTGTGAAAGATCTTTCACCGAAATTCCTCGTGTTGGTAAATCAGCGGGGTTTTGGATGCCTGGACAATGCTTCCATTGCTTGGGATCTGTGTGCGCTTGAATTTCCTCCACCCTATTGGCAACAAATGGTTTCCATTTCCTTGCCTGACTTCTTAACCAGTGCCAAACTATAGTGGAGTCTGTCCAATAATAGCTTGGAATTTCATAGAGGGCCAAAGACTTTCGCACTGTAATTGCAAGCCGACTAGCAATAACGGCACCCATCAATTCCAACCTTGGAACAGAAAGCCTTTTCAAAGGTGCTACTCTACTCTTTGCAGCAACCAACCTGCAACTTACTTCTCTTGCAATGCGCCTCTTATATAAATACAAGTTGCATAGGCTTCCTCACTTGCATCACAAAAGATGTGCAGCTCCAAATTGTCTGGACTATTGTTCAACTCTCCAAGTACCATCTTGGGATTTCAATGTCTCCAAGATGTGCCAATTCTTTGAACCAATATTTCCACCTTACCACCATATGATCAGGTAACTCTTGGTCCCAACCAAGTCCAATTTCCCAGAGGCTCTGAAACCAAATTTTTGACTTTATCACAAATGGAGCCAGGAATCCAAGAGGATCAAAGACCTTCGAAGCCAAACTAAGAGCTGTCCGTTTTGTCCACCTTGTCTCATTCTCAGCCAGCTCTACTAAAGATTTCCCATTGAAGGTAAACAAATCATCATCTTGCTGCCAAACGATGCCTAGCACCTTTGCGTCTATTGCCCACAACTCCTTAATACCAGAATCTTCAATACTTTCTGCTGCGTCCAGGTACTACAGAGGAATGACTCATAAACTCTTGTAATTGCGAATGATTGGTCTGCCATTTTCTGAGCTCCATGCCAGCCTCCCTCATTATAGCTCTAGCCTCCATGAATATCTGTTTAGCCATTTCTGTATTATCCACGGAACATAGCAAATCATCACATAAAAATTTTTCCTTATGTGTTCAATAGTGTTAGGATAGACTTCAGAATATTTCTTAAAATGGTACTGCATAGTAGCTGCCAACAGAAATGGACTAGAGCTGAGGCCAAACAACACTGACTTCATTCTATATGCTTGAACCTTAGGTTCATTTTCCAACAAGTCTTTCGTATCCACCCACAGATACCTTACTGCATCTCTGTCCTCTGGTTTTAACTTTATCCGCAAAAAAGCTTGCTTCACATCTGCAGTCAATGCTACTCTACCAAACCTGAATCTCAGTAACAAGGAAAATAAATCTGCATTTAAATTTGGCCCAGCATCCAAACAGTCATTCAAGGACACACCACCTTTGTCCTTGGCTGAGCCATCAAAAACTACCCTCAGTTTGGTGGTAGTTTTGTCTCGCCGTACCACTGCATGGTGTGGCAGATAATGTGCCTCCTGGCTCACCAGCTCACCTTGCACCCTTTCAGCATAGCCCTCCCTTACATAACTTAGGATGGCCTCATCGTATTCAATTAACAACTCCTCATTTTTTCTTAGCCTGTACAATGAAGTCTCCAACCTCCGATTAGCTAGCTGAAGGTTTGAACCGGGTTTGCAAGAATCCTTCCATGGTAGGCCAACTTCATAGCAACCATCTCTAAACCCAATCCCTTTTTCAAAGTGCTCTAAAACATCATTGTTCACTGTACTTGCCTGGTTGTCCTTTATACCAATAGATTCAAGTTCCCAAAATGCTTTCAAATGCCTTTCCAGACCATGGCTGTTCTCCTCAATCTTAACAAAGAGAGCCTTAACTTCCATTTCATTGCAATAACTACCATGTAGCATCCAGCCTAGCTTACTTTCAATAGCTACTGGGCCTTGAGATGTACGGACAATATTACCAGTGATGAAGTCCCAATAATAGTCAGCTCCAATCAAAAGACTAATATCTTCTGTTCCCTCAAACTTATTATTGCCCAAATTAATTCCTTTAACTTGCAATTCTTGGACACATGCCATATCTAAACAAGTAGTGACTGGAGCACAAAGTTCCTCAATCTCTACAGCTTGGACCTTGATAGTGGGACTTTGCGGTAACAACCCTTTAACCAGAACTTCTACCTTCTTAAATTTGGTTCGGTTTTGAACGGAACCCCCAAACCCAGAAATTCTTAAATTTTCCCTCTTAAGTTCTTTAAACTTCAATTTTCTGGAAATTCTGGTCTTAATAAAACTACACTGGCTACCACTATCAAACAACACTATGGAAAACTGATGAGTGGGTAGTTGGGAGGTAACGAAAATGGTTCACTGAGTAGGTAGGTAGTTAATCTAACAATCATTAAATTCCTTTTATGTCAATAACTGGGTGGATGAAACCAATTGGTTGCTCACCAGAGTTATTCTCCACACTAGTATTTATATACTGTGTGGGAGGAGCGTGCTCGGTAATAAGGATACATTACCGCTCAACCAACCGAGGAATAAACCAAGACAACGCTGGTACGAGAAGCCCGCGAAGAGGAGAACAAAGGGAGAACGAAAACGAAGAACGGGGCGAGAGGACGTACCAGCAAAGTACGCTCTCGAATGAGACAACCGGAGAAGGGAGAGACTGTAATAACTAAAAGTAAGTGACTAATTGAGTTTTTACACCAAAGTTAATCTCATTAAATTAAGCTGGGTCAGACAAGTTAGGCCTACATTGTGGCCTAAGACCCAGCATCAACTCATAGCTTAACAAAGGTGAAGGTAGATTGCCCTAACCTAATTCTTGTGAGGAATCCTACTGTGGACCTCAATTTATCTGCCCGCTCTGGACCATTTCCGGAATCTCTAGGCTGACCCCTCTAGGCTAGACTTGATCTACTCTATAGTTAGACTGGAGATATAAGGGGTGGGTTAATTGTGGACCAATTCATACAGAGCATTTTTCGCATTGGTGGTCCGTGTGTGGGGAATTTACAAACCTTAACCTTACTTAACAAAAATTGCAGAATTAGGCTAAATGGTCTAGCCTAAGCCTAACCTGAGCAAGCCTAATTAGGTCTACAACCTAGGGCCTAACTAGGAAACATTTACAGAAAAGGAGTCTCATTCTCTTATAAGCTTAGACCTGAGTGACACATAAGTACTTGGTGGGGATTAAACCAAATTTGAACTTGACTGTTTTGTCTGTGCTCTCTCTTCTCTGGTAATTTCTTCTTGTCCTCTATTTCATTACGATCCCCAGTTAAACAATTTTGACTTAGACATGGACAGTGCAGAATTGAAAAAGTTAAAAAAGAAAAGGGGGGCAAAGTTGGGAGCTGTTACAAAGGCTGTGAACACTTTTAACAATATTACACAACCAGGTAAGAAAAATATAGAGTGTGTAATTATTAAATTAGAAATTAAAAAGAAGGAAATAATAGCCATTAATGAGAGTATTTCAGAGTTAGTTGAATCCGAAATGGCTGAAGAACAATTGATAGACCTTTACGCTGATGATGATGATCAGGTAAGCTCAATTGAACAGCAAATAAGGGAACTACGGTCTCGGTTGACTGACTTAACACCAAAAAAACCTAATTCTGATTTTAATCAAAGTAGGGCTAACCTTCAACAAAATTTAAGTGGCATGCAAAATCCTGAGTCACAAGAATTGAGGGCTCAGTTACCCATTTTGCAAATACCAACATTTGAAGGGGACACGGTACAATTCCCATCTTTCATTGACAAATTTGAGAATTTAATAGGTAATAAACCTTATATTTCAACTGTTGAAAAGTTTAGTTACTTAACTAGTTCCCTTAAAGGCCCAGCCTATAACCTGATAGCCTATTTACCAGCCGTAGGGGATTCATATGAAGTAGCTATTGATCTTTTAAAACGTAATTACGTTAATAAAGATGTGATTATATATGAATTATCTCAACAAATTTTTGAATTTGCACCCATAAAAGATAACCATAGTGATATGGAAAATTTTTATACAAAATTAGAAGCTATTATAGGACAACTGGTTAGCAATGAGATAGATATTAAAACTTCATCTTGGCTTATACAAAGCATAGTACTTAGGTGCCTTCCTTCGAGGGTTAAAGATAATTTAATTCTAAAGACGGGAGAAAATTATCCTAATTTAGCACAAATAAGACAACACTTCCCCAATATCCTAACTAATTACAACTTGAGAGATTTTCCAACACATAAGACCCAGACTATGGATAAACCAAAGACTGTTCCCAGAGACCAACTAGCTACAGCCAAGCAGACAAAACTTGATACTGTAAAATCAAATGTGACCAACTACAAAACACGAACACCTACATTACAGAACTTTAATGTAACTGCTGCCTCAACTTACACACCATATTGCAAATTTTGTGCAAGTAATGAACACAGTAGTACTGGGTGTGACAAATATTCAGATTTTAACCAAAGGGCTAAAAGATGTGAACAGTTGAACCTGTGTAAAAAGTGTACTGGCCAGGGACATTATAAGAAAGACTGTAAATCTAGGTTAAGATTCAAGTGTAAGTTTTGTAAAAGTTTACGACATGTCTCATCAATGTGTGATTCACCAAAGTGTCCAAATAATAGTACTCAAACTCAAAAGATACCTCCCCCAAACAAAGGTAATCAAGAAAATGCCACTTTCATGGGACATTCTGCTTGTTCAAACAATGTAACAAGAAACACTGAGATTCTTTTACCAACTATTACTTTGGACTTAGTGAATAGTGAGGGTAGTACCACTCCAGTGAGATGTCTTATAGACTGTTGTTCTCAACAAACATTTGTTTCAAAAAATGTAGTTAATAAATTGGGTTTGACACCAAACCCGAATGAACAAAACCTCAATATTGCGTCCTTTGTTAAGGATAACTCGGACAAAAATAGCTATTCAGACTCTATCAGGGATAGCCCCTTTGGGTGACCTATCAGAATACAACCTAGACCTAAACCAAAACAGTGCATGACCAACAAATACTATGTGCCTCAACTCAGTCCTACATAACACCTGTAAGAATAGCAACACTTTGAATAATATTATCTCAACTGAGAACATTAATTCATCATTATCAAATGAAACTTTGGATGAGGCAATTCAAACTTTATGGTTGCTAGAATCTGTGGGTATACATGACACACATCAAACTTCAGAAGATCAGTTAATGGTAGAAAGATTTGAAGACACCATTCAGTGTAAAGACAATAGTTATTTTATTGAGTTACCTTGGAAAATAAATTGTCCAACTTTAAGAGATAATCTCAAAGTAGCTAAAGACATTTATATAAAGTAATGAAAAAAACTCAAACAAGAAAATAATGTAAAAATATATAATGATGTCTTCAAAGAACAGCTACAGAAAGGCTTCATTGAAGAAGTAACAGATAACCCTTTTAAAAAAGATGGTTGTCATTATTTAACCCACAGGGGGTTTATCGACAAGATGCCCCAACAACAAAACTCAGAGTAGTATATAATTGTAGCCTCAAAGACAGTGATAAACACAGTTTGAATGATTGCTTGATTGAGGGTCCTAATCTCATTTCTGACCTTGTGAAGATCTTACTGAGGTTCAGGTTAGACAAATATGCTGTACAAAGTGACATTTCGAAGGCATTTTTGAGAATAAATCTTAAAAATGAATATGATAAGAACCAACTTAGGTTCTTATGGTTCAAGGATCCATTTGATTTGAATAAAGGGTTCATAACCTATAGATTTAATGTTGTGTTGTTTGGAGCCAATTGCTCACCTAGCCTATTAGCATTGACAATTAAACATCATTAAACCAGTTTAATAACTCTCTAACATTGAACTTCCTTAAGGAACATTTTTACGTAGACAATCTAATAGGCTCAACGACAACAAAATCTGAATTATCTGAAGTCTATGAACACTCAAAACATTATGCAACAAGGTAACTTTGAACTTAGAGAGTGGATTTCAAATAATGAGGATTTAAACAAAAAGATTTTAAAGGATAATAATGGTCTTACTGAGCCATCAGACAGAGTTAAAACTTTAGGTATGAACTGGTATTTGGATGCAACTTCTAACAGTCATGATTCAATGTACTAAAGGTTTTAAACTTGATGAGGAAGCAAATACTAAAAGACAAATATTATCAGAGGCTTCCAAAATTTTTGATCCTATGGGTCTATTCCTGCCTTCAACAATAAAATCAAAGATTCTCCTCCAAGAAATTTGGAGGACAAATGTTGGGTGGGATGATCCAATAACAAATGAAAATCAAAAATCTTGGAAGAAGTTAGCTACTGATTTAACAAAAGTGCAGAACATTAAAATTCAAAGGTGCTGTGGGTTTAGGGATAAGCCCCAGAGGCTTCATGTGTTTGCTGATGCAAGCCACAAGCTTATGGTGCTGTGCGTATCTTGTAAGCCTACAGAAAGTCATCTAATTTATGCAAAAGGGAAAGTTGCACCTCTCAAACCTACCCGAACCATACCTCAATTGGAACTATTGGCTGCTACATTAGCCATTAAAACCATTTCATTGCTTAAGGATGCTTACTATGATGTGTTCATAACTAATATCCACGTCTGGCTTGACAGTCAGATTTGTCTTGCATGGATACGGAATGATAGCATTAATAGTAAGAAATCTTTGTAAGAAATAGGCTAAAAGAAATAGCTGACGCTAATGAAAGCCTACAAGTAAACTTTCACTATGTTCCAACTAAACAGAATCCAGCAGACTTTCTGACCAGAGGTTTATCCTACAAGTTGTTGAAGTCAAACAAAACTTGGTTTATGGGACCTAAGTGGCTCTGTAATACAGACCAATGGCCTGTGGAACAAGTTAACTTGACATTAAATTTAATCTTTTCAAATGAAAAGGTTGAACCAATCACTAATTATGAAAAGTATTCTGATTTCAACAAACTTGTTAGGGTGACAGCCTACTGTTTGAGGTTTGCTCACAACTGTTTAGCTACAATTAACAAACAGCTAAATAAAAATAATCATAATTATACAGAGGTTGCAACCCAATACTGGATAGGCCAAGCCCAACAAAAAGAGTACAATAAAGAGTTAGAATTCTTAACTAATGGGAAACAAACAAAAGAACCTGTACCATCAGTAGTTGTGGATCTAAACTTGTTCAGGGATGAGGAAGGCCTTCTAAGGTGTAAAGGGAGATTAGACAAATCAAAACTTATACAAAAGCAAAAATCCAATCCTTTTACCTAGATTTAGCTATTTGACAACATTAATAATCAGGAAAACACACAATGATGTATATCATATGGGGGTACCACAGACACTAACTACATTAAGAAAAACTTATTGGATACCCAAGGGAAGGATCACTGTTAAAACAGTCCTGAGTGAGTGTGTTACATGTAGGCGTATTCATGCTAGGCCCTATAGGAAACCAAATCCTCCTGCTTTGCCAGAGGAGAGAGTTACTCTCAACAGACCCTTTGAGACTGTAGGCATTGACAATACAGGAGCATTGACTGTAGGGGTGGGTGACACTGAACAAAAAATGTACATTGTACTGTTTACATGTGCAGCCTCACGAGCTGTTTATTTGGATGTTGTGGAGGACCTAACAGCAGAATCTTTTGTTGCTGTCTTTAAGAGATTCTGTGCACGACATTCAGTACCCAAGACAGTTTGGACTGACAATGCTACATATTTCAAAGCTGGTGAACAAGTCATCCACGACTTGTTAAGCAATGAAATCACACAATTATATATACAAAATACAAACATAAAGTGGAAGTATATTCCGGTTGCCTCTCCTTGGTATGGTTCTATCTGGGAGAGGAATATACAGACAGTAAAGAATTGCTTGAAGAAAGCAATTGGCAAAAAACAGATACACTTATTTGGGTTACTCACTCTCCTGGCTGAGATTGAGAACATCATTAACAATAGACCACTCACTTATGTGAGTGACAACATTAATGACCCAGAACCATTAACTCCAAATCATTTGATTCGGGGAGAACAAGTTAGTCTCCTGCCGGACTACAATATAGACTCTTCAGAAGACCCAAACTGGACTCAACGACATGATGAGCTCCAGACTAAGTTACAACATTTAACTAGAGTTAAAGCTCATTTCATTAAACAGTGGAAAACTGAGTACTTGATGGGTCTAAGGGAGAGACATAAACAAATGACTAAGAAGGATTGGTCTGACACAATTAAGGTAGGGGACCTTGTTCTCATACATGACAGTACTCCAAGACAATACTGGCCTCTGGCTAGAGTTTCAGAACTCAGACCAGGGGCAGATGGGGTAACAAGAGTGGTCAAATTAAGGACTTCAACGGGTGACACAACAAGAGACATTTCTCTTTTGTACCTTTAGAGTCTGGACCGAAAACAATGGACTTTGGAGAACCTTCTCCACTGACAGTAACAACTGGAGACACTGAACTTCCAGTAACTATTCCTTTGACAGTAGGAGTGGTAACGCATCCTACTACAACATTGACAGATACAAGACCTCAGCGACAAACAGCATTAAAGGCGCGACTATTTTTACAACAAAAAAATAGATGCTGGGGAATTGTAATTTTATCTTCTAACTTTCATTTTTTCTTTTCTTATGGTAAAGACCATAGACAGTTTCATCCTATGGATGTATATTTTCTTTTCTAATTAAATGCTACACCTTCTCCATGAGAAGATGAGGATAGGCACTGTTAATCAGATTAACAGGCATTTACAGTTAAATAGTTAGTAGTCTACACTCAGACAAAAATTGGTGACAATGACACCAAAATTTTATCTCCCGGGCCCCCAGTATATGGAAAACTGATGAGTGGGTAGTTGGGAGGTAACGAAAATGGTTCACTGAGTAGGTAGGTAGTTAATCTAACAATCATTAAATTCCTTTTATGTCAATAACTGGGTGGATGAAACCAATTGGTTGCTCACCAGAGTTATTCTCCACACTAGTATTTATATACTGTGTGGGAGGAGCGTGCTCGGTAATAAGGATACATTACCGCTCAACCAACCGAGGAATAAACCAAGACAACGCTGGTACGAGAAGCCCCGCGAAGAGGAGAACAAAGGGAGAACGAAAACGAAGAACGGGGCGAGAGGACGTACCAGCAAAGTACGCTCTCGAATGAGACAACCGGAGAAGGGAGAGACTGTAATAACTAAAAGTAAGTGACTAATTGAGTTTTTACACCAAAGTTAATCTCATTAAATTAAGCTGGGTCAGACAAGTTAGGCCTACATTGTGGCCTAAGACCCAGCATCAACTCATAGCTTAACAAAGGTGAAGGTAGATTGCCCTAACCTAATTCTTGTGAGGAATCCTACTGTGGACCTCAATTTATCTGCCCGCTCTGGACCATTTCCGGAATCTCTAGGCTGACCCCTCTAGGCTAGACTTGATCTACTCTATAGTTAGACTGGAGATATAAGGGGTGGGTTAATTGTGGACCAATTCATACAGAGCATTTTTCGCAACACTCTTACAGTAGCTTCTCCCTCATTCCCAATTAATAAGGCTGCAGTTGTTTGCAATAATCCCCCTTTACTTTTACTCCCTTGCATAGCAGTGGCATGTGCCACTGATGTCTCTACTTCTGGGGTAGGCCTACTAAGAGTGTTTTCACACAATAATGGCTGATGCCTACCATGACATTTTTTGCACAAAATTTTAAACTTACAAAACCTTGCTCTATGACCTTTCAAAAAACATTTAAAACATGCTGTGGACTTAGTTACCCTGTCCTTTCTCTCCTCAAAGGGTAAGGCCTCAGCCACCTCACATTATATGACTTGTGGTTGCCTTCGCAAAATATACATTCCTTGATTCCCTTTAATTATTCTCAGAGGAGGCATGTAGAGCTGACACTGTACCTGGCTATTCCTTTTTGTGGAAACTTTGGTGCTGCCTGCCTTTGTCCTCTTGTTACCATCCCACTGTGCAAACTCAACTCCCTCTCGTCTTGCTAATTCTGTGCCTAAAAGACTTAACATCTGCTGAAGGGGGATGTACACATGTTCTGCAGATTGTCCCCTACTTAATTCAAGCAAAATTGAGCTAGGCAATTTAGACTCCAGTGTAGGAACCAACATATACCATACTTTTCCATTCCTACACCCAAGTTGTCCAGAGACCTAGTTCTAATTTCAATTCATTCATATAACTGCCGTAACTCCTTGACACTATTAGGATTATTAACAGGAGGTATAGTTAAAAGTGCACGGAGGTGGCTTTTAATTAAGATCTCTGGCTTACCAAACCGTTTCTTTAATATACCCAAGCCACATTATAATTAGCCTCTGTTAATGCTAATCCTGCTATAGTCTTGTGCTGCCTCCCCTTCCAAGAGGGACCGCAATAATTAAACTTCTCCACGGCACTTAACACTTGACTAGAATGAACTGCTGATTGAAAACTGTCTGCCCATCCTTGCCATTCCTGAATACTCCCAGAAAATGTTTTGAGTACAAGCCTCGGTAATTGAACTACAGATCTGTTAACCTTAACTTCACAAGCATCATTTGTTGAGTGTTGTGTTTCATTATTAGACCTGGTCTCTAACTGTACTGAGCTGCTAAACTCTTTTGCTCGGAGGCCTACGTTAGTCATATCATCAATAATCTCTTCAAAGTAAATTATGTTATTTTCTATTTCATCCTCTTCTATAAGAGCCTCAATTTTAACATTTACCTCACTTAGAGCAACCTTTTTAGTTTCTAATATGGCAAGCTTCGCAGTCACTAAGCGTAAATCCTCTTGCTCTATGGCAGAATCTATAGTGGCAATGACCTTTGTAATTAGACCTTTGTAGGCACTTCTCCTTTTTATAAATTTGTTCAATTCAGATGCACTCATCTTCAATGTAAACAACCCTTGGGCTCAATACCAAATGAGCTGAATTGGCAGAAATACTTAACCAAACTGATCAAACGCAAATTTTACTTTCAAATAAACTGAATTGCTGAGTGGGGTACTAACCAAACACCAGTATGGAATACCAAATTTTCCACCCCAGGACCTTAATTCAATAATGACCCAAAATTAACCAAACCAGAAAAAATATAGGCCAAAAAACGACCGACGACTGGCCAAGTTTCGCAATTGGGCGACCAAACTTTACCCTGGGACCTTAATTCAATAATAACCCAAATTAACCAAACCGGAAAAAAAGTAGGCCAAAAAACGACAGACGACTGGCCAAGTTTCGCAATTGGGCGACCGACTTTACCCTGGGACCTTAATTCAATAATAACCCAAAATTAACCAAACCGGAAAAAAGTAGGCCAAAAAACGACAGACGACTGGCCAAGTTTCGCAATTGGGCGACCAACTTTACCCTGGGACCTTAATTCAATAATAACCCAAAATTAACCAAACCGGAAAAAAAGTAGGCCAAAAAACGACAGACGACTGGCCAAGTTTCGCAATTGGGCGACCAAACTTTTTACCCTGGGACCTTAACTCAATAATACTCAACCCGTCTAGGCCTAACTTGGGATACAATTTGCACAATCAGAACTTTGCCGAAAAATGGTCACTGACTCAGTCTTGGGGTAGAAATCCGGTTCTGAAGGACCATGTTATTTTATTTTATTTGTCGGGTTCGAAATCCCAGCTGAGCCGTGAACGGCCAAATTCTAAAGGGCAAGTTCTACCTAAAGCCCAAGTTAAGCTAAATTAAAACTTACGGATTTGAGATCCTATTAGGTCCTACCTCAGGGTAACCTCAGGGTTGCTGACTCGATGCGGGCCTACCTTAGACCTTAAATTACATGAACTTAAAAGGTAAACAAAAGGGTACTATTTGTGGTCTTCTTTATGAACCTTGCAACAACAACGCAACCTGGACTATTGCACGATGCAACAATCATGTATCTAAACAACCAAACTGAATTGCAAGAGAGCTCTCTATCAAACCACACCTTTACGTACGACCTTCCACAAACGAGTAGAAAGGACGCGCAGCGTCCCAAAATGATGCCAACAATGTGACCAAACAACGATGCCACAAGAGCTCAAAAATGCTAGTTCTAAATTAATTTAATTTTTTCACTAACCTTACAATTATGAGATGGATATATATACACACCTTAACTTAATATATATACAAGCAATGCTGCATCAATCAGCTTAGTCATCGTATCGCCTTGGGACAACAATGGTTCTTCCTCTTCTAGATTTTCTAACACGAGTACTCAATATTATTTCATTGGATAAAATAATGGAAAGATTTATAGTTTCATATCTTGTTTTTAATATATAATCTTTGGCCATAATGAAGAAAATTGTTTTAATTTTGTATTTTATCACTATAAGAGTAGAGGGTATTAAAGAAATGTTAAATCTATTCCTCTAGGAAAGAAAAAACGAAATTACTTGTAGCCACTGTCATCAAAATAATTTAATGGGAGAATGTGATTAATTCAAAACTCTAATAAAAAATAAACTAAAAATGGGCGGTCTTACAATATCTGATCGACTTGACATTCTATCGACAAAGTATTATTAGATCAGATTAACCATACACAGTATAGGTCCAATTTTATTACCATTTAAAACAAGTAGTGCTGGGGTACCTGGTACCCTACCTATACTGTCTAGGATTAAGTTAGGTTAATTTTAGTGTCAATGTTTTGGTCTTGTCGACAAAATGAGTATAGGTCCAAAAGGGATACTGATAGCCATGGGGTGGAGGCCCAAAATGTTAGGATACAACCCTGAAACTAATCTGACTCGAAAATAACCATTATTCGACCTATTAAGGTCAGTGAATTAAAAAATAAAAACTCTCGTACATACGAACCGGGCCCGGGGTTCTCAAGGGAGAAAAAATTATTTGGTGGATATTCAAATACAGTCGCGAAAATAATTCTGACTTAGGATTCAATGGTGCTATTAAACTTGTATTCACACTTTTAGAAATAAGGTCTATTAAATTACCACCGCGTAGAGCAAGAGTATTATTTGAAAGGGTAACAATGGGAATAAAAATGTATGCTCAGGGAATTACAGCTCCAAGCAAGTCCTTTTTCTACGCTTATCGTTCCTGTTGGGTAACCCGATGGCTCGTTCATAATTATTGTCAACAACGATCTCCTTCGAAATAGTGGACAGTATAATCAGCAAATGCAGGATCTTGCATATTGAAGTTACCATATATACTCAATGTGAAATCTACAAAGGCAAATCAAGTACCTCACTTAATTAATTACCCTTTTGAGTTAATACTGTATTTCGTGCACATTTACATACCATTAGAAACATGACAACGTCAAATAAATTCATACAACCCTGTGGATACTGTAAAAAAGACAGATAAATCAATGACAATCCGCTGCGATCTTTGCCAGTCCTTAGTCGAATTTCAATGCCTGAGATGGAGCGACGAAGAAATCTCTCTTATAACGGGCGCTAAACAATTGAACGGAATCAAGTTCTTCTGCAAAAGCTGCATAATCGAAATAAACTCGTTTACAGTCTTTAAAGCAGAGCGAGACTATAAGGAAAAGGCAAAAGAGGAATTTATGAGTGAGTAGCGACCAGAGAAAAAAATAGAAGGAACGAAGATAGTACAAAAGGAAACTGCGAAAAATAAGCAGGAAAAAAAACAGAAAAAGAGAGTAAACGGGAAGCGGAAATAAAAGAAGCACCAACAGAGGAAACAGAGGCACAAAACCAAATCCAAAGATTTCAAACAAAGGACATTAGCAGCAATAGGAAAAAACAAGTAGACAATAAAGAAATCAAACTGAAACCACCAAAAACAAAGGCCCCAAGTAAAAATGGGGAAGAAACTATATGTAAATACTATGTGAAAGGACTTTGTAGATATAAGGGAGGACAATGTATTTACGAACACCCTTCCTTGTACAGCAAGATAAAGGGGGCACAAGAGAGGACCAGGAGCAAGCAAAAATGTTGATGGCTCTCAAAAACGAGTTTATGCTGACACAGGAGATAAAAGAAATTACCAGAAAAAATAACTGCCTAGATCTGGTATTCACGAATAACACGAACTTGATTGCTGATATAAAAATAACCCCAATTATTACTTGATTGTTGATATAAAATAACCCCAACTATTATCTCAGACAACAACATAATCGAGTTATCAACAAATATGGCGATAACATTAAAAGACAATACACATACGGAAGGAAGAAGCAAATTTGAGGCTTTTAACTTCAACTCCAAGACCATAAGTTGGAAAGAAATCAGATCACACATGACCCAAATAGAGTGGAGAACAGTCTTAGAGAATAAAACAACGGAGGAAATGCTAACAACCTTGGAAGGAAAGACGCTGAGAATTTTAGAAAAATATGCTCCGAAAGCACAGTCAAAAGGAAAGAGGAACTGGCTAGAGAGGCAAAAGAGAAGAATATTCCGCAAAAGAAAGAGAGTAGCGGCGAAGTTAGCTAATTGCGGAGACAACAATGCCAGGAAAGCAATACAAGAAAAACTGGAGAGTATCGCTAGGGAAATACAAACCCTGATTAAGGGCCATACAGAGAGGGAAGAAGAAAAGGTGGTAGAAGCAATAAAAGAAAATCCGAAATACTTCTATAGCTATGCGAAATGGAAAACAAAAACGCGCGCTACCATCGGGCCCTTAAGGAAAGGAAATGATAGACTAACAGACGATCTAAAAGAAATATCTGAAACATTGAGAGCCAGTATGAATCGGTCTTCAGTGCCACAAAAAAGTGACAAAGCGATACAAGACATAGATGCATTCTTCGAAGAGAAATTGCAAGGAGAATACATACTGTAACAGATTTTGATTTTACCTCAGAAGATGTAGCGAGAGCTATAGGACAAATGAAATCACATTCAGCTGCAGGTCCGGACAAATGGAACGCACTACTGATTAAAAACAGTAAAAATGAAATAGCTACACCCTTATACTGGATATGGAGAAGATCCCTAGACACTGGGAAAATACCGAGCATCTTGAAAAGAGCGAACATTGTCCCTATATATAAAGGAAGGGATAGATCTCGAGCAAAGAACTATAGACCAGTGTTATTGACGTCCCACCTCACCAAAATATTTGAAAGAATAGTCAGAGAGAAAATCTATGACTTCTTGGAGACACTGGAAAGATTCAACGAAAATCAGCACGGATTCCGATCATGAAGATCATGCCTATCACAACTTATAGAGCACTATAACAATATCCTAGATCACTTGAAGGCAATAAAAACCATGATGCCATATACACGGATTTTGCTAAAGCTTTCGACAAATGCGATCATGCTATAATAGCACATAAAATGAAACATATGGGAATAGCAGGCAAAGTGGGAAAATGGATCTACAACTTCCTCAGAGAACGTCTACAGGTCGTCAAAATTCAAGGTGTATCATCATCAGAATCAGAAATACACAGCTCAGTACCACAAGGTACAGTACTGGCCCCACTCCTGTTCATTATCATGCTAACAGACATAGACAGTGGCGTAAACAGCAACAGTATAGTAACATCCTTTGCAGACGATACAAAGATCAGCAGAAAAATCAGCGATGCAAATGAAGTGGAGGCCTTGCAGAGGGACACGAACAAAATATACAAATGGTCAGAAGACAACAATATGACTTTTAACACCGAGAAATTTTAGCTTTTAAGATATGGTAGAAATGAGGAATTCAGAGAAGCACGAAAGCGGTCGACTTGGGGATAATAATTAATGACCGATAATGCCAAATTTGAGACACAAAATCAGATAACAATAAACAAAGCAAAAAGAGTCGCGGGACAGGTACTAAGAACCTTCAAAAGGAGGGACAAGACAGTAATGATTCCTCTGCTGAGAACACTGATCGTACCAAAATTTGAATACTGCTCAGTTTTGACGTCCCCATACAAAAAGGAAGAAATTAATAAACTAGAAGAAACGCACAGACATTTCACAGCCAAGATTGATGGCTGCGAAGAACTTAACTACTAAACTAAATCTGTACTCCCTGGAAAGAAGAGAGGTACACCATAATCTACATATGGAAAATGATCGAAAAACTGGTACCAAACCTCAAACTAAACCCAATTACCATCCAAACAAAGCTGGAAAAAAGGAAAGGCAGAGTGTAGTGTTCCCAAATTAAAGGCCCAACAAGGAACCTCCTCAACACTGAAGGAAAATAAATTGGTTGTCAGTGGGCCAAGACTTTTTAACCAGCTTCCAAAGGATCTCAGAAACGTTACAGGGGTCAAAGTTGAGGTCTTGAAGAGAAGACTAGATGCCTGGCTCAGGAAGGTACCAGGTGAGCAGGGTGGACCTGGTTATGTGCGGTGGAGAGCACAAGAGAGCAACTCACTCCTCCACCAAGCCAGGCCTAGAGACGGGGCCACCAGCTTGACCTTCGTGTGAAGAGAGACCAACACGCGGAACCTGAACGAGGTTAACGAGGTATATACACCGTCTGCCTAAAAAAAGGGTTCACTCTAAAAATATCTATGGAATCAACATTTTTCAAACAATCAGTATGAAACTTATACACGTAAAAGATACATAGAACAGCTACCTGTAAACCAAATTTCAGTTCGAAGCTATCAAAAATAACGATTTATTAAATATTTCTTTAATAATACTAGAGAATATTCATTATTATTGATTAGTGTCTTCATGTTGATGCCTTTATTTTTCATGTATGTGTTTATGTTTTGTTTTTATGTTTCAGAGTTCCATCATTGTTTAGCGTTATGGATATTGGTCAATAAACGTAATAACAAAAAGTGGAATCTTATTTATGATGGAACTTTATACAAAACAATAGTGAATCTTAACAGGTCAACATGCCCGTGGTGAAATGTCCAATTGAGGGGTGCGCATATGAGACCCCCGCACACAGCGACGCCATTGTAACAGCACTCCTCACAGCCCACTGCACTGTCCATTCCGTGTCCGCTGCCGGCGCCACGGCCCAAGTGGAGAAGGTGAAGAGACCAACAATATCTTCAGCCGGTACGAGCGAGGAATGATCATACTTCACATCGCGATGGATGGACTATGTGGATGCCACCAAAATCACGGGTCGTGACAAAGTGGTGCAGCTACTGGAGTGCTGCGATGAACCCCTTCGCAAAGACCTCACACGGTCAGCCGGTGGTAGTCTGACAGGGAGAAGTGAAAATGAGGCGCTCGCAGCCATAAAGAAACTCGCAGTCAGAGAAGAGAGCACCATGGTTGCTAGAGTGGCGCTGCACAACATGCGCCAAGACCGTGACGAAACCGTGCGTTCATTCGCCGCCCGACTCCGTGGCCAGGCAGGGGTATGCAAGTACATCACCAAATGCTCGAGCTGCGATGCGGATGTGAACTACACGGAGGCCATCTTGCGCAACGTCCTGACCCGCGGCATTGAGGACCCCGAGATTCAACTGGACCTACTCGGCAACACGAACCAGAACATGACATTAGAGCAGGTCTTCCAGTTCGTCGAGGCCAAAGAATCCGACAAGCGCTCAGCATCACGTCTCCTCGACTCTCAGGGCGTCGAGGCTGCTAACAGCGCCTACAGACGGAACAAGAAGGACGCTTTGAAGGAGATGACAGTCAGCAACCATGAGGTGTGCTCATATTGCGGCAGGAAAGGGCACGGCAAAAGTGCCCCAGGCAGGGTCCGAAAGAAAGACTGCCCAGCCTATGGCCACACATGCAGCCACTGCAATCGTGAGAACCACTTCGAAGCAGTGTGTAGGAGCAAGCACAAACCATCAAGAGTCGAGATAGTAGCGAATTCACATGCAATATGCGAAGGTGCTGTATTCGAGGCCCTCTGCTCGATTGCCACAACTGGCCGACGCCGCATCAGGAGAGTCATCGCCCTTGACCATCATCTTTATCATCGCCTTTCCGACACATGGATTAAGCAAGCCTCCAAACCTCAGCCATTCATAAACCTCACAGTGACAGCCGTCGATGAAGATTACGCTGCATTCGGATTCGAGCTAAAGGCCGCGCCCAAGATTGCTACACTCGGTGCGATGGCTGACACCGGCTGCCAGAGCTGTCTGGCAGGCATCAAAGTCATCCACCGCATAGGCCTCAAACAAGCCGACCTTATCCCCGTCACGATGAGAATGCACGCCGCCAACAACGGATGCATCAAAATACTCGGCGCCGTCATCCTGCGACTCTCTGGAAAGGACAAAACCGGTAAAGTGGTAACAACTCGTCAACTCACCTATGTCACGGACAACTCCGACAAGCTGTTCCTCAGCAAGGAGGCATGCATCGCGCTCGGCATGATCACCGACAACTTCCCGATGATCGGTGAGACGTCTTCGCATCGACTCGAGGCAACCTCGGCAGCCGACACCGCGAGCGATGAGGTGCCGGCGAGAGATAGTGCTATCAGCAGCGAGAGCGGTCAGACCAGCCCATGCGACTGCCCGATACGTCAAACACCGCCCCGGCCGCCATCACAACTACCGTTCCTGGCGACTGAGAAGAACCGCGACAGACTGCGGCAGTACTTGGTCGAATACTACAAGTCAAGCACATTTAACACGTGTGCGCATCAGCCGTTGCCAATGATGGAGGGCCCTCCATTGAAACTTATGGTGGACCCTCTAGCTGACCCGGTGGCATATCACACCCCGGTACCCGTCCCTCTTCACTGGCAAGATGACGTCAAGCGTGGACTCGACCAAGACGTGAAATTGGGCGTAATCGAGCCAGTGCCGGTCGGCGAACCGGTGACATGGTGTCACCGGATGGTGGTGTGCGCCAAGAAGAACGGGAAGCCACGCCGCACGGTCGACTTCCAGCCCCTGAACATACATGCCACCCGCGAGACACACCATACTCAGTCACCGTTCCACCAGGCACGGTCGGTGCCCCATGGCAAGAAGAAGACCGTGTTCGATGCCTGGAACGGATACCACAGCGTGCCCCTCCGCGAGGAAGACCGTCACCTGACTACCTTCATCACTCCGTGGGGCAGGTACCGGTACCGCACGGCGCCCCAGGGCTATATCGCCTCTGGTGATGGCTATTCGAGACGTTACGACGAAATAGTATCCGACGTTCCAAACAAAACCAAGTGTATCGACGATACGCTGCTCTGGTCGGACGACCTGAGACAAAGTTTCTTCCAAGCAGTCAACTGGCTTGACATCTGCGGCAGACACGGCATCACGCTGAACCCTGAGAAGTTTGTATTTGGACAAGACACTGTGGAGTTTGCTGGCTTCGAAATCACACTCGACAGAGTACGACCCTGCGAGAAGTATCTGCAGGCCATCCGTGACTTTCCTACACCAAAGAACATAACCGACATTCGCTCATGGTTTGGGCTAATTAACCAGGTGGCGTATGCTTTCGCTATGGCAAAGAGAATGATACCTTTTCGCCAACTCTTGAAGCCCGGCACGCCCTTCCGATGGGATGATCAACTCAACAATCTGTTTGAAGAGTCGAAGGTGGTGATCATCAGTGAGATCGAGGAGGGTGTAAGTATATTTGACAAAACAAAGCCGACCTGTCTTGCGACCGATTGGTCGAAGTCAGGGATCGGATTCTGGCTATCCCAGAAGCACTGTGAATGTCCTGGTGCTGAACCCTTTTGCTGCCGCACTGGTTGGATGGTCACCCTCGTTGGCAGTCGCTTCACCCACCCCGCCGAGTCACGCTACGCGCCGATCGAGGGGAGGCTCTGGCAGTCGCTGACGCACTGGACAAGGCCAGGTACTTCGTCCTCGGCTGCGATGACCTCATCATCGCGGTTGACCACAAACCGCTGCTGAAGGTGTTTGGCGACAGGTCGCTGGAAGACTTACCGAATGCTCGACTGAGAAATCTGAAGGAGAAGACTCTCCGCTACAGATTTCGCATGATCCATGTACCTGGTGCGAGGCATCGCGCTGCTGACGCTACGTCCCGCCACCCCACCGGCGACCGCCAACCTGAAAAGATGCTCCTGGCAGACGATCTCCGCTAGTAGCCAAGACGCTGTTGCTGATGATGACCTACCGTCGGCAGCTGCTCTGCGCCACTCATTCTTAGCTGGCATACGCACAGAGGGAACGGCTGCGTACAACGACGAAGCCCTCGACGACGAGGTTATGGCCTCCGCGATCTCAGCTCTGAACACGCTGCAGTCCGTTACCTGGGACCGGGTAAGATTGGCGACGAGCAGCGACCAACACATGACAGAGCTCGTCTCGATAATCGAGTCAGGCATGCCTGACTTCCGTCACGAGCTCCCACCCCCTCAGAGAATATTACCAATTCCGAGAGGACCTGTACACGGTGGACGGCGTCGTCGTATTCAAAAACCGTGTTGTGATCCCTCCCTCTCTCCGGCAGGATGTACTGAACGCGCTCCACGCAGCCCACCAGGGCGTATCGTCGATGGTCGCGAGGGCTGAGGTGTCCGTGTTCTGGCCCGGCATCACCCCTGCTATCACTACCCTCAGGAACAGTTGCAACCATTGCAACCGTATGGCACCTTCGCAGCCCAGTGCTCCTCCAATTCCTCCGGTGTCCCCCGTCTACCCTTTCCAGTGCATCTGTGCCGATTATTTCCACTATAAAGGTACCAACTACCTGGTGATCGTCGACAGGTACTCAAACTGGCCGATTGTGGAGAGGACCACGGATGGCGCCAGAGGCCTCATCAACAGCCTGCGCAGGGTGTTCGTGACTTATGGCATCTGCGACGAACTGTCATCTGACGGCGGCCCTGAGTTCACATCCACGGCTACTCGTCACTTCCTGGGGAACTGGGGCGTACACCACCGTCTGGCTTCGGTAGCTTTTCCACATTCAAACTGCAGAGCCGAAGTTGGCGTGAAAACAGCGAAACGACTGATCACAGACAACACAGGACCGAACGGTGAGCTCGATACAGACGCTTTTCAGCGAGCCATGCTACAATACCGCAACACGCCTGACAAAGATACCAAGCTGTCTCCCGCTATGTGTGTTCGGCCGTCCGATCAAAGATTTCATCCCGATCGTGCCCGGCAGGTACAAGCCACACGATACCTGGCTCGGGACGTTGGCGGCGAGGGAGGATGCCTTGCGGAACAGGCACATGAGAGCCACTGAATACTGGTCCGAGCACACCAGACGGTTACCCCACTCGTGGTCGGAGACAGGGTCAGAATCCAGAACCAGATCGGCCCCAACCCCAGGAAATGGGACAAGACTGGCCTGGTAATAGAAGTGCGACAGTTCGATCAATACGTGGTGAAGGTTGACGGTTCAGGCAGAGTGACTCTGCGAAACAGAAAATTTCTGAGGAAATACGTGCCCGTCCAACCGCACAGACGCCGCCTCACCATCGGGGACGACTCCCACCTTCACCTCTCCAGCCCTGCGCCCGGATCGGGGCAGTGCGCGACCTCACCCCCAAAACCACGCATGGACGACTCCCGCCTTCACCTCTCCAGCCCTGCGCCCGAATTGGAGCAGTGCGCAACCTCACCCCCGAAACCACGCTCCCCGTCCGCAGTCGAGCGATCATCCCCTACCGCCCACCAACCGGCTGGCAACGTAACCTCACCGACCAGCCCCACATCACTTCCACTGCACACCCCACCACGAGGCCTGCCCTCCAGACCAGCTGCGCACCCTCAGCAGTGCCCACCAACACCGTCCCTGGCACCCATTGAGCGCTTCCAGCAACGAGATTCCTCGCAACCTTGCTGCTCCAGGTGTCCCGCTTCTCCAACCGATGCCCCTGCCGTCAGACGCTCCGGACGCGATAGGAAGACACCTTCATGGCAGAGCGATTACGATATGACGAACACGCTACATACTACATGAACAACCCCCTCTCGCCATCGACACCCATACCCTGTACCACACTACTACATATATAACAGTCTTTGTTCCCCTTTTTTTCACTATACTATATCAAAGACTCGGGGGGAGATAGAGAATATTCATTATTATTGATTAGTGTCTTCATGTTGATGCCTTTATTTTTCATGTATGTGTTTATGTTTTGTTTTTATGTTTCAGAGTTCCATCATTGTTTAGCGTTATGGATATTGGTCAATAAACGTAATAACAAAAAGTGGAATCTTATTTAAATACTACAACTGATGCTCGACAAACTGATCAAGAATCCTTTATTTACATTTTCACTTTTGTAAATTCTAATATACGATTTCTTTTTTTTTTGCAGGGTTATAAAATATGGTGAATATGCCATTTTCAGAGGAAGATATGATAATTAAGCATTATAGACTAGAAAAGGGATATGGACGAACGAAACTACTCTGAATTTCCCAACAATTTTATTACCAAAGTTTTACCGCCTTTGTGGACTCCCAGAATTCAAAAGTGGAGCGATGCTCACCAACAAAATTTGTTGAACATAAACAATCCTCATTAAATCATTAATTTTGAATATAACAATCTGAAAATTGGTGTACATATATACTGAATTGAATTGAATTGAATAACCTTTAATAATAATAAAATAAATACAATAGTCTTTTTACACTTTACAATTTTTACAATGACATGAATAATTGTGAAGCTCGACTATTTATTTTTTATTTAATTTGGCCCTTAAGCTTTAGGCTTTACTGGGCTCTTATTATTACTGTTTACATAGTTTTGTTCAGCATAAGTTTCATTATGATTGGTTAATAAATGTTGATTTCATGGCTGTTTTTAGAGTGAACCCTTTTTTTTTTTGGCAGGCGGTATATATAGTTTTTTCTGACGGTACGTAACGGTATGCAGTACCAGCACCTTTTTTTCAAAAAATTAAAAATCCATTACTTCACCCATATCCTCCGCAGTTCGGAATAATGGGAGTTCAAACCTTTCCGAATTAGGTGGAATTTTGCAAATACTTCGAAATATTTCGAATGAAATATTCCATTCTCAAAAATCGCGATGTTAACGCAATTCGTAATAATTCCGAAATGTAATTCAGAATAAATTTACTAAATTTTATGCAAATATTTGAATTAATGAATATAAATTGAAAATAAAGAACAATAGTACGTAGAACATCACGAATTGCAGAATTAATATTGGGAATGGTTATTTAATCGAACAGAATTAACCGGCTACTTTTCAGAATATTCCTTCCAATTCGGATTATTATGAATTATTAGAGATTTCAATACTACAGTAGATTTCGGAACCAAAATGTTCCGAATTAGGAAGAATTCCGAATTGTGGTGGGATTATTGTATATAAAGGATTTTTGAGTAATTTAATTAAAGTAATTTTTCAGTGTTTGGATGTATGACACCCAAAGTAGACAGTCAAGCAATGGTCAATGGTTCAATGACAACATTTCATCAACGTCACATTTATTTTGATTTTGAACAGATTAAATAGCTTTATGATAACATTCACAGGAATGAAACCACTTCATGAACAATTGCTGACTGAATTCTTCGTAAAATCTTAAGAGTTCTGAGCATTATCCTAACTGGATTTGAAATTTGAACAGCATTATAATAAAGTAATTCACATGTTAAATCTGGTTTCTAAATCTGTTAATTCTCATGCAATGGCGAATTTAATCCTTCATTAGTAGCGTGGATTCTCTCTTACATTGCGTCGGGTCATACTGATCCCAAGCGACTAATGAAGGTTAATAACCAAAACACGCAAAATATTAACTGCGAGGGCCTAAAAATCAAAATAGTACACTGTGAGACAGGAACTACCAGTAGGCCCTACAATATGAGATTCACTAAATATTTCCATAAAACCTGATAGAATGATACACATGCAAGTCGCTAATAAATTTGTTTAATTTTACGGATTAACACCTAATACATGGGTGTTATTTCTGTGTTTGTGGAGATGTGTTAAATCCGGTAGTGTGATCATGATGTTCCAAATTATGAGAAACCAACAGCTGGACACGAAAGGTCTCACAATAACTAAGCAGTGCTTGTGGGTTTTACAGGCATTTTCAGCAAATAGGCCACTTTAACGAACAAGTGGTTGGATTTATGGTGTAGAGGTTTATTATTACACATATGCCGGTTGATAGTTATCAGTTAGTCTCATAAACTCAGAATATTCCAATTAGAATGCGTCAATAAGGGAGACTACAAGAGATACTTTCGGATTAATCTAAAATCTCATTATTATTCAATCATAATAACGGTTCAGTTACATTGCAATTGCTCCGCAAAACCAGTTGCTCCAGTCCAAGCATGACTGGTATTAATTCCAACTCCAAATCTTTATCCCGCATCCTTCTCATATATTTCTGTTTAGACAATTCAGATCTTTTACTTTTTCATAGCAGGGTATATTGGCATTACTTAGAACTTCGATCTAAACAGAACAGAATTTCTCACTAATATCTCTGACCACTTCATTCCTTTCACATCCAAGTGTGCTATGTCTGCTGATATATCATAGTCAAACACTATCAGAAGCTGTTCATTTTATTCAATTTCCTGAGGTTCAAGTTACCAACGATTTTGGCATCCCATATGTTTTATTTTAAATATTAAAACGTGTTCATTGTCAAACCACATTTTCTGTGGAGTTTGCTCTTAGTATCAGGGTCTGGATCTCGAAGCCCGATCGTATGTAGTTAATTGTCTTTGGTCCTGCCTTCTGCATCATATTCTGCGTTTTCCTTAGGGAGTACAAAAGTTCCAGCCTAGAGATGAAGTGGCCCCTCATGCTTGAAAGTCGCTAACGAGGGCCCTTTTCAAGATAGAAACTGTCCCTTTTATGGACTCGATTTGGACTTCCTGGAATTACATCGGCAGCGGTTCTCAAACTAGGGCGAGCAAGAGATCAACAAGAAAAATCCAAAGCAAAACCCCATTCCTTTATTTGCCCGAAAATACAAAAATGTAGTGTTACAAGAGAGGGAGTGGACCGTCTAGGTACAAATTGCGGAAGACCGTCACCATTAGATTACATACAGAGACATGAAGTTCTGAAGTGTATACATCTGAGCTTGTGAAGGTTTAATCTTGCTTCTAATATATACTAAGTGAAGTTAGAGGTAGGAGTGAGAATAAATATGCAAAGATTATCACAGACATGCTTATTTTGACAGATTAAGTCCCATGAGGCCTATCAATCTGCTTCAGAGATTCTACATTGCTACAAGAATAATTACCAAGTCATGAATTATGTAATACATCTTAGTCTTTAAGCCAGAATTAAATATATTAATATATAGTTCTATATTTATAATATTAAGTTATAGTACTGTGGAACAAATTTATTGACACAGAATAAAGTTAAGATCGGGTGGGATATGTGAACAGCTTCATACAGCTTCATACATACAACATCCTCAACAATAGGAATCAACCCACACGCAAACCCTTGCAACACAACCAACAACACACCTCCCCAGACATTACCTTCTGCTCACCATCCCTACACACACGCACAACATGGCAGACATTACACCACCTCCCCTCCGATCACCTCCCAATACTAATCACCTATCAACACATACACCCCATCCACACATCCTTCAAACAAACATACACGAACTACAAACATGCAAACTGGCCTTCTTTTACAGGATACATTGAAAACGAGCTTCAGGAATTCTCCACTACTAATTTCCCCTCTATAGACAAGGCTACCGCCCACATAAACAACACTATCACTCGCGCTAGCAAACAATTCATTCCACAAGTACACAGGAAACACTTCAACCCAAATTTCTCCCCACAAATACACAATCTAATCAAACAAAGAAACTCATTACGCCAGAAACACAGTCCCACTGCAGAAAACATTGACCTCATACACCACCTTAACACTGACATCACAAATCTAATTAACACTAAACAGTCAGAAAACTGGGAATCCTATTTAACTACACTCAATCACAAGACCAACAGCACCCAACTTTGGAAAACCTTGAAAAAATCCACACTTCACATACTAACCCACCCCCCCACACACGAAGCTCTCCTCTCCAACTGTAACCAAATTCCATCCCCACAAAAACACTGCAACCTACTCATGCACCACTACTCAAAAATTAGCCATAAAATCACTGTTCCCAATCAGAGAAAAATCCTCAAAAACATACGGAAACTCTCGGCCGACCCACAACAACCACATCCATTTACACCCCAAGGCACAGCTGCAGCCATACAATCCCTTAAAAACTCTCATGCCGAAGGCCCAGACCACATTTCAAACATACATCTCAAACACCTTGGTCCAATTGCTCTTGCAGCCCTCACAAACATATTCAATTACTCCTGGCTTCACAATGTCATACCCTCTACCTGGAAGCTGGCACACATCATCCCGATACTGAAACCCAATAAACCCCCCAACCTACCTGCTTCATACCGGCCAATCTCCCTTCTCTCAACCATTTCCAAAGTCCTCGAAAAACTGATATTAAGACGCATACAACCACACATTACATTTTCACAAACCCAACACGGCTTCAGGTCCGCCCACTCCACCACAACGCTTCTTACTAACCTAACCCAACACATCTTAGATGGCTTCAACCAACTATCCCCCCCTGCCCGCACAGTCCTTGTTGCCATCGACATCAACAAAGCTTTCGACACTGTCCCACGCCACATTCTTGCACAAAAGATTATTGATCTCGACATCCCCACCAATGACAAGAAATGGCTTACTAATCTCATTGCAGGCCGACTTGGCAAAGTCATACACAAACAACACTCATCCAAAACCTACAGACTATACAATGGCGTCCCACAGGGCTCCATACTCTCTCCAATCCTCTTCAACCTTTTCATGCACGACCTCCCACAACCTCTCTCCCCCCATGTCCACGTCTCCTCCTATGCAGATGACCTGACCATAACAGCACAACACCATAACCGTAACACCGCCACACGCCTGATCCAGCAGTACATTACCAATCTGGAACTCTGGCTGACTAATAATAGGATGTCAGCATCCCCTCAAAAATCCTCCATCACCCTCCTAACCTCAGACCGCCACGAATCCCAAGCACACCCGAGTCACCCTCATGGGACATCCCCTACCTCTAAACAAAACCCCAACAATCCTTGGCCTCACCCTAGACACACACACGTCCTTTTCCCCTCACATATCAAACATTTGCTCCAAAGCAACAAAAAAACTCAACGCTCTCAGAACACTCACCTCCACAACATTCGGTCAGCAGAAGGAATCCCTTAGTATCCTATACAAACAGTTTGTACGTACTACCCTAACTTACGCTGCCCCGCCTGGTCCCCGTCCATCTCCCACACAAACCAGAAAAAGATACAGACCACACAAAACAGAGGTCTCAGAAGCATTACTGGCTGCCTCCGAACCACACCCATCCCACATCTACATGCAGATACGAAAATACTCCCCATCGAACACCACATGAACATGACAGGGACTCAATTCTTCTCCAGAGCACTGGCCCCAGACCACCCCTGTCACCATCTCACATTACACAATCCCCCACCCCGCAACAAAAAACGTACTCCTGCTGCTCACTATTCGCAGCTACTGAACAATATCCCCCTCCTCCCCTAAACATCAACCCCATTAAACATCTCCACACAGAATTCACCCGGAAATACCTACTCGACCAACAACACAACACTGTCCTTCACGATACTCCCCCTGTAGTCCATCAGAGCGAACAAACCCTCCCAAGGAAAACAAGAGTTACTCTGGCCAGGCTCCGTTCAGGCCACCACCCCTCCCTCCAACAATACAGACACAGACTCCACCTAGCTGACACCTCCACCCTGAGGACACAGAACACCTACTCTTACACTGCCACACTCTCTCTCAACAAAGACACAACTCCAACATTACCTCTCTACGAGACCTATGGACCCGTCCCACGGTGGCCGCGGGATACCTGAGTGCCGCCGGGTTCGCATAAGAGAACCCGGGGGCTACGAAGTAAGTATGTGAACAGCAACTCAATATCTAAGAGGTAACACAGACTGAAATGTTTGATAAATACTGCTCTAGATGATTAAGTTGTTTCATTACTCTTTATTCCGATAACGGGAATAATGTTGACTCTTAATGGCCATGTTTTGATATTTTGTTACTTGTTCTTTCTCCTTCGGTCCTTTCATATCTATTAATTTAGTTCTCCTCCCTCATAAAATGACATCGATTTAAAGTGCCATTCTCGACGGATCTCCGTTATAATCTAGACATCATAAAATAATTTTATTTTCCAATGTTGGTTGTAGTTCGTCTATGGTACTAACAAACCTGTCTCTCATTTTCTTTTTTGCAGACTTCCCCATGAATTAAGAAACAAATTCTCGTTTTCTTTTTTTCCCCCTTCTACTCCAGCTGGAGTGTTTCTTACTTCCGGGGTTAAACCTTAGCCCTAAGGAATTTTTAGGTACAGCCTAGTACTAGGCGTAAGGTAGAGGTGCTGTATCGTAGTATTTCCCCTACAATTTCTCCAGATGTTATACTTATGGGCAGTTGGTCAAGGAACTCCACTGTAGATTTCTTTACTGTCCCTGTCGTTCCCACCACTATTGGATGATCTCAGGTTCTACATTCCACATTCTCTGTATTTCATGTTTGAGTCTCTGGTATTTTAAGACCTTTTCCCTCTCATAGTTAGCCACATTCCAGTCCGTTGGCACTCCTACTTCCACCAAGAGGCATTTGTTACCCTTCTTCTCTCTCACTACTATGTCTGGCCTGCATCATGATACCCTGATGTCAGTTGGTATCTCATGATCATATAGGAGCAACACTATCATTGTCTTCTATTCCTTGTGGTATATGTTCCCAATGGTTTTCTGTTTCTAACCCTATTTCATATTTCTTACACAGCTTGAAGTGGAATAGCTTGCAGACTGCATTGTCTGTGTAGTTTCTTCTTTGTAGGAGTATTTCGCATCCAGATAGTATGTAACTCACAGTCTCTGGGCTCTTTCAGCACAGTCTGCACATCTCGGTTTCATTTTTACCCTCGATATTTCTTTTGAACCAGTTTGTCCGTAGTGCCTGGTCTTGTGCTGCCACCACCAGCCGTTCATCTTCTGGTCTCAGTGACCCTCTTACCAGGAACTCCACGGTTTATCCCTCTCTATGTATGCTCTGTTTAGCACGTCCTCTTTGTATACTTTGCTGAGTTTGTGCGCTTCTCAGTTCTCCTTTTCTTCTGATCTTTTCCTGTTATACTTTCTTTTTATGGTGCTTATCTTTTCCATGAGGTTTATTTGTAATGTCTTCAAACTGTTCTGGTCCTATGCCAGTGTCCACTAGAAAATCATTTGCCTTCTTTGAAAGTGTTGTTGTTCGAGGCTTTTCACGTTCATGATCTCTTACAAATCTGACTAGCCTTCCTTCTCCTTCTTTTATGTACTGTGCTAATCCTATTGTTGTGGCTTTGTGCACTTGGTCTATTAACACAAGCCCTAATCCACCAACCCTCCTTGGTGGTGTGCATTGGTTTTTATATTTTATGCGCATGGAGCATTTTTCTGGTGATTATATCCAAGTTCGTTGATTTCTAGCTGGGTCCAACTGATTATGCCAAAACTGTATGACAGTACAGGTACTGCCAGTAAGTTTATGGATAGGATCTTATTTTTACTGTTTAGGTGGGATTTTATGATATTTTATTCTTTTTAAATATTCTTTCCGCAGTCTTTGTTTCATGATGTCATTTTCCATCTTTTCCGATTCTTCCATTCCCAGATATTTATATGTAGCCTCTTGCTCTAGTTCTTCTATCACGATATTGTCCACCCTGATGTTTTCTGAGTCACACCTTTTGCCTTTCTTTAGTGTGACAGTGGCACATTTCTCAAGACCAAACTCCATCTGGATGTCATCTGAAAACTTTTTGACCTCCCTGATCTCTTCTGTTAGCTCACTCTTGTTTGGGGCATACAGTTTTAGGTCATCCATGTAGAACAAGCGTGATATTTTTGGGCTGCTCTTTTCCCTTTGTCTCATCACATAGCCTTTGTTTAGGTTATTTATTAGTTGGCCAAGTGGGTTTAGTGCCAGTAAGAACAAAAGGGGATACTGAATCACCCTGGTAGATCCCTCTCTTGATTATCACACTGTTCAGTGAGTGTTCACCTCTAAAGTTCCCTTACTGTGATGGAGGGTTAGGTCTGTTGTGTTAATGGGTTAACTGATGAGATTTTAGACGATGCTTCAAATTGGTTTCATAACTGCATTCAGAACACTTAAATTTCTTAAAATGCGTTAACTGATGTGATTTCAGATTATGTTTGTAATTAGTTTCGTAATTACATTCCAAACATTTAAACAATTTTGTTTTTGAATGCATTAATAGGTGTGACTTTAGACAGTTTTTGTAATTACTTTCGTAAGTACATTCTGAACATTTAAACATTTTTATTTTAATATGCTTTAATGAATGTAATTTTAGTGTCACTTTCCGATTAGTCTCGTAATTACATTCAGAACATTTTAACATTTCTCTTTTAGAATGGATTAGCAAATGAGATTTTAGATAGTATTTCTGATTAGTTTTATAATTACACACAGAACACTTGAATAGTTTCGTTTCAGAATGCGTTAATAGATGTGGTTTTAAATTCTGCTTGTAATTAGTCTCGTAATTACATTCTGAACATTTAAACAATCCTGTTTTAGAGTGGATTAATATATGTGACTTTAGAGCATCTCTCCGACTAGTTTCATAATTACATTCAGAACATTTAAATAATTCTGCTTTAGAATGCGTTAATAAATGAGAGTTTAAACGATGCTTGTAATTAGTTTCGTAACTGCATTCAGAACATTTATGCAACTTTATTTTAGAATGGTTCAATATATGATATCTTAATGTCTCTCTCCAATTAGTTTCATAATTACATTTAGAACATTTAAACAATTTTGTTTTAGAATGTGTTAATACATGTTTTTTTAAAGCTTGCTTGTATTTAGTTTCGTAATTACATTCAGAACATTCAAACAATTCCGTTTTTGAGTGACTTAATACATGAGATTTTAGATAACGTTTCCGATCAGTTTGATAACTGCATTCAGAACATTTAAGCAATTTGGTTTCTGGACTACTCTCTCTAAAACAGGAACCAATTGAATAAATAGAATGCTTTAACAAATGTGGTTTCAGATTGTGTTTGTAATTAGTTTGGTAATTACAGTCAGAACACGTGAACAATGCTGTTTTTGAGTGGATTAATACATGTTGTTTTAGATTGCCTTTCCGATTAGTTTTATAATTACAATCAAAACATTTAAAGAGGTCCATTTTAGAATGTTTTAACAAATGAGATTTTAAACGGTGTTTGTTATTAGTTTGGTAATCGCATTCAGAACATTTAAGCAAAGCAACTTCAGGACTTATAATATAATGTTTATCACAATGAGTTTCGTTACTGTATTCTTGTGTAAGCACAGATGATTTCAACTTCCCTGTCTTAGATTTGTTTGATAAAAGCTTCTTCAAGGATCTTATTCCTTCTGATTTTTCATTAACTTCAGAAAATCTTTGCAGATGTGCCTCATTTTCTCCAGCTGGGAAAGAGCCTTCATGATAAAGGATATTTTGTTTACTTTTATCTTCTTTACCAACTGCAATCTCATCACACTCCTGAAGGATAAAAATCATAGAACTCTTAAATTTTATTTTGCAAAGCATTAGAAAATAAAAAGACTATTTTAAAAAAAATTCCAATAATTTAAATGACAGATAAAACTATCCTTCAAGTCAAGAGATTCAGTTTCCATTCCAACAACTGCCTCTGTTTATTCTGCAAACACATTACAATAAAGTCACTTTCTGATTTAAACCCAGATAACATGCAACATCCCAAACACTCATTTCCTCACAGCAGAAGTGTGGAGGGGGCTGTGAACTGGTTAACTGAGCCAGATCATTATTAAAGTAGGTATGTGACTGACCTAACTCAACCCGAGCATCGGCAGGGATCGAACCTGGTATTTCTACATTCTAAGTCTAGTCTCTAAATGTCTGAGCCATGGGAGCTCTTTCATACTTAAGAAAATCATACCAAGTTGCCAACATAACTATCTACATTTTACATAGTGGCATTGGGTCTAAGTAGTAATTGGATGGGTGACTGTCCTTGGCATCCAGATGATATAGAGACCCTTGGTTCGGATTTCACATAAATCTGTAGGTCCCATTCACCACATGAAGGGGACACACACATCTACATTTGAGTACTTTTTACACTAAAGTTTGTATTTATTAAAAACATTACCATCTGCTACTAAAACTTACTGCATAAAACACTTTCCTCCAACACCATACACATTCTCCCAGAAAAATTTTTTTTTGTTTATTTATGCAATTAAGCTATACACATTCTCAAAATCTATACATACACCCTCTATGTTCTGTAGTTCCTCATTTCATTTATTGGTAAATTCTCTCTTTTGTAAACACTAAATCAATACATTTGCTATCTTTCATATAATTAATGTGTTTAATAAATAATTCCAATGAATAAAATTGTACCACCATTTTGTTAAAATTTCTAATTACTAAATTACAAACTACCAAACTTTTTATCAGAGCAACTGGATAATTGGAACATACTTTATTCTTCATCGAGATGAAAATTTCATTTCATAATTTCTCTCTTACCATTCTGTCTTCATAGCTTGAACTTTTATCTGCAGCACATTCACCATTTAATAATTCAGGATCATGTCTCTTAGATGAAGTTTTCACCCTCTGGAAAAAAAAATATATACAGTATATATATATATATATATTAGGGTGTTACTTATTTGTATGGTAAGAAATGAACCATCAAGAAGTTTCAGTCTGACCCTCTGAAATGTGATATTGCATGTAAAAATGCTGATTATGAAGTTTCATGAGAAAATATTAATATTTAGAGGCCGCTCAAGGCCATTAAAATTTTGATGATGCATCGTTACTTGTCCTAAATTGAAATGCACTTCCTTTCTATGCCTCACCCCAGTATCATTTCAGTCGCCTTAATGGTAGGATGTGTTTGCATTAGTGTGCGTTATTTTAGTCTTTTAGTCCTCCCTGATATAAAAAATTGCATGGTCATATCTATGACTAGTGTTGATGGACAAGAGAACCCTCCAAAGTGTGTGGTTGTTGACCTGGATACTGTAAAAGAAAAAAGCTTGGAAAACTTTGTAACAAAAAAAAACAAAATCATTGTTCATGAAGCTCAACCTCCCAGATGAATTCTTGGAGGAAACTGCTGAGCAATGGGAAGAGGATACCCATTACCAGATTACGAGACTGTAAAAACTCTAACTGTAACAAATGACTTCGCTGAATGTGGAGTTGCTCTCATGAAGGATTTTTCTGGATACCTAACCAAAGATGAAGAACAACTCCAGTTTCTTCTCCAGGTTGTTGAAGACCATCACAAGCATTGGACATGGGGACAAAAGCATACCTTGAGTGGAAATAATGATTAATCATAATAATTACGCTACTATCTGATGTTAATGTACTTCATCTTAATCTTACGATAATGTCTTGTGCACTTCCTGCTAATATAGGAACATAAATTGTTTAAATACAAGGGTAATTCAATAAGTATCCGCACTTTTTATTTTCACATCTGATAGATTATAAACACATCACTTCTCAACATAGTGTAGGCTGGATGGTAGAGAACTTCAAATTTAAGTTCTTGAAGGCATTTTCTAGTCTGTGTAGTAGTATGAGGGCACGCATTGTCATGTAACAGAATACAGTAGACTTGCAACTTATGCAGATTTTTCTTATGCAGTTTCAACTATACACGGGTTATAATTTTACAATTTCGGTGCTTTAAGGTAGTGTACACACGTCTCACCTTTGTCCGCATTCACAATACCATGGAGGACGGCACTAACAAGAGTGTTATGGCATGCTAGAAGGAATTCAACATTGCCAATTGCATCACTTTTGTGTTATAGGTATGTTATACATATAACAGTTACAATATATAGTGATTTAAGGGATTTTTTTTGGTTTCTGACTTTACACAGTTTTCGGCCTTATGCAGGGTCCCAGGAATGTAACCCCCCGCGTAAGTTGCGAGTCTACTGTAATACCTTCCAACAATCTCCCTCTCCATTTTGTGCGAATTGCTTGCTTTAACTCATTCCGAAGCATGTCAGAATATGATGCACTTGTTACTGTAGTTCCACGCTCTAGATAATGTTCAAGGATAGGGCCTCGTTTATCCCAAAACAGTGTCAGCATAACTTTACCTGCTATTGTCAGAAGGCATTATTCTGTTACACAACAATGCACGCCCTTATACCGCTACACAGACTAGAAAATGCTTTCAAGAACTTAAATTTGAAGTTCTCAAACATCCAGCCTACAGTCCAGGCCTGGCACCTTCAGATTTTTACCTGTTTGGACCACTAAAAGATGCTTTGAGAGGTCAGCGATTCCAAGGTGACAATGACCTGAAGGAGGCAGTGCATGACTGGCTATGCACACAGCCAAAAACATTCTTTTGTGATGGCATTAGAAAGCTCGTAGATCACTGGACTAAGTGTAGTGAGAAACAGGGAGACTATGTTGAGAAGTGACATATTTATAATCTATCAGATGTGAAAATAAAAAGTGCAGATACTTATTGAATTACCCTCAAACACTTGGAAATTGTTTATATTCACACTTTCTCAGAATCTTGTATCCAATACTTCAAAGCCATTGAGCAACCTCTAAATATTAAAATATCTCCATAAAACTTTGTACACAGTGTTTTTACATCATATGGCATACTTTGATGGAGTCAGAGCACGGAAACTAAAAAGTTGAAAAATAAGTGACACCCTAAAAAAAATAAATAAATAAATATATATATATTTTGGGTGTCCCCCCTCCCAAAAAAAGTTCTGAGATTTAAAGTAAAATAACTTCCAAAATATACAATGTACAATCACAAATTTGAAATATGTATAAATTCAGTCTCTTGACAAGCTGCCATAAAATTATCAGAATTCTATATGCAATACTTTTTCAAAAGTGAAGGAAACAATCTCATGAAATATTGCAGTGCTATCCAAAAATTTATAACCAAATCAAAGAAATACAGAGGGTGAAGTGAGAAAAAACTAGAGGGGAAAAATGAAGCATTTGCAAGCTTTAAATAAGATCAACCAGCTAGTGAAAATAATAGTCCATAAAGTCATGCCAACCTTGAATTAAGCATTTCAACTCTATCATATAATTTCTCTATGCTGAAGACCATGTAGCTATATAAATATAACACACTTGATACTTTTCTGCAGTAAAAGAAATTCAATTACTATTTTGCTTTTACAATTTAGACTTTTTCAAAGTACCTACTTAACAAAAATAATGTTATTCATTTGAAAGCATGGTCTTGGAAACAGAAAAATCTGGAGGAAAGGCCTTCAGAATTTCAAAAGATTGAAACTGCTGTTACGAAATTACAGGATAAACTTAAAATTATTAATATTCAATCACCAAATTCTTAGGATGTTTAATTTGTTTAATCAAAGCACAAAACTCTCTGAAGTTCAAAAAATTATTAAAAAAATATAAAGATGGCAGTTAGATGCAGAAAGATGACATACACTAGCATTAACATTATAGAGGTAAATACTGGCAATCAAATTTATCTTATACATTCACAATCATTCATTATCATCTTAATTTTAAGAAAAACTTGTTTGTGGAATATATTCTGTCCTTAGCTTTCTGTTAATAAGAGGCATAATATTAACTTTCGTCTGTTGACAATAACAAAAAATTAAATTTTGGAGACCAGTTTTTTTGGATCCTTGAAGTGGCCAAAAGTTGATGTAGGAAATAACTAACCAATTTAGAATGACCATCGAACCTAGTGTAACCTAACTTGGATGCAAGAGTCACCCTGAATGGCCTGAAGTGTGAAGGGAATGTATCAACTAAATCTGGTGTCCCAAAACTTAATATTAGCCAAGCACATTTCACACATTTCCTTTTTGCTACATAAATATTATGCCTCTTATTAACAGAAAGCTAAGGACAGAATATATTCCACAAACAAGTTTTTCTTAAAATTAAGATGATAATACAGCATTATATTCCTACAATTAGGTGAAACTGATAATGACAGTAAGCAACTTAATGTAGTGACACATAGGGTAGGCCTATACCAGGTTCTTCAGAACAGTTAGGCAACTTAATAAAAGTACCAGTACCCATTTTAATAAAATTTCAGGAACTAATAATGAACGAGAATTAAGCTATACCATACAGTAGTTACAAAAGGAAAAAGTAATGAGGTAACTATAACTAACTTACCTTTTTGTTTTCTTTATAATCATCATCTGAAGGATCTTCTTTTATATAAATTTCTTCTTTCAATTCATCTTTAATCAGAAGACTCTGAAATTAATTTGTTTATTAATCCTTATAATTACTTCCATTTTCCAATATTTTACTAATTTAAAATAACTAAAATATTAGAGAAATAACATTTAATGACACACACACCAAAAATATATAATGCATAAAGTGGTATAAAGTTTCAAAAATAATCCAGTCTTTAAGCATAGAGTAAGGCCTAATAAGGTAAGTTTCAGTCTGAATAAAGTTTTATCAGTACTTACGTATTAACAGGAGGGCCACCACATATTGATGATTGGGTAGGTTAAGTTGTAATATTTTCGTTAGTTGAAAATTTCTAATACATCATATTTTTTAAATAGCAATATTTTTTTATACAATTTTCTGAAAAAAATTAATTTTTTTAGGCTTATTCATGCTATTCAAAATTTTTGGCCTCCAGAAACAAATGTTGTTTCTAATGTGTAACATGTATTAATCATTGTAAATATTTGAAATATAAATCATTATAAATATTTTTAAAAATATTGCTATTTAAAAAATATGATGTATTACAAATTTTCAACTAACGAAAATATTACAACTTAACGTAACCAATCCTCAATATGTAGTGGCCCCCACGTTAATATGTAAGTATTGTTTTATCTTTCAGTTCAAATTTATTATTATTGATTTAAATATGATTAAAGAAATAAAGCAACTAAAGCAATGTCTATATAATGCATACATCCCAGGCCTTCAAAAAATCTTTAAATTTTTATAACATTGGATCAAACAGAAAGAATGTTTGGTAAAATCTTATTTTAATACAGTAAATTAAATCCTAAACCTAGATTAATACGGTAAATTCAAAAATGATTCAAAAATGATTCCAATATATATATATATTTTTTTTTTTTAAGTTCAGGAAGAACCGATTCGCCTCTATTTAAAAGGGCATATCTCGGCGGAAAAACAAAGAAAAAGTGAGAGGAAAGACAGAGGAAAAAGAAAGGGTGGAGGGGACAGTCGAAGTGGAAAAAGACCAAGGATGACAATGACTGCAGGGTCGAGCCCCATCATCCTTGGGTGCTAGGGCCGGGAGGGCGCACGTGAAACCTCCAGGAACAAGCACGTACAAACGAGCACAAAGAGCACGAGCTTAGAACCCCCTTGCGGGGGTATATATACAGTATATATATATATATATATATATCAAAGCTATTGACTTCTCCTTAGGGAACCGGAGCTTACAGATGAAAAGAAGGATCAACACAACGGCAAACATTTTCATTTATTTGTACATCAGACGTTTCGACAAATCTTTTGTCATCATCAGTGAGTTAAGTCTTAAAACCTTAAAACAAAATTGAAAAGTGAAAGTTACATCAATACAATATTAAAACCATTAAAATTAAAACCTTAAAGCAAAATGAAAATTGCATCAATACAAAATTAAAATCATTTAAATTTCATCACTATAAAAACTAAAATTAAATTAAATTTCATCACTATAAAAACTAAAATTAAATTACCTCAATAGGTAAATACACAATGTTTACATCCACCTCCATACTTGGCAAAGTCTAACGGAACACTAGATGGTCAGAGGATTAGAAAGGGTATGTCTGTGAAAGATGGTTGGTTAGTCAAAAGAGTCGTAATTTGTAGGATGAGCTATTATTATTAAGGGAGGGTTTGTTTCTATAGATGTACAAAGATTCTAAAATTCGGAGTTCTGTAAGGTTATTGGATCTAGTTAAAATTTCAAACTGAGTTTTGTGAAGGGGATGGTCGTTTTCATTACTGTGGTTTCTAATTGCGGATTGTGGAGGGCTACTGAGGGGACGGTTGGTACGGACTGACAAGCCCAAATGTTGAGAAAGGCGCACCTCCAGTTGGAGTTGAGTGCTGCCAATATACGCAGCCTTACAGCTGTCGCACGTGTATTTGTAAACAACATTGGGGCATACAGTTTTGGGGAATTCATCTTGAACTTTAAAAATTTTGATAATTTAAGTGGGTTGACGAAGGCGAATCTAAAATTTATTTGGGGATAACTAGACTTGAGTAGTTTGGACAATTCACCTCGAATACGCAATGATAAATAACCATAAAAAGGTAATTTAATATATCTGGTTTCTTTTTGTACTGTAGTTACGGGGAGTTTAGTATCAAAAGTGTTATTTAAAAATTTCTTTAATTGGTTATCGAATAGATGAGAAGGGTAGTAATTGTTAATAAAGTACTGTTTTAAAAATTTAAATTCTTCGTTAACGAAAAGTAATCCGAACAAATACGGTAACTTCTTGTTAATAATGTTACTATAGCACTAATCTTATATTTATAAAACATAACTTAAATAATTGGTTCCCAAGCCAGTAAAAGCAATTTTCATTTTGCTTTAAGGTTTTAATTTTAATGGTTTTAATATTGTATTGATGTAACTTTCACTTTTCAATTTTGTTTTAAGGTTTTAAGACTTAACTCACTGATGATGACAAAAGATTTGTCGAAACGTCTGATGTACAAATAAATGAAAATGTTTGCCGTTGTGTTGATCCTTCTTTTCATATATATATATATATATATGGTAAAGATTCAATAGAACATATCTACTGAAACTAGTGACAAAAATAGGGTTTTTTGGTGCATTTCATGCTGTTTCAATTGAATCTGACCTTTATTTCTGGTGCAAATGCACCATTATGGAGATAACCCCCCAAGGGCTTTAAAGAATAGGGAAATTGTGGGCTAAAAAGGCCAGAATCAATTGAAACAGCATGAAATACACCAGAAAAACCTATTTTTGTCAGTAATATTCATGGCAAAAGTAACCTAACCTGGTACTACTTACCTTTCCAGGTCCCAACAATGACCCAAACTTACCTTTCTGGGTATAATTGCTTATGAAGTTGGATACCACAAAGGTTAATTGAATGCCCAGTTAGGTCAACTGTATGCCCTTGACAATTGGTTAGATTAAGTTGTGATATTTTTGTTAGTTTTAACGAAAATATCATGACAACTTAACCAATCATCAAGAGCGTACAGTTAGAACCAGTTAAAATAACACAACTTAACCTTACCAATTGTTAAGGGTATACAGTTGACCTAACTGGGCATTCAATTAACCTAACTTGGCATGGGTACCCCATAATGAATCCGGGACCCGGAAAGGTTAGTAGTACCCCTAACCTAACCTAGATGATGTCCCACTTGGATTGGGAGCACCTACCACAGACAACCATTCTAAAGCGACTGTTGAATTCAAATTTCAGCCGCTGGACCTGCACAGGGGTATCACATAGCAATGGGGCAGCCACTGATTGGCTAAAGATAATAACCTGACTACATACATACCACAATGAGATGATTTAACTAATGAATAATGGCACCAAAATTTAATAATTTTGAAAATAAATATCTTGATAAATAGGAATTTTCACCAAAATTAGCATAGAATAAAGTATTCTTGGTTTTTTTTTGCTCTATCTTGCTATATAAATATCAATATGGAGTTTGGTGAATGTGTTCTACTGAATCTTAACCATATATATACAGGTATATGCTGTAGCTATAACTAATACACATTTTGGTAAAAGTTGCTTAAAATTAATCGAAACCTATGTGAAAATTATTGACTACCCAGTTAGGTCAACTGCATACCCTTGATGATTAGTTAGGTTAAGTTGTGATATTTTGTTAGTTTAAACAAAAATATCATGACAACCTAACCAATTGTCAATGGTGTACTAAATAATCCAGTTTTTGCTATATCCATCAAGAAGATGCTATATATTTTCACTATATCCATCAAGCAGATGCAAGTGTTTTGGAACAGGTAGAGAATTCATGCCACACATCAGAAAACAGTCTTCAAGACCTATTTACACCTGACCCCATGTGTCAGATATTTTCCCAAGTTTTATTACAGCTGAATCTATAACTCAAATAACATTCATGACTTGCCTAAATACTGGGTACCTAATAGCTCAGTGGTTGCAGTGGCAGACTCAGTAGTGAGGTTCTGGCTCACTCCTGTTTGCTGGCTCCTCAGTTGAGTTGAATTGGCCATTTACCATTATTGCTCAGGTTAAATGAAGTTGCATTCAAAAATATATTTTTCTAGTGTATTTTGGTGTGCTCTGTTCAAATATAACCTTCATTTCTTGTGCAAATGAACAGAAATACATGTTTGGGCTATGCAATGACAACTGTATTTCTGTTCATTTGCACAAGAAATGAAGGTCATATTCGAACAAAATACACTTGAAAAATGTATTTTTGACTACATTTTATACAATAAAGCATAACCTAACATGTTCATGTTACGAGATCTCGCAAACAATGCATTACCACAGGAAACGTTCAAAACACCTCAAAATTAACCAGAAAAGTTTGCTCTCATCATTTTCTTTTAAACTAATGAAAATATCATGACTTAACCTAACCAATCGGTGCTCTTCCAATATGTGCTCTACCTTAAATTTACATTCCAATACGTGATCTACCTTAGAAGCAGGTACGTTAGTTAGCCTTATAAGGCTAACTAACGAAAATATCACGACTTAACCTAACCAATCATCAAGGGCGTATAGTTGACCTAACGATTGGTTAGGTTAAGTCATGATATTTTCGTTAGTTAGCCTTATAAGGCTAGTTTCACGGTAGAGCACGTATTGGAATATGGTAGATCACAGTTTCGCGGTAGAGCACATATTGGAAGAGCACCAACCAATCATCAAGGGTATACAGTTAACCTAATTAGGCATTCAATTAACCTAACCAGGCATTCAATTAACCTAACCAGGCATTCAATTAACCTAACCAGGCATTCAATTAACCTAACCAGGCATTCAATTAACCTAACCAGGCATTCAATTAACCTAACCAGACATTCAATTAACCTAACCAGACATTCAATTAACCTAACCAGGCATTCAATTAACCTAACCAGGCATTCAATTAACCTAACCAGGCATTCAATTAACCTAACCAGGCATTCAATTAACCTAACCAGGCATTCAATTAACCTAACCAGGCATTCAATTAACCTAACCAGGCATTCAATTAACCTAACCAGGCATTCAATTAACCTAACCAGGCATTCAATTAACCTAACCGGTTAATATTGGTTATTTCACCTAAATATCTTCTGATCTTTTCATATTAGGCACTCACTGTCATATTTTGGGCAAGTTAAGGATGAGAGAATAACACCGTAATTGATAAAAACATCCAATGCTTTGTCTTCATCTAGGGCACATAAATCAAGTTCTCAAAGTCGAAACCACACAAATGGCACATCATAATTCTATCACAAACACCACAAAACTAAATCCAATTAGAAAAAAAAAATAGCCAGAACAGAAAAACTAATTAAGTTGCAGAGTAGCGAAAAAAAAATAGCCCAAGATTATACTCGTTGGACCAAAAATGAATGTATTTATATATATAGCTATTATCAGTATCATAATGTTCACCATTAATATGCATTGCACAAAAAATGAGTGACAAATTTGAATAAAGTGACTAAAAGTACCTCATAAAAAGTTATTTTGATTTACAGGTCCAGCCCATGTCATTTAATACATATTGACCCTCCTGGCTATTATCTTTTACCTAAATACTATTACTCTATATTGCTGATACCTACCTAATCAGGTATTACTTTATAGTATTTATTGTTCACTAATGTTAGTCACCCATTACCATCTTATACTCTATTGGCTCACCATTTGTACCTAATCACACAAGCTCCTATACTATTTTTAAAACCCCCATCACTTATGGCACGCCTGTTTTCTGAACAGGACGTTCTATCCACGGATAGGATGAAAGTCAATGGATAGGACACAAAAAGTATATTTGCTGTGGTTATATGGCTAAATTATTGGCAGAAATAGATTCAGCATACATGATTTAACTTAAATTCATATTTTAGTAAAGGATATCTATTGCAGATAAATTAGAATTTGTCCTGTTTATATGTATGTGGGCCAGAGTAACTGTTATTACGGAGATATAATAACCATTATTACATTATCATTTGTATAATTTAGGTCTCAGGGGTACAGGGGCTCCACCCCCGTAAAGATCATGCATCACAAATTGATAGCCTTACTGATGCGTGGTAAATAATTATATGCCTCATTGCATTCATCAGTAGCGACTTCATGCATTATTTCAACACTCAAATCATTCCCTTGCTTGAGAAAAACTTGCATACTCACATGAAGTCATCACACACAATGAATCTAGATACACCACTCACACGATGGACAAACAACAACTGCGAATCGCTCAACCAAGTCTTCAAACAAGCCATTGATGTAGGCCTAGGCCGTATAAGAGCATCACCAACTGCCAAATGACATCAACATACAAATAGGATAAATTCTAATTTATTTGCAATAGATATCCTTTAAATACTAAAATATGAATTTAAGTTAAATCATGTATGCTGAATCTATTTCTGCCAATAATTTAGCCATATAACCACAACAAATATACTTTTTGCGTCCTATCCGCAGACAGGACATCCTGTTCAGAAAAAAGATGCATCCCATCACTTACCATCATTACAAATAAGGGTTAAAAGCAAAAGAGCTTTCACCTTAATATATAAAGGGCATCTCATGTATTGGAAATTATTTATATTAAGGTTTCTACCAAGTTAACAATACTGGCTGTTATCAAACGTTTCAGCATAACTTTAGGAGTCTAATGGTATATGTTATTATTTGCGCAATTGCGTATTTATAATATTATAGGTTTTTAAAGAAATTATTTTCTTAACTCTATTTTGGTCATAATTTTTTGAATGACATCATCATAAGTGTATCTACTTTGGTGGAAAAATCACATTTGGCTATGAAAAATGAGGTATGCAGCTACAGTGTTTTCCATTTTCTTCATTAGTTGGTTTTCCAATATGGCGTGTGAAGGATGTGAAATGTATTTCAAAGATATGATTATAGATATTAATAATATTGATAATTCTGCTATAGAGTATGATTCCATTGATATTAGGGTTAGGTAAGTTAGGTTAGGTAAGTTAGGTTAGGTTAAGTAGGTTAGGTTAAGTAAGTTAGGTTAGGTTAGGTTAAGTAGGTTAGGTAGGGTAGGTTAAGTAAGTTAGGTTAGGTTAAGTAGGTAAGTTAGGTAGGGTAGGTTAAGTAGGTTAGGTTAAGTAGGTTAGGTTAGGTTAAGTAGGTTAGGTTAGGTTAAGTAGGTTAGGTTAGGTTAAGTAGGTTAGGTTAAGTAGGTTAGGTTAAGTAGGTTAGGTTAAGTAGGTTAGGTTAAGTAGGTTAGGTTAAGTAGGTTAGGTTAAGTAGGTTAGGTTAGGTTAGGTAGGTAGGTTAAGTAGGTTAGGTTAGGTAGGTAGGTTAGGTTAGGTAGGTAGGTTAAGTAGGTTAGGTTAAGTGGTGCTCTTCCAATACGTGCTCTTCCAATACGTGCTCTTCCAATACGTGCTCTTCCAATACGTGCTCTTCCAATACGTGCTCTACCGTAAAATTTACATTCCAATATGTGCTAACTAACGAAAATATCACGACCTAACCTAACCAATCATCAAGGGCATACAATTGACCTAATGATTGGTTAGGTTAGGTCATGATATTTTCGTTAGTTAACACATATTAGAATGTACATTTTACAGTAGAGCACGTATTGGAAGAGCACAGGTTAAGTAGGTTAGGTTAAGTAGGTTAGGTTAAGTAGGTTAGGTTAAGTAGGTTAGGTTAAGTAGGTTAGGTTAAGTAGGTTAGGTTAAGTAGGTTAGGTTAAGTAGGTTAGGTTAAGTAGGTTAGGTTAAGTAGGTTAGGTTAAGTAGGTTAGGTTAAGTAGGTTAGGTTAAGTAGGTTAGGTTAAGTAGGTTAGGTTAAGTAGGTTAGGTTAAGTAGGTTAGGTTAAGTAGGTTAGGTTAAGTAGGTTAGGTTAAGTAGGTTAGGTTAAGTAGGTTAGGTTAAGTAGGTTAGGTTAAGTAGGTTAGGTTAAGTAGGTTAGGTTAAGTAGGTTAGGTTAAGTAGGTTAGGTTAAGTAGGTTAGGTTAAGTAGGTTAGGTTAAGTAGGTTAGGTTAAGTAGGTTAGGTTAAGTAGGTTAGGTTAAGTAGGTTAGGTTAAGTAGGTTAGGTTAAGTAGGTTAGGTTAAGTAGGTTAGGTTAAGTAGGTTAGGTTAAGTAGGTTAGGTTAAGTAGGTTAGGTTAAGTAGGTTAGGTTAAGTAGGTTAGGTTAAGTAGGTTAGGTTAAGTAGGTTAGGTTCTCTAGTAATTTGGATACTGGAATGCATTTTTCTAGTAGTATTTGGGTTATTATGTATTTTATCACACTCAGTCATTTTACACACCAAAATACATTTTTCTAGTAGTATTTGATGTGATTTGGGTAATTATTCGTTTTAGTGCTTTTCCTCCTTTCTGAACCAAACACATTTTCCTGGTGTTTTGTGGTGTGATTTGTTCAAATCTGAACTTCGTTTCTTTGGGAAATGAGCCGTTTTTGAGAAATTTTAAAATTGAAAATTTCTCAAAAATGGCTCATTTCCCAAAAAAACGAAGTTCAGATTTGAGCAAATCACACCAAAAAACACCAGAAAAATGTGTTTTGGTACAGACTAAACCAAACCAAACCTAAACCAAACCAAACCTAAACCTAAACCAAACCAAACCTAAACCAAACCAAACCTAAACCAAACCAAACCTAAACCAAACCAAACCTAAACCTAAACCAAACCAAACCTAAACCAAACCTAAACCAAACCAAACCTAAACCAAACCAAACCTAAACCAAACCTAAACCAAACCAAACCAAACCTAAACCTAAACCAAACCTAAACCTAAACCAAACCTAAACCAAACCAAACCTAAACCAAACCTAAACCTAAACCAAACCTAAACCTAAACCAAACCTAAACCTAAACCAAACCTAAACCTAAACCAAACCTAAACCTAAACCAAACCTAAACCTAAACCAAACCTAAACCTAAACCAAACCTAAACCTAAACCAAACCTAAACCTAAACCTAACCTAAACAAACCTAACCTAAACAAACCTAACCTAAACAAACCTAACCTAAACAAACCTAACCTAAACAAACCTAACCTAAACAAACCTAACCTAAACAAACCTAACCTAAACAAACCTAACCTAAACAAACCTAACCTAAACAAACCTAAACAAACCTAAACAAACCTAAACAAACCTAAACAAACCTAAAAAACCTAAACAAACCTAAACAAACCTAACCTAAACAACCTAACCTAAACAAACCTAACCTAAACAAACCTAACCTAAACAAACCTAACCTAAACAAACCTAACCTAAACAAACCTAACCTAAACAAACCTAACCTAAACAACCTAACCTAAACAAACCTAACCTAAACAAACCTAACCTAAACAAACCTAACCTAAACAAACCTAACCTAAACAAACCTAACCTAAACAAACCTAACCTAAACAAACCTAACCTAAACAAACCTAACCTAAACAAACCTAACCTAAACAAACCTAACCTAAACAAACCTAACCTAAACAAACCTAACCTAAACAAACCTAACCTAAACAAACCTAACCTAAACAAACCTAACCTAAACAAACCTAACCTAAACAAACCTAACCTAAACAAACCTAACCTAAACAAACCAACCTAAACAAACCTAACCTAAACAAACCTAACCTAAACAAACCTAACCTAAACAAACCTAACCTAAACAAACCTAACCTAAACAAACCTAACCTAAACAAACCTAACCTAAACAAACCTAACCTAAACAAACCTAACCTAAACAAACCTAACCTAAACAAACCACCTTAACCTAAACAAACCTAACCTAAACAAACCTAACCTAAACAAACCTAACCTAAACAAACCTAACCTAAACAAACCTAACCTAAACAAACCTAACCTAAACAAACCTAACCTAAACAAACCTAACCTAAACAAACCTAACCTAAACAAACCTAACCTAAACAAACCTAACCTAAACAAACCTAACCTAAACAAACCTAACCTAAACAAACCTAACCTAAACAAACCTAACCTAAACAAACCTAACCTAAACAAACCTAACCTAAACAAACCTAACCTAAACAAACCTAACCTAAACAAACCTAACCTAAACAAACCTAACCTAAACAAACCTAACCTAAACAAACCTAACCTAAACAAACCTAACCTAAACAAAACCTAACCTAAACAAACCTAACCTAAACAAACCTAACCTAAACAAACCTAACCTAAACAAACCTAACCTAAACAAACCTAACCTAAACAAACCTAACCTAAACAAACCTAACCTAAACAAACCTAACCTAAACAAACCTAACCTAAACAAACCTAACCTAAACAAACCTAACCTAAACAAACCTAACCTAAACAAACCTAACCTAAACAAACCTAACCTAAACAAACCTAACCTAAACAAACCTAACCTAAACAAACCTAACCTAAACAAACCTAACCTAAACAAACCTAACCTAAACAAACCTAACCTAAACAAACCTAACCTAAACAAACCTAACCTAAACAAACCTAACCTAAACAAACCTAACCTAAACAAACCTAACCTAAACAAACCTAACCTAAACAAACCTAACCTAAACAAACCTAACCTAAACAAACCTAACCTAAACAAACCTAACCTAAACAAACCTAACCTAAACAAACCTAACCTAAACAAACCTAACCTAAAAAACCTAACCTAAACAAACCTAACCTAAACAAACCTAACCTAAACAAACCTAAACAAACCTAACCTAAACAAACCTAACCTAAACAAACCTAACCTAAACAAACCTAACCTAAACAAACCTAACCTAAACAAACCTAACCTAAACAAACCTAACCTAAACAAACCTAACCTAAACAAACCTAACCTAAACAAACCTAACCTAAACAAACCTAACCTAAACAAACCTAACCTAAACAACCTAACCTAAACAAACCTAACCTAAACAAACCTAACCTAAACAAACCTAACCTAAAAACCTAACCTAAACAAACCTAACCTAAACAAACCTAACCTAAACAAACCTAACCTAAACAAACCTAACCTAAACAAACCTAACCTAAACTAACAACCTAAACTAACAACCTAAACTAACAACCTAACCTAACAACCTAACCTAAACTAACAACCTAACCTAACAACCTAACCTAAACTAACAACCTAACCTAAACTAACAACCTAACCTAAACTAACAACCTAACCTAAACTAACAACCTAACCTAAACTAACAACCTAACCTAAACTAACAACCTAACCTAAACTAACAACCTAACCTAAACTAACAACCTAACCTAAACTAACAACCTAACCTAAACTAACAACCTAACCTAAACTAACAACCTAACCTAAACTAACAACCTAACCTAACCTAAACTAACAACCTAACCTAAACTAACAACCTAACCTAAACTAACAACCTAACCTAAACTAACAACCTAACCTAAACTAACAACCTAACCTAAACTAACAACCTAACCTAAACAAACCAAACCTAAACAAACCAAACCTAACCTAAACAGACCTAACCTAAACTGATTGGGTTTTGTTGCCAGACCGTAATATCCAGCTCTTCACGTCTTTCCAACAACACTCAATATTTTGAATGTGAACGGTGTCTTCCACGAACCGCTGTGAATGGTTGACTGTCCGGTGAATGTAGCCTAGATTTCCAAGTTGAGAATACGCACGGCACTCGTCGGAATAGATTGTAGTCCCAGGCCTAATATGTTGCTGGATCAGGCGAACAAGAGTTGTTGCGTCTCTCTGAGGAACCGCAAACAACAGTAGTTTTTTGGAACTGCGTTCCAAGGTACCAAAAACCCAGGCAATCGCAACCTCCTCAAACCATAATGAAAACCAGACTAAAGCATTCTTGAATGAGTATGTATTATGAGAGATTCAAAATGTACGTCTCTGATTGTCGGATAAGGTCACGTGAAACCAAAACGAGATGTAATTGGTTGTTTTGACCTATGTTTCCTAATTTTGCCACGAGATGTCTCCCCATAAAACTGGAGAGGGCGACGTTCATTAAAATTTTAACAGCGTTAAGAGCTAAATACTCGGTCAATGGCCTATAATGGCTGCTTTTTACGTCTAAATTTTTTTTTTTTTCATAAAAATAATTATTACATTTCCTTGATTTTTATCAGTTTCCCTGAGGTTTCAAGGTGTCCTGAATACGAATGTATATGTTAAATTGTCATAGAATGTCTCCTTCTATCGAAAACGAACAAAGCATTAAACGAATATTAACCGTGATTTGTTCAAATATGACCTCCATTTCCGTCGGAAATGAGATCCAACAAAGTTATAGTACTTTGAAGTTTGGCTCATTTTCAAGGGAAATGGAAGTCAAAATCTAAGCAAAACACATCAAATATTACTAGAAAAATGTATTTTGGTATTAATTAACCTAACCTAACCTAACATTACCTAACCTAACTGTGGCTAAACGAGCCTAACCCTGGCTAAACGAGCCTAACCCTGGCTAAATGGGCCTAACCCTGGCTAAACGGGCCTAACCCTGGCTAAATGGGCCTAGAGTATTACCTTATTATGGATTAGGTGGTGGATACAGACGAGAGCTCGTTTAGCCAGGGTTAGGATCGTTTAGCCAGGGTTAGGCTCGTTTAGCCAGGGTTAGGCTCGTTTAGCCAGGGTTAGGCTCGTTTAGCCACGGTTAGGTTAATTAATACCAAAATACATTTTTCTAGTAATATTTGATGTGTTTTTGCTTAGATTTTGACTTCCATTTCCCTTGAAAATGAGCCAAACTTCAAAGTACTATAACTTTGTTGGATCTCATTTCCGACGGAAATGGAGGTCATATTTGAACAAATCACATCAAATACTACTAGAAAAATGTATTTTGGTATGTAAAATGACTGAGTGTGATAAAATACATAATAACCAGTATTTGATGTGCAATGTTAAAATCTGGCCTTCATTTTATGGGGAAATGAACCAAAATATGTTAAAACTTTGAAGTCTCATAACTTTTGATTGGTTCATTTTTGCATAAAATGAAGGCCAGATTTGAACAAAGCACATCATACACTACTAGGAAAATGTATTTTGGCATCAAAATTAGGTGGAAACCCTATGTAAATATTTACCCATGTATTTACTATAAACACAATTTATTGCTAGAATTATTCAGTCTTTCATGACAGTACCTGCTGTTCATGAAGGAAGCTTCCATAGCAAAAGAGAGATTCTTCAGAGGACTCAATTATTTCTTCTTTAATTTCAATTTCTTCAAATTTCATATTCAAAATTTTATTTTTTAAATCTACTGCTCTTACATTCTTATCCATTTCAAACATACGATATAATATCAGTGATGCATATCCTCAAGTTCTTTAAATCTCTCCCCGAGACTAAAGCCATTTTCTTATCCAATAATTGACTTGTAGTCAGATTTCTGGATTAAAAAAACTGCGGCAATTTGAGTTTGTGATGTCATAAGAAATAAGAAACATAAGAAATTTTTAAAGTGGGCACACTAGGGGTCACTTCGGCCCATCGAGGTGGCTCCACTATGTAAAAACTGCCTGTACATTGGCAACAACCAATTTTTACAAATGTTTTGTGAGCTCAAACCTAGACACAGTCTCAGCCCTTTTCAGTTTTATTATCCACTAGATTCATGATAGAAGGCTGAAGTTACAGCTGTACTGGCCTGTATTAGGTGTCCAGACGAACGGGTGAGCTTTCAGCCCAGGAACTACAAAGTAGGATTAGGAATAGCTAAGAGTGGGCCTAACTGAGTCTTGTTTACATTTGACGTCACAAATCATGCTCGAAGTCGTATTCTTTTCGTCCACAAAACAAACAAAACATCTTTATTGTGGATCATTCACAATCCATAGCCACTTAACCTAACATACAAGTACAATCTTACGTATTATACACTGAACTTAATACAGAAATAAGGCCAACATAGCCACTTAACCTAGCATACTGGCATACTGTTTGGTTAATTATCTTACAATTTTATGTATATTGTTATTACATGAGACATCATTAACTGAAAAAGATCATTTGTATACGAAGAAGAAAATAATTGTGAAAAAAATCAGAGAAATTATGAAAATAAAAAAAGTTTAATAAAAATGCTGATGAATTATGGAAAGCTGAGTTCGGATATGATTTTGTGGAAACTATATTTTAAATTATTGGTAAATCTTAAGGAAGCGTCCCGGGAAGTTTTGGGATATAAAACATGTTTTCCCGATGTATTTCTATGTGATTTATTTGAATTTGACATCCGTTTCAGTCGCAAATCACTCGTTTATGACTTTCCCCAACCCCCTCAACAAATATAACCCAACCTAACCTAACGTGTATATAAATGTCACCTACCCATTAATATCCTGGATTATAAAATTTCGCCGCCTGGATAAGGAAGTTGTGGAAGCGGTCCTCACAGTTCGGGAAGGCCTTTAAGAAGTACGCCCGTGAGAGGTATCTCAGGAAGAAAATTTTCCGCCTTCCGTACTTAGGCGTTAAATTTCTGACGTCCCTCCAAGTACGCTCGATGTTTTGCGTATGAGCATGGGTTGTTGGATCGACGAAATTGATGGAATGGTTGACTGTCAAGTGTAAATAGCCTTCATCTTGGAGACATAGCTAACTCGCAAACGACTTTTCAAACCAAGATTATCCTTAAGGTCAACACATCAAATTTGCACACAACGCTGCCAGGCGCAAGAAATGCCGGCCACTTTAAAAACGTTAATTAAAATTAAATATCCTTAATAAAAATAAAAGCGCGGGGGTACATTTTATTGAGAAAAATATAATCTTTCATATTATTAATATGTTAAATCTCTGTACTATGTATTAAGAACCGGACCTTTCCTTAAGATTATCCAAATTATTAATTATACAATAAATAAAACATCTTTGTTGCGGATCATTCACAATCCATAATCACTTAACCTACATACAAGTACAGTCTTACGTATTATACACTGAACGTAATACAAAAATAAGGCGAACATAGCCACTTAACCTAACATACAAGTACAATCTTATTATAACACAACTTAATATGCATATATAATCTTTGCTACATTACAAAAATAAAGTATTGTAAACCAGCAGTTGTCTGAACCAAGACTGCCATATAGGCAGTGCCAGATTTAGGGGTGTGCGGAGTGTGCTGCCGCACAGGGACCCCACATTTTCGAGGTTGTATAAAACAATTTAATTGCTGCTGCGTTAAGCTGGCCATACACGCTCATGCATTTCTTTATGATTGAGTATTGAGTTTACTAACATTATCGGTGACTTTGCTTGCCGAAAAACACGCAGTCTTTCTGTAAATAAATTTCTTTTTTTCAGTACAATTGTTTTTTTGAGATGTCTGTGTGTTCTAGTAAATAACGCTGGTTAAACTATTAAAAATGAACTGTAATGTCAGTCGATAAAATTAGGTTAATGACTTTACTAACATTATCAGTGACTTTGCTTGATGAAAAGCACGCAGTCTTTCTGTAAATAATTTTATTTTTTTCAATAAAGTTATTTTTTGAGATGTTTGTGTTTTAGTAAATAAAAGGAAACAACAAACAGGCGGTAATTATACCGCAAATGACATTGTGGGGCCGCGCAGTTAATTTTCCGCATTTATATTATTTTTATATTAGTTACCGACAAACCAATTTTGCGCGTACCAAATTGTATATATTTTATCATTGTGTAATTTTAAGAATCATATATAATCTTTATAAATAAGTATTGTACATAAATTTTTATATATATATTTAATTAATTCAGCTGTATATAAAATAACAAAATCTTCTGTAAAATAACCTCAGCCAACAAAGAACTCAATAAACTCTGAAAACGACCGGCTTTTCCTTCAAGACGCCAACCCTCCAAACGACAGGGAGAGAAGAGGACACGAGAGGCCCTAAAAGAGATACCCAACAAAGCGATAGCTTGCCTCTCGTATCCTTCATTCTTCCCGGCAACTACAAGTAGCACCAAGAAGGAACCAGCTACAATTGGTGACCCGAAGCAGCCAGCGGAAGCAGCATCCTTCAGTCGCCGGGCGGAACAAACCGAAGCCACGCCTCTTCGCCGCCCACCCGTAGTAGCCGGTCGGAACCGAACCAGCAGCAGACCCGAATTACATTCCCGCAAGATAGAATCTGTTGAATCAGGAGTGCACCATGTCACCATCAAGCCACCCACGTTCTCTGAAGCGTCGGCCGCAGGATGGTTCTCCATCATGGAGGCACAATTCCACATTTCCAGAATAACATCCGAAGAAACCAAACTTTAAGCCGCTTCAATCAACCAAACCAAACTTTAAGCCGCTTCAATCAACCAAACCAAACTTTAAGCAGCTTCAAATCAACCAAACCAAACTTTAAGCCGCTTCAATCAACCAAACCAAACTTTAAGCCGCTTCAATCAACCAAACCAAACTTTAAGCCGCTTCAATCAACCAAACCAAACTTTAAGCAGCTTCAAATCAACCAAACCAAACTTTAAGCCGCTTCAATCAACCAAACCAAACTTTAAGCAGCTTCAATCAACCAAACCAAACTTTAAGCCGCTTCAATCAACCAACCAACTTTAAGCCGCTTCAATCAACCAAACCAAACTTTAAGCCGCTTCAATCAACCAAACCAAACTTTAAGCCGCTTCAATCAACCAAACCAAACTTTAAGCCGCTTCAGTCAACCAAACCAAACTTTAAACCGGCTTATAAAGTTTCAGGTCCCACACAGGTACCGGGCGCACAATCGGACGACATCGGATCGGAGAAAAAGCACGCAAGGAAAAAGGACGATGGAGGACGCACCTCGGAGGTAGCAAATACAGACCTCAGGACGGGCGCGCAGGACAACGCAACAACCGGAAACGAGGCCGACCGAGGATCAACGCGAGCTGGACGAAGGATCCGATTCAAATCAAGACCCAAATATTTCTACTTTTGATATACGTGCTCCGCTTCTCGGGGTGGGCAGTAGTGTGGGGCCGCGCAGTTAATTTTCCGCATTTATATTATTTTTATATTAGTTACCGACAAACCAATTTTGCGCGTACCAAATTGTATATATTTTATCATTGTGTAATTTTAAGAATCATATATAATCTTTATAAATAAGTATTGTACACAAATTTATATATATATATATTTAATTAATTCAGCTGTATATAAAATAACAAAATCTTCTGTAAAATAACCTCAGCCAACCAAGAACTCAATAAACTCTGAAAACGACCGGCTTTTCCTTCAAGACGCCAACCCCCAAACGACAGGGAGAGAAGAGGACACGAGAGGCCCCTAAAAGAGATACCCAACAAAGCGATAGCTTGCCTCTCGTATCCTCATTCTTCCCGGCAACTACAAGTAGCACCAAGAGGGAACCAGCTACAACATGGCTTGAAGTTGAAATAAAAAATACATTTTTCTAGTGTATTTTGGTGTGCTCTGTTAAAATATAACTTTCATTTCCTGTGCAAATGGAAAACAATATGATTATTTGTACATTACTTCGGAGTTGTATGTCTTCATTTCTGGTCATGCAAATAACAATATATTAACCAAAAATTATGAAAACTAACTAAACCTAACCTAACTAAACCTAACCTGACGCTAACAAAGGGGCTCCGCCCCCTTGACCCCCGCTTATAACCTAAAGTTATTTCCTGATATGACGAAGTATGACTCCGAAATAATGTAAACAAAGTCTTATTTCTTTACATTTGCATAGGAAATGAAGGTTATATTTGAGCAAAGCACACTAAAATACACTAGAAAAATGTATTTTATGGAAAAATATAAGGCCTAATAAACAAACTAACCTTGAGGCCAAAACGGTCAATTGCCGTAAGATAGGACAACTCACACCCTTTGCGCAACAACATCATACAAAACTGATCTGCAACGTTCGGACTGAAAGACATGTGAATGGCGCATAGAAATGACGTCATCACTATTTCCCGGAACAAATAGCACAAAATTATACTCGTCGGACCAAAAATGAGTGTATTTATATATATATATATATATATACAGGGTGGGCCGTAAGTTTCCATACATAGGAAAAATTAAACGTTTGTTTTTATGTTTCAGATACCCTAAGAATATGCGTTTGACGTAAGATCTTGTTTACTGATGAAGCAAATTTTTACGTCAATGGAGAGGTTAATCGGCAAAACATACGTTATTGGAGTAATGCTAACCCTAACTGGCTGAGTCCGACGAAGATGCAAGGTGCCGGTAAAGTGATGGTGTGGGCCGGGATATGGGGTGACAGAATTATTGGACCAATTTTTGTCAGTGGAAATCTTAATGCCGAAAGGTATCTTAACATGTTGCAAGAAGAGATTTTCCCATCCTGCTAAACGAAGAAGGTAACTTCCCAGTTTACTTCCAGCAAGATGGAGCTCCACCTCATTATGGTCTTCACGTGCGTCGGTATTTGGATCAGCAGTTTCCGGATGCTTGGATTGGTCGGCGTGGTCCTGTGGAGTGGCCTCCCAGATCCCCAGATCTCACCCCCCTTGATTTCTATCTTTGGGGGCACTTGAAGGCCATGGTGTATCAGAAAAAGATACGAGACATAAATCATCTAAAGGAACGTATCACCAACGCCATTACAAGCATAACGTCAACTGTGCTAATGCGTGTTCATCAACAGTGGGGAACACGTATTGAAATGTGTTTTCAAAACAATGGCAACCATGTGGAGCATATTATATAAATAAAAATGGTTGTCCATAAAAAAATGTTTATTTTTCCTATGTATGGAAACTTACGGCCCACCCTGTATATATTATATATATATATATATATATATATATATATATATATTATTAGTATCATAATTTTCACCATTATAATGCATTTGCACAAAAAATGAGTGACAAATTTGAATAAAGCGACTAAAACTACATCATAAAAAGTTATTTTGATTTACAGGTCCAGCCCATGTCATTTAAAACATATTAACCCAAACAGGCTTCCACAGTTTGATCCCGCACACGGCCCCCACAGCTTGACCTTGCACAGGGCCCCCACAAACCTAAATCCGGCTCTGCATATAGGTGAGAGGTACACAGTATATGAAGATAGGACATTGCACAATAACACATTAGAGTTGTTTTGGACCCTAGTAATGAAATTATATATATTCTTCCGGATTAACATTTGGCTGGTAGGTAGGTTACGCGTAGTAACCATAAAACTGGCACTGCACCATTTTGGTTCCTTTGTGGGGCCGCGCAGTTAATTTTCCGCATTTATATTATTTTTATATTAGTTACCGACAAACCAATTTTGCGCGTACCAAATTGTATATATTTTATCATTGTGTAATTTTAAGAATCATATATAATCTTTATAAATAAGTATTGTACACAAATTTATATATATATATATTTAATTAATTCAGCTGTATATAAAATAACAAAATCTTCTGTAAAATAACCTCAGCCAACCAAGAACTCAATAAACTCTGAAAACGACCGGCTTTTCCTTCAAGACGCCAACCCCCCAAACGACAGGGAGAGAAGAGGACACGAGAGGCCCCTAAAAGAGATACCCAACAAAGCGATAGCTTGCCTCTCGTATCCTCATTCTTCCCGGCAACTACAAGTAGCACCAAGAGGGAACCAGCTACAACATGGCTTGAAGTTGAAATAAAAAATACATTTTTCTAGTGTATTTTGGTGTGCTCTGTTAAAATATAACTTTCATTTCCTGTGCAAATGGAAAACAATATGATTATTTGTACATTACTTCGGAGTTGTATGTCTTCATTTCTGGTCATGCAAATAACAATATATTAACCAAAAATTATGAAAACTAACTAAACCTAACCTAACTAAACCTAACCTGACGCTAACAAAGGGGCTCCGCCCCCTTGACCCCCGCTTATAACCTAAAGTTATTTCCTGATATGACGAAGTATGACTCCGAAATAATGTAAACAAAGTCTTATTTCTTTACATTTGCATAGGAAATGAAGGTTATATTTGAGCAAAGCACACTAAAATACACTAGAAAAATGTATTTTATGGAAAAATATAAGGCCTAATAAACAAACTAACCTTGAGGCCAAAACGGTCAATTGCCGTAAGATAGGACAACTCACACCCTTTGCGCAACAACATCATACAAAACTGATCTGCAACGTTCGGACTGAAAGACATGTGAATGGCGCATAGAAAATGACGTCATCACTATTTCCCGGAACAAATAGCACAAAATTATACTCGTCGGACCAAAAATGAGTGTATTTATATATATATATATATATATACAGGGTGGGCCGTAAGTTTCCATACATAGGAAAAATTAAACGTTTGTTTTTATGTTTCAGATACCCTAAGAATATGCGTTTGACGTAAGATCTTGTTTACTGATGAAGCAAATTTTTACGTCAATGGAGAGGTTAATCGGCAAAACATACGTTATTGGAGTAATGCTAACCCTAACTGGCTGAGTCCGACGAAGATGCAAGGTGCCGGTAAAGTGATGGTGTGGGCCGGGATATGGGGTGACAGAATTATTGGACCAATTTTTGTCAGTGGAAATCTTAATGCCGAAAGGTATCTTAACATGTTGCAAGAAGAGATTTTCCCATCCTGCTAAACGAAGAAGGTAACTTCCCAGTTTACTTCCAGCAAGATGGAGCTCCACCTCATTATGGTCTTCACGTGCGTCGGTATTTGGATCAGCAGTTTCCGGATGCTTGGATTGGTCGGCGTGGTCCTGTGGAGTGGCCTCCCAGATCCCAGATCTCACCCCCTTGATTTCTATCTTTGGGGGCACTTGAAGGCCATGGTGTATCAAAAAGATACGAGACATAAATCATCTAAAGGAACGTATCACCAACGCCATTACAAGCATAACGTCAACTGTGCTAATGCGTGTTCATCAACAGTGGGGAACACGTATTGAAATGTGTTTTCAAAACAATGGCAACCATGTGGAGCATATTATATAAATAAAAATGGTTGTCCATAAAAAAATGTTTATTTTTCCTATGTATGGAAACTTACGGCCCACCCTGTATATATATATATTATATATATATATATATATATATATATATTATTAGTATCATAATTTTCACCATTAATATGCATTTGCACAAAAAATGAGTGACAAATTTGAATAAAGCGACTAAAACTACATCATAAAAAGTTATTTTGATTTACAGGTCCAGCCCATGTCATTTAAAACATATTAACCCAAACAGGCTTCCACAGTTTGATCCCGCACACGGCCCCCACAGCTTGACCTTGCACAGGGCCCCCACAAACCTAAATCCGGCTCTGCATATAGGTGAGAGGTACACAGTATATGAAGATAGGACATTGCACAATAACACATTAGAGTTGTTTTGGACCCTAGTAATGAAATTATATATTCTTCCGGATTAACATTTGGCTGGTAGGTAGGTTACGCGTAGTAACCATAAAACTGGCACTGCACCATTTTGGTTCCTTTGTGGGGCCGCGCAGTTAATTTTCCGCATTTATATTATTTTTATATTAGTTACCGACAAACCAATTTTGCGCGTACCAAATTGTATATATTTTATCATTGTGTAATTTTAAGAATCATATATAATCTTTATAAATAAGTATTGTACATAAATTTATATATATATATTTAATTAATTCAGCTGTATATAAATAACAAAATCTTCTGTAAAATAACCTCAGCCAACCAAGAACTCAATAAACTCTGAAAACGACCGGCTTTTCCTTCAAGACGCCAACCCCCCAAACGACAGGGAGAGAAGAGGACACGAGAGGCCCCTAAAAGAGATACCCAACAAAGCGATAGCTTGCCTCTCGTATCCTTCATTCTTCCCGGCAACTACAAGTAGCACCAAGAAGGAACCAGCTACAATTGGTGACCCCGGAGTGACCCGAAGCAGCCAGCGGAAGCAGCATCCTTCAGTCGCCGGGCGGAACAAACCGAAGCCACGCCTCTTCGCCGCCCACCCGTAGTAGCCGGTCGGAACCAAAGCAGCAGCAGACCCGAATTACATTCCCGCAAGATGGAATCTGTTGAATCAGGAGTGCACCATGTCACCATCAAGCCACCCACGTTCTCTGAAGCGTCGGCCGCAGGATGGTTCTCCATCATGGAGGCACAATTCCACATTTCCAGAATAACATCCGAAGAGACCAAATTTTTCCATGTTCTAGCCTCGTTACCCCCCGAAGTCGTCTCACGAATTTCAGCAGCAACTCTCTCCAACAAGTCGTACACCGATTTAAAAGAAGAAATCGTGAGTCATTACGAAAAGACGAAGCCAGAACTCTTCGAACGACTCATCTCCAACACTCCTCTCACTGGAAAGCCCTCCCAATTCCTTCAAGATATCCACCAAACGGCACTGAAGGTGGGCGTCAGCGATGATTTGGTGAAGCATAAATTCATCCAGGCGCTCCCATCCTCAATAGCGCCCGTCGTAGCAGCACAAAAGGAGCTGACGCTAACTCAACTCGGCAAACTAGCCGATGAGTTAATACCGTTCGCTCAACAAAGCTGCTACGCGGCGCCAACGTCAACTCGAGCCAATACAAGCCCAAGAACGAATATCCCCATCGGCCTAAAACCCTTCAGCGAGAATCAGCGGCCGGTGGTGTGCCGCGCGCACCTTTATTATGGCCCCCAAGCAAGGACCTGCAGGCCATGGTGCAAGTGGCCAAATAAAGATGACGCCAAGCTGCTCCCCTCGTCACGCCCAAATTCAAGATCTTCCTCACCATCAAGAGAAACGTCGGAAAACTAGATAAGCAGGCTGTGATTAACGCGACGTCCGGCCTGCCGCTGATCTCAGTCGCAGCTCGCATCGCCAGTCTGAAGGTCAATTTTATCATTGACACAGGAGCGAGCATCTCAATTTTACCACCAACTTGTGTCAATGATTGTCAACTCCACCCAACCGCAGTAAAGATTTCCACCGCAAACGGTCAGCCGCTCGAAATATTCGGAGAAGTAACACTGGACATATCAATTCCTAAATTACGAAGAATATTCAGGTGGCCATTCGTCGTCGCCCAAGTCTCCAGTCCACTTCTCGGCGCCGATTTTCTATCCCATTATGACATCCTTGTGGACTGCAAGCATGGCATTTTGAAGGATAGAGCAACAACTCTTCAAGCCACTACTAAACCTGTGCAATCCAAAGACCTTCACCTCATCAATATTAACCCTACCGACAAATTACCTCAAGAAATCAGGAACCTGCTTGACAAGTACTCCTCACTACTGAAACCAGCTCAACCGCAGAAAGTTTCCACCAACACTGTCAAGCATACCATCGACACTGGCAGCGCACCACCAGTGTTTGCAAGCCCTCGACGTCTTCCACCCGATAAATTATCCTCAGCTAAGGCTACTTTCAACAACTTACTTCAAGATGGAATTATAGAACCCTCAAAATCACCATGGGCCTCACCGTTACACCTCGTTCCGAAGAAGATACCAGGCGAATGGCGGGCGTGTGGTGATTATAGAAGCCTAAACGCTGTCACGAAACCGGACAGATATCCACTTCCTCATATAAGAAGTCTGTCAACATCTCTGCACGGAAAATCATGCTTTAGCAAAATCGATCTAGTCAGAGCATATCACCAAATTCCAGTCCACCCAGAAGATATCGAGAAAACGGCTATAACAACTCCATTTGGTTTATTTCAGTATTTATACATGCCATTTGGTTTAAGAAACGCCCCTGCAACATTTCAACGCTTCATGGATACAATTTTCAGAGGAGTTGACTGCGTATTTGTGTATCTCGACGATATTTTAGTCCATTCAAATAACGCAGTTGACCATTTGAAAGACTTAGAACGCGTATTCAAGATCCTTCAAGAACACAATTTAAGAATTTCCTTAGAAAAATGCATATTTCAGCAATCCAAAATTGAATTTCTGGGTCATGAAGTTTCCCCAGCAGGCATTCGTCCTCCTGTAAACAAAGTCTCCGAAATTCAAGATATTCCCCAACCGCAAGATTACCAAAGCCTCAGAAGATTCCTAGGAATGACGGGATTCTATCGCCATATGATACCCCGTTACGCCGATTTAGTCTCACCTTTAAGTGAAATCGTCAGAACTCAAGTCAAAAGCAAAAGTCTACAGTGGAACGACGAAGCAATTCAAGCCTTTCAAGATGTCAAGGATGCACTACGGAACGCCGTTACGCTTTGTCATCCTCTTCCATCAAGCTCAATCCTTCATTTAGTTACGGACTGCTCACAAATAGCAGCTGGAGCAGTTCTTCATCAAATAATCGACAGCACACCAGTTCCCATCGCCTTCTTTTCCAAGAAATTAACTACAACTCAGCAAGCGTACGCCGCATACGATAGAGAATTACTCGCAGCATACCTAGCCGTCCTGCATTTCCGTCAATTTTTAGAAGGTCGTCAAGTAATACTCTTCACGGATCACAAACCGATGGTTTCTGCCTACAAGAGTCCCTTACGAGCCAAGACAGACCGACAACAACGTCATTGGTCTGCCATCACGGAATACGTATGCGATGTAATACATATCTGTGGATCCGAAAACGTCGTAGCGGACTGCCTTTCACGCAACGTAAACGCAGTACATATCGACGCTTTCGATTTATCAGCAATCGCGGAATCTCAACAAAAAGATCAAGAAACGCAAGAATTTCTCCCACGTCTCAAGCCGTTCCCGTTTCCAGAAAATACAACTTTATATTGCGATACATCCACGCCATATCCCCGTCCTTTTGTTCCCAAGCAGCATCGATCTTCCATCTTCAATCAATTTCATAATATTTCTCATCCAGGCATCAAGCAATCACTTCGTATCATTAAATCAAGATACTTTTGGCCCTCAATGAATAAGGATATTCGAACTTGGTCCCGAAATTGTGAATCATGTCAATCCTCAAAAATTTCTCGCCATACAAAATCAGAAATAACCCCCTTCGATTTACCAAGTTCAAGATTTGAAACGGTACATATCGACATCGTCGGTCCCTTACCGCCAACCACTTTGCCCGGTCAAACATATCCTTCCCCATATAGATATCTCCTAACCTGCATCGATCGTGCCACAAGATGGATAGAAGCATATCCTCTGATTGATACTACAGCCACATCAATAGCACACGCATTTCTCGATGTATGGATTTCAAGATTTGGTGTACCACTGCAAGTCATAACGGACCGCGGATCCCAATTCGAATCCGAACTCTTTAGGGAACTCTCAGCTCTCATCGGATTTCACCGACTAAGAACTTTGTCGTATCGCCCTCAGACCAACGGAATAATTGAAAGATCTCATCGCACCATCAAGACAGCAATCATCGCTCGAAAACAAGATTGGCTCCCCGCTTTACCCATAGTTCTCCTTGGTTTACGCAGTCTCCCCAACGAATCGGGTTATTCACCGTTCACCACCGTCACCGGAACCACCCTATTATGCCCGAGGCCAATGATCGCCAATTCGTCGTCAAAATCCAATTCAAAATTCATCTCCGAATTAGCCAAGAAAATGACGCAAATCGATTTCGCCCAACTCTCTCAAGGAAACATTCACTCAGCCCCCAAATCATTCATTCCATCGGAACTCCACAAATCAAGCCACGTATGGGTACGCATCGACCGCGTTCGAAAACCATTCGAGGCACCATATCAAGGACCTTTCCGTGTTCTCGAACGCCACGATAAGTACTTCGTAATAGAAAAAACTAACGGATCATCAGAAGCCATTTCAATTAATCGTTTAAAACCGGCGTATATAGTTTCAGGTCCCACACAGGTACCGGGCGCACAATCGGACATCGGATCGGAGAAAAAGCACGCAAGGAAAAAGGACGATGGAGGACGCACCTCGGAGGTAGCAAATACAGACCTCAGGACGGGCGCGCAGGACAACGCAACAACCGGAAACGAGGCCGACCGAGGATCAACGCGAGCTGGACGAAGGATCCGATTCAAATCAAGACCCGAATATTTCTACTTTTGATATACGTGCTCCGCTTCTCGGGGTGGGCAGTAGTGTGGGGCCGCGCAGTTAATTTTCCGCATTTATATTATTTTTATATTAGTTACCGACAAACCAATTTTGCGCGTACCAAATTGTATATATTTTATCATTGTGTAATTTTAAGAATCATATATAATCTTTATAAATAAGTATTGTACATAAATTTATATATATATATTTAATTAATTCAGCTGTATATAAAATAACAAAATCTTCTGTAAAATAACCTCAGCCAACCAAGAACTCAATAAACTCTGAAAACGACCGGCTTTTCCTTCAAGACGCCAACCCCCAAACGACAGGGAGAGAAGAGGACACGAGAGGCCCCTAAAAGAGATACCCAACAAAGCGATAGCTTGCCTCTCGTATCCTTCATTCTTCCCGGCAACTACAAGTAGCACCAAGAAGGAACCAGCTACACCTTACATAGCATAAAAAATATTATTATAAGCAACAGAGAGTTTATTCATAGCAGTTTTTGTATAATTCCACCACAGATGGGATGTGTACAATGCAGTACAGTAAGTTCTAAAAAGATAAATTTTAACTGATTCTGAAACACACCAATTTCCTTACTAGCATGTTAACCTGTAAATACAGCTTTTTACGTTGCCTCTCAATATCACGTTCATCTCACAGCTCGTGAGTAATTCATGATACATGTTTCAGTAGATTACACCTAAAAATCAAAATACAACTCTTTGCCCCAGTATAGGTGATGTCATTTTCTATACCATATTGTTCACATATCTCTAATAGTACTCTCAGCCCATGGGGAGAGGTGACAAAAGAACAAGGTCATCAGCATACATTAAATGATTAATTTTTTCCTTTCCAATGACACAGCCAGTACGTGCAGTTTTTAGCTCATTGGTAAGATCATCCATGTACTGTATATACAGAAAAGATAGGGTGATAATATATCGCCTTGCCTAACACCATTAGTTACCTTAAAACCTGATGATACAGTGCTTTTCCATCTTACAAACATGGTCTGCTCTGTATACCAGAATGCAAGCATTCTAAGTATATATTTAGGGACCCCTCGACACAAGAGTTTCTTGAAAAGTTTGTGATGGTTAACTCTCTCAAATGCTTTTGATGCATCCAAAACACAGGATATACATTGCTACTTGACATCTTGTACTTTAGGACGGCTTCCTTTAGCATATAAATACACATGTCAGTACCATGTTTCACTCTAAAGACAAACTGATTGTCATAAGTCTGCAAGTAAGTAAGTACTTATCCTATTATAAATGACATATTCTAACACCTTAGAAAGTATACGGGCAAGTGCTATTGGCCTATAATTATTCTTATCACAGATACTAGCACCCTTATCTTTAACAACTGGCAACAATACAACTGACAAAATGGACTGTGGCAAGTAGCTATGTATCATACAGCTTGTGAAACACATTGCAAGTACAGGTATTATACGAGGGCTACAACATTTTTAATGTTCTGCTTGTATGCCATCTAGGCCCAGGGCCGTTTCCTGGCATAAGCAGACTAAGCGGCCGCTTAGGGCCCCGCTGCATAGGAATGTAGCTGAAGTTATTATTAATATTGTTGTTATTATTATTATTATCCTTATTATTATTATTATTATTATTATTATCATCATCATTATTATCATGATTATTATTATTTAGCAGATTAGTTGTGGTTAACTAGATGTGACTTCGTGCATCTTCGAAACTGAAACGACATTATCCATCAGGAGCTGAAAAACGGAAAAAGAAGAAATAGAGGAGGAGAAGCTTTCCAGTAGCACAGGTGAGATGTGCCACTTGTTATTCTTATGATATACTTTGCTTACGAAGTTCCGATGACGAACCATTTACAGAAGCCTTAAAGAGACTGGAAGTCAAATTTTTCAATGTGGTGGTGGATTGTGCCATCGGGTCAATAAATGAGAGATTCAAAAACATTAGATGATGTGAGGGATATATTTGGGGTTCTCCTAAACTTCACCACAATGAACAAGGAAGACTTGTCCTGCAAGTGTGGAAAGCTCTCTAAGATACTGAGCTCTGGAGCTGACTCTGACATTGATGGAAGAGAACTGGCCCTCGAAATTAAGAACTTGCCGACTTTACCTTCACACAACATGACTGCATTGGAGCTTCTCTCCTTCATTCATCAGAAGCAACTGGAGGAACTATACTCCAATCTCTGGGTTGCACTAAGAATTGCCTGCACTTTACCTGTGACAGTAGCGTCAGCCGAGAGGAGCTTTTCTGAGATGAAGCTAATCAAGAACTACTGTTAGAGTCCGGTTTTATTTATTATAGACCTTTACAAGTTTACGTAGATAATTAACTAAATGCCAGGGTCACCAGCGCCCTAATGCTAGATTAGCATCCAGCAGTGCGGCGCAAAGTTAATTTTAATAAAAGAAGGGAAGGACTGATTATTAAATCAATATGAATTTTTATATTTTATTGACAACAATTAATGAGTATATGCAAAGGGGATTTTTACCCGTAACAACTTTGATGGACTTATAATGGTGAGATTAAATAATGGCCCGTTTGGCTAATATATAACAGTCTGCAAATAATACTGATTATAATAATGAATATGCAATAATACAAATAATACAAATAATAGGAATAATAATAATAATAATAGTAGTAATAATAATATACTACCTCATATCATCAATGGGGCAGGATCGCCTCAGTGGCCTTGGCATCATAAGCATCAACCAGGACGTTGGCAGGGAGATTTCATATGATGATGTTATTGATGATTTCGCCCAGAAAAAATCTAGGAGGCAAAAATTTTAAAGATACAAACTGTTCTGTATAACTGTTAGCTATTACACGATTGTATCGTAGAGTTAGTAATTGTTTGGTAGTTGATAATTACATTATTTTTTTATACATAGTTCTGTGTCATTTATTCTAAATAATGTATAAGCTAATTTTCAGGAATTTCATGAAGAGTATTTTTTCTGTTTGTCTTCTGAAAGTACATATTTGTTGTTTTAGACATAAATGTTTCATTAAAATTGTTTCATAATTGTTTTTTATTAACAGCCATTTTTTGTATGTGTGTGCTGAGGTGATGTAGTAAGGCATGAGTTGGTGGATGGAGGGGTGGGGCCTCAAATGGGTATACTGCTTAGGGCCCCCTAATGGCTAGAAACGGCCTGTCTAGGCCACAACTTTTGTTATCATCTACTTATGAATAGCCTTCCAGATTTCTGAGTCATTAATTAGTAGCTCCTCAGAGCGTTCTACATTTAGGTATATATTTAGTCTATAACCCCTCCCCCCCCACCACGAGACAATTAAATAGGGTTTCATAATGATTTTTCCACAGTTCTGCAATGTTTTTTGCACCATGTACACCATCTATTACATTTGGCAAGGTAAGATTACTATTGTTAATTTTATTAACCTCCTTCCAGAATTCCCTACTGGAAGTATTGCTATTGCCTAATTTTCTGGCTAGAGATTCTCTTCGAAGATTTTCTTCATTTTTCCTTATAAATCTAAGAGCACCTTCGAATCTAGCACGAGTTCTACTTTTTCAGTTAGAAGAGTTCCCCCTGCCTAGGTTTCCCCATAGCAACCCATTCCACGAATACATTTTTTTGTTACATCATACAAGTCAGCACAGTATTCTGCCGATCCTGGATTGACATTTACTTTTCCCCATTTAGTCAGGAGGCTTAATCAAAAAAATCACCCCGATTGTTCCCTTTGTTCCAAAAGTACCATTTTTTTTACCAGGGGTAGATATGACCATAAGCATTCATTTTTTGCGGGAGCCACATGGGCTCTCCCTGTGGCGGCCATTATGGACGAATCCAAGATGGCCGCCGTCTGGTCTGACATTGGGCGATAAAATAACAACCAATCATAGTAGAACAGCAAATAATGACACTTTTTGTATGTTTTTGAGTATAGAGAATCCAGTTCTGATATTTGTTTTTTAATTCAAGATATACGTCAGGTCGTATATATCCACATTTGATATTATTTTATAAGAAATGTACATTTATGTCAATTGAATCATGATACATAATTATTGCACTTAGATTTGTGGTTGTAACAGCTATATTAACTTTTACATTGGATTTCTATTGACATTTTGTCCACTATTAATCTATTTTTTATTATTTTTGCAGGTGTTGGCATACCTGTATTCCTCTGAAGCAAGTCTATGCGGTGGTGGTCTTCTTCACATTCTAGTCTCTTCAGGCCTGCAGATATGAAGATCTCGTTAGTGTGTAGTTAGTAGTGTGTAGTAGAACATTAATACCTCAACATGTCTACTAACATAACTGGAATTAATTGGACACTGTGTTGCCTATGTCAGTCCAGCAAAGACGAGGCATTACAACAGCCAAAAGAACAGGGATATTCATCTCTTGAAAGAGATCTGAATGATTTTGTGCAGCTCAATGCTGTTCCATCTGGTATCAAGGTTAGTGAGCTCGATGATGGCTCAGGAATTGCAGCAACCCTCCAATCACATGCTGCAGTGTATCATAAAAGTTGTAGGAGTGCATGCAACAGTTACAGGGTAAAGCGGGCACGAGGAAAAGTGGCCACGCAAGATGAATGTGCAGCCGAAGAAACTCAGATCAAGTTACGGATCACCTCCAGAAACATTATTCTGCATCATATGTCTGGGTGAGGATCAGTATGATTTTCATAGAGCCTTAAGTGACAACATTGATCAAAATCTGAAGAATTGGGCAAAAACAACTAACAACTGGCATTTATATGGGCGCTTGACTGCAGGTTCTGATGCACATGCAATGGATGCATGTTCTCATGTACAATGCTATTGGCGGCTTCGTGATGGAGCTCGTGCAGTTGAACGTCGATCTTCAAGTGAACCCAAGCCTCCCCCATTTGATCCCATGGTCATAGCACAGTTAGTGGCATTTGTGGATGACTCTCAGTCTGAGGTCCACAAGTTGTCTGACTTACGGAAATGTACAAGATAATGATGTCAGATCTAGGACATCCCTGTTCTGGTAGAGAACCTCATGCAACAAGATTCAAAGACCATCTGCTTGAGCATCTTCCTGAGTGGGCTTCATATGCACAGCACAGGGGAGAGATGTATTCATTAGCCACAAGGCAAAAGTGGGTGCTGTGCTAGAACAAAGCTATCATTCCTCACAAATCAATCAAGATGAAGCTGTGTTATTGATACGTGCTGCTATGGCACTACGAAAGCGAATCCTTCAGAAACAAGAGCCATTTAATGGTTCATTCTCTCCACAATGCCTGACGTCCCCCATAGAAGAAACACTGTTAGGTTTCATCAATGTTGTCCTCCAGGGTCCTAAAGGTAATATCGATAAACATAGTAGAGAGCAATCCAACAGTGATGCTGAACTGGGCACAAGGGCGAAGATTGCGTGCACACTGTGCCAACTGCTGATATTCAACACAGTAAAATATGCATCTTCATCAGACAGCACCCAAATCCGTCACAATAGGGATCGTGAAACGCCATTCCCACTTTACCATGGTATTAAACTGCATGGAGATGCCAGATTCAAGCACCAGATAGAGAATGCCCATCACCTTGGGCTCTCTGTCTCATATGACCGTGTGATGGAAGTCAAAACACAGGTAGCTCGTGCTGTTTGCAAGAGACACACTGAAGACGGTATTGTTCTACCCACAAATACAAGACTTTCAGTTTTCACTACACATGATGTAGACAATCTGGACAGCAACAAAACGGGAAATTTGTCACGTGGTGATTTTCATGGAACATGCATTACTGTGACCAATCACCTATCCAAAGAGAACTTGGGAATTCGTCGACCAGCAATCACACTTAATCCATCTGATACATCAAAACCCAAGTTGCCGGATAGTTATGTAATTGTTCCTCCCATCGAACTCAACACCCGTGACATTCTTGTGCCCAGAATCAACGAAGGTCAAGTTCGGCCGAACCACAGCCTGGTCAACGGTGCCAAAGTAAAAGATGATGCATGGATAGCACATGTTGGAAGAGTGCTGGAAAAGGGTGAGCTTGAAAAACGTGATGTGGTTACGTGGTCAGGCTTCAACTCTCAGCTCATGGATGATGCATCAATAAAGCCAAAGGCAGAGACTGGTATACTCCCCTTATTTCCTGATAAGGCAGCTTCTGCATCAATGATGAAGCACACGATGGAGATTGTGAAAACTACGACTGAGTTCATAAAGCCTGGTCAAACCCCTGTCTTTAGAAGCAGTCAACCACATGCCATCAGACACTCCCTGCTTTTGATAAATGGGGATGGGAATATGATAAGCGCAGCAACCAATGGCTCCCTTTCTGGACAGCTCTCGCTGATGCCAGTAAGGCATGTGCTCTTCTCCTTCATTGCGGATGCACTAAAGCCTGCAGAGGGAATTGCAAATGCAGTAGTGCTGGAATTCGATGTACGACACTCTGCAAGTGTGAGGGTGGCTGCCTGAACAATGACGACTATTAATCAGTGAACAGCCATCTATTGGATAGACATTATCATGAGATGCAGTACTGTGAGTAAAAGGAATAAAGAAGATTTACTTGCGTATATACTAAAGTTTAATAGCAAAAGATGTTGATGCTGACTCTTATTTTTTATCAAGTTAACTATGTAACCTGTACTAGTATTGGTACTCAAGTGGATGTCTTTTTGGACAGTGGCCATTTTGATTTGGCCAATATGGCCGCCACAGTGGGAGCCCAGCTTGGCTCCCGCAAACATTCAAATTAGTATGGTCATAGCTACCTGTGGTCCAAAAATGGCACTTTTGGAATGATTTGAAACAATTATATGATTAAGCCCCTGACTAATTTTTTATTCTTAAAGCTACTTCCACTCGCAGCCTTAATGGCATGTTCAAACTCTTTGTTTTACATCATCACAGGAGAGATTCCTACAAGCCAAAGCTTCTGCAGGAATCCTCACAAGCTTTAGTAGTGCATCAGTCTGCATTGTACAGATCTGACTTGAAGTCAGTGAAAGAATGTGACTTCAGGCATTGTCAAAATAGTATCAAAGCTTACTAAGAGTCTCCACTTTTCATCCCATTTAAAGTTTCGGATTTGTAATAAATAAAAGTTTCAGATTTATAAAAATTATTATATGTTCCCAGTGCTGGGATTAGCGGCGCTAAAACTAGCGGCGTTAAGATTTTAGAGAAAGCCAATGATTAATTTTTCCAAAGCCTAAATGATCAGGCCTATCCGATTCGAATTTCGAGAAATGACTGTTGAAAATGAACAAAAATCTTTGAAGTAGCTATAAAATTCCCAATAGTTTAAGAGTAGGCCTACTGATCACTTAATGTTTTTGTTTGTTTTGAAAATTAATGCAATTCGCCACATCACTGTTTCAGTAATATCCATTTTTATTTGTAATCTGTTGTATCACTGGAACATTCAAATTGTGGTATGATTCATTCTTTTTGTCAATATTTTAACATTTCTTTGAGTTTCAGTTTGTGTATTTGAATTAAATATAAACGTATAAATTGAATGGAATTTATTCTTCCGTTGGGTTTTCCCCTATTAATATATACGAAAGGAACTCGACTCCTAGATAAAAATGTTTTCATTTTCGTAGACTATAACGCCACATTTTTGTACCTCAACAACCAATTACATCAAGGTGTGTGCTAATATATGTAAGTAAATTACGGAAGGCAGAACATATATATATAGGGTGGTTTCAGAAAAATATTAGAGACAAAATTAGCGTCAGCGTTAGCGGAGCTAATGGGTGAAATGCTTAGCGTTAAGCGAAGCTAAATTTCATGGAAGTTAGCATTAACGTTAGCGGGCTGTATGTTCCTTTTCTTTGTTTTTTGTTTTTTTTACACTAATTTATTTAAACATTTCTTGATTGTTTCCTCTATCATGTACTGGCAATAGCCGCGATTTTTAAATTTTTTTTCATTCTTGCTAATTCGATGATGAATAGTTCCCAGTCACATGTTATTTTGAATGCTTTATACATTAAAGTCGCGATTATTTTATCAGCGTTTTATAGTTAGATGGAATGTATGATCCATAGTTTGTGTAAACACCTTTCGAAGGTGCCTAACTGTGCCAGTGTCATTCGCAATTTTGTATTTAGATTTATCACTAGGCTTGGTGAGTCAGTCAGTAAGATAATAGAAGCCATGGTTAGTGGACTGGTCTCCGATATATTTTAGAAATCTCAAATCTGGAAGCATTGGCGTAGGCAACTGTTTGTTCATTATGTACAGTGATTCACTGGCCCACTTAGTCAGTGATCCAGACGACTATCTCTTAATCTCCTATGGACCACTTGTATAATGTTTATACTGTTGAGTCTGAAATAAAGTGTTTGTTTGTTTGGTTACCTGTCTGCTTTATATTACACTTTTTTATCTTCCAGTAATTGAAATTTAACATGCAGAAATCGAAATTCATTATTTGTTGCCCTTTCGAAAGAGAATTTTAGTTTACTAATATTTTTCAGTTTTTCAGTGAATAAAAAGTACGTCATTTTTTAAAAAGAACAAATGTATTGCCAACACACACACACACACATATATATATATATATATATATATATATATATATATAAGCAAACAACCACAGGGAAAAGGAAACACAAAGTCCGAGCGCTTTCGTGATATATTCACATTATCAAGGAGGAACAGAAAATATTTTCTCTTCCTCCTTGATAATGTGAATATATCACGAAAGCGCTCGGACTTTGTGTTTCCTTTTCCCTGTGGTTGTTTGCTTATTAATAAGGTCACGTGTTATTTTGTGATTTTAGTGCATATATATATATAAACTGGGTTAAAATTGTAATTTTCACCTATTATTATAAAAAAAACTATACAGGGCTATGGCTGATTGCCAATCAACTTGGCCATCCGTTGGAAATTTCCAGCAGATATTGATGTTCAGTTGACGGCAAAAACCCGACGTCTTTTCGTTAAAAAGTTGTGTGTTTGTGGAGGTTTTCAAAAGACCTCGTTAAGTAGTTTTTTTGGTTAATGCTAAATTTATTTGCCTTCGATATTTAGCGTTGCCTATTGGTAAAGAAGGAAATTACCTATCGCGCCTCTCTTTCGATGTAGGCGATGGAGTTGTGAAAGGAGTTTAATATAGGCAGTTCACTATTCTTAAATACCTGAAGGAATAGGTCTATCCTTTTGTGTTATTAATTTTATATTATTAGGCATTCGCTCAGAACTTATAGGAAGATTAAGCACGTCTTCCTTGCCTAAAAGCAACGCTCGTAACTAAGCAGCTCTGAAATGAGCTAGTATAAATTCCTTTGTCTTAAATTTTCGCTTACTTTACAAAGTCCCCAGACGTCTAATTTTTGTGTTTTCATTATTTCCTCTCTCGAAGTAATTTTCACGAGTCAGCAACGGAAAATTTTATACGAAATAATACGTTTTTCTTGTTGTTATGCAGGTCCAATGCCCAGGGCCGCCGAGAGCTGCCCCGGACCCCGGGGAAGGATTGGTATATGGGCCCCCCCCCCTCTGTTTACTTAGCATTTTATTATGAATGTTTTTTGTGTGCATAACAAGCAAACTGATTATATGTCCAGGTCACTACTCAAAACATACAGTATGATAATCTCTATAAAATGTATGTTCATTAATTATATTTCCTCTCTCTTATTTAATAATTGCTTTATCAATATTTTTAGATTTTATCCCCCTCTTTCCGGGCCCCCTAGAGGTCCGGGCCCCGGGGATTTAACCCGGCTTCCCCGCCCTCTCGGCGGCCCTGCCAACGCCTACATATTGGGTTCTATGTATGACAATTATTCCCATTCCCAATAGGTTTTGTTGCCAATCCCGAGACAATTTTGTAGTTATTTAATTCAATAAATTAATAATTTGCATTTAATTATGAAATAAAGGTACCACATACGATACCATATTGTAGGCGTGTATAGTTTTTCCATATACTGGGAAGGGGGAGAAAAATTTGTGTGTTATACATTACATTTTTTGATAAACAGTGTTTCTCAAACCACGTGAAATGAGTTAAAAAGAATGAAGTAGGAACATAGAAAGAGAAAGGTTACTCATAACCTATTTAATACAAAAGTTCAAAAGGCCAACTTCTCAAGTTTAGGTAAAGTTATGTCAATCAGTTTGACTCCCCTAGGTATAGGAAATTAATGGACTAAAGTTAAATTATTAAGCATTTTAACTTTCCTCATTATTTGTGTAAGTTTTATAAGTCACCAGTTTTTAAATGCTTGTTTACTAATGTTGTTTTGGAGTTTTGTCATGTTTTGTTAACTGTTTATGTTTTAAATAGACTTCTACGTTGTTGAGTTAATTGAAATGTACTTCCATGTTGTGTTGTTTGGTTAAATGAGTTTGTACTGTGTTCAAACCTCCTACCACTTAAGACTAATCAATACCCGTAGTTTTGGTAGAGTAAATGTTACTCCTCCACAGGTTGTTGTTGTTGGTTAGCCGATCAGCCCACCCTGATCGAGCAAGCCTGCGACACGCAGGTAACTGATCGCCCTCTCCGGAGTGGACCAAAGGTTCAGCGCACTAGTGATGTTGTGTTGCGTTCTATGTTGTGCTAGAGCGGTACAGTCTGTCATAATGTGTCCAATTGTTTGTTCTGTATCCTGGCACAGGTGGCAGGTGTCGTCTATGGAGTTGTCTAGTCTGTGTTTATTGTCTGCAAGTTGGGGTAATGGCCACATCGGAATCGTGCTAAGTTAACTCGATTCGATCTGCTCAGCCTGGTCTCTGACCTGTCAATGGGTGGCGGCTTCGCACCTAGGACCGCATTCGGACTGAGTCGTGTCAGTGCTTTGTGGGTTAGGTGTGTGTGTATGTGTTTTTGTTTCTGTGTGCAGGTGTTCTATTGGTGTTGTTTGAGTGCATCCTGTAATGATACGAAATGCGTTGTTTTGTATTGTCTGTAAGGTGTTTATGTGTGTGTTTGAGATAATGGGTGCCCAGCATGGGCTAGCATAGTCCATAACTGAGCGAATATATTGTTTGTATATGAGTGATGTTGTTTCCTGCTGGTGTCCAAAGTTTGTGCCTGTTAGTACCTTAAGCGTGTTAAGTCTTGACGTACATTTGTTTTTAATATCCTGAATGTGGTTTGCAAAAGATAATGATGTGTTGTATGTGACCCCAAGTATTTTGGTCCTGTGAGTGTGTGGAATGTTGATGTTGTTTAGTGTAAGCTGTGGAATTACCTGGTGTTCTTTTGTGTTGCTTGTAAGCAAGGTGATGGTTGATTTTGTGGGCGCTACTTTGAGTCTATTGTGTGTGAGCCAGTCTTGTATACTGTTTATGTATGTTTGTAGGTTATTTGTAGCGGTGTCGATGTTGTTGTGGGTGGATGTTAGAGTGATGTCATCTGCATATGATGTAAGCTTGTTATCTATGGGTGTTGGAATGTCATGCATGTATAAGTTGAAGAGTGTTGGTGAGAGAACATAGCCTTGAGGGACCCCGTTCGGAAAAAGCTTGTTTTTGGATGACTTGCCACTAAATGTGACATGTGAGTATCCTCCTGAAAGATAGTTGCTCAGCCACCTTTTGGTGTTATTGTGCAGGTTTGTGTTGAGTATTTTGTTTATGAGAGGGAAGCGTGTTATAGCATCAAATGCTTTACTAATGTCTATTGTTGCTAATAGTGTACGTTGAGCTGGTCGTCTGGAGTTGATGCCATCCATGATGTGCTGCGTGAGGTTAGTGAGTAATGTCGTGGTTGAGTGGTGAGGTCTGAATCCATGTTGAGTAGGCGATAGTGGAATGTGTGGGTTGGTGATTTGTAAGATTAGTCTTTCTGTTACTTTGGAAGGTGTGCATAGTAAAGTAATGGGTCTATAGGAAGCTGGTTCTGTTGGATTTTTGTTTGGTTTGAGTAGTGTAATAATTTTACCTTGTTACCGAGCTAAGCGGAGCCTGTGTTTGTGTTAGTATAAATTTTAGAGTGGTTGGGTCCCCGTACGAGCCACCATATAAAAAAAAAAGATATAGGGTTATGCAGAACATTTTTTAAACTAGTGAGTGGGCGACATGAATGTCACCCAGTGAAGAAAATTTGTCGCCCAGTAAATGTAATTTTAGGGTACTGGGCAACAAGGAATTTGTAAAATTTGTAAAAATAGAATTGTCTTGGGAGTTGTCTTGGGAGCATTGTCTTGGAAGCCATATAAATACATATAATACATGCACATATGCCACAATTAGAACTGTTTATCCTAAATGTAAATATGAAATTTACATTGAATATTTATATATAGATAATGCTAGTATTATTTCAGACCACACGGGGATGGTGGCCTGATTAGGGAACATCCGGATCCATAGTATCCTTAATTCAGGGGTGTATGGGACCGGTTCGGTCCGAACCGGTTGTTAAATTTTGATTGGATCACCGAACCGTTTGTTTGTTTTTAACAAATATTTATCAGTCAGTAGAAATTTATTTATATCTAATTTTTTTTTCATTTTTTCAGGAATTTATAGAAAAATATAAATAGTATCATAAGCAGTGGGCGTTTCAATATTTATTTATTTTTTGATGAAAAATTAGTTTATTTTTAGATAATTATATCATTGTGAGTATAAAGAATCTGTTAAATAATTTCTGCCAAAATGTTACAAAATGCTGTTTGGAAAAGCTGAAATGCGTTGGCTTCCGGGGCTCCGCCCCGGACCCCGCTGGAGAGCTACCGCTCACCCCAAACCCCCTACCTTAATGACTCTCGCCATTGGCGCTCGCCGACTTACACCCCTATCTGTATCAGAACCAGGGTTTCTCCTTATATGCAGCTTTCTTCATCCCGGGAAATCCAGGAAATGGTTGTATATTTAAGAGAATGATAATTTTTTTTATTGTTCAGTGATAAAATACCCTTTTAGAATTGGAATAACCAATTACTTAAGCCTAGATGACCACTTTTGCATTGTAATACTTGAATTGAGTTTACCAATCAGTGTTAGCTATTTATTATTTATTAAACATAATATTTATCATGCCAGATTACCGAAGCTTAAATATCGTACCACGAGAGTAAAAATTATCGTTTTTTATCCAATAATATCGTACTCAGGAAATAAGAATGGTTTCATGTATTATGATGATTTAGTGAGTGACATTAGTATGCCTTTTTATTTTTGATGTAGAAAGAATACTGAAAATTATATTCTCCACAATTTTTTAAACCCATTTTTTTCTTTTTTGATTCAGAGTTTATTATAAAAGTAGCTAAACTGACTAAAATGAAGACAATGAGCATTTTTATGTATTTTCTTCCCTAAAAATAGCCCATAAAATGAAAATAATTATTTAGCATATTTTTAGCATAAAATGGAAACAGGTTTAGCATAATTTTAGGCGATTTAGCATAATTTAGCAGCAGGTTTAACATAATTTGGCTAAAAATTTCTGGAAACACTGCAAGAAAGTTGCCAGAACTTTTTGACAAAAAGTAGCCCAGCTTTGTAAAAACAAAAGTAGTAAAATTGAAATTCAATATTACAATTCAAAACAAATAATATTCAATTCAAAACATCGTACGAAAGTCAAAATTATCGTATTTATGCGATAATTATCGTACGTCTGTTAACGCTGCCTGTGGGTCAGTAAGAGGTTGCATGCAAGATGAGTTGCCCGCGATTGCTAGATAATATACTGAGACGCGGTTCCTTCTATTATACGCAGCGCTAGCGACATTCCCTCGGCCAGTTTTTGGCATACGGGCCCACTTTTAGATTGCTCTAAGTTGCTAAAGCTAGTAGGTGTTCATTTAAGAAAGCAGAAAAGTAGAATAAAATGTGATAAATATTATGCAGTTTTCTTTAGTTCTACCCAAGAGCCTTCTAATAACAAAAGAAAAAACAAATAAATCAATAAAAAATAAATTAAGTAATTTTAAAATTCCGGGATTTCCCGGGATATTTGTCCAATTCCCGGGATTTTCAAATCCAATAAAAACAGCCGGGATCCTGGGAAAGAAACCCTGATCAGAACCGGTTGTTAAGAAATTGGCAGCACACCCCTGCCTTAATCCCCCCAACCCACTTCCCGATCTGCCTTTGTCGCCCAGTGGGAAAAGCTTAAAAACTGCTCTGGGGTTATGGTTGATTGCCACTCAACTTGGCCATCCGTTGGAAATTTCCAGCAGATATTGATGTTCAGTTGACAGCAAAAACCCTACTTCTTTTCATTAAAAAGTTGTGTGTTTGTGGAGGTCTTCAAAAGACTTCGTTAAGTAGTGTTTTGGTTAATGTTAAATTTATTTGCCTTCGATATTTAGCGTTGCCTAATGGTAAAGAAGGAAATTGCCATACCTTATTATTTCGTTGGGCCTCGCTTCTGGTTGTAGGGTGTGTGGCTGCCTATCGCGCCTCTCTTTCGATGTAGGCGATGGAGTTGTGAAAGGAGTTTAATATAGGCAATTCACTATGCTTAAATACCTGAAGGAATAGGCCTATCCTTTTGTGTTATTAGTTTTTTATTATTAGGTATTCACTCAGAACTTCTAGGAAGATTAAGCATTAGTCTTCCTTGCCTAAAAGCAACGCTCGTAACTAAGCAGCTTTGAGATAAGCAAATTCCTTTGTCTTAAATTTCGTTTACTTTACAAGGTCCCCAGACATCTAATTTTTGTTTTCATTATTTATTCTCTCCAAGTAATTTTCATGAGTCAGCAATCAGGGACGTAACCAAGGGGGGGAGGGTTGAAGGAGGCGGTCGCCTCTCCCCCACTTGGTTACGTCCAGGAAAAAATCTGCGATAATTACAATCAAGGTCACCGCCAAATTATAACATTTAACAATTTGGTATCTATATGTAATGTAAGGAGTCTCTCTCTCTCTCTCTCTCTCTCTCTCTCTATATATATATATATATATATATATATACAGGGTGTCCCCAAAAAAACTATATACTCTTTATAGCATCATATATTTTATAATTTAAAAAAAAACCAAACAATATATTGTTATAGCAATTGCCAATGAAAGGTAAATTAGTAATCTAAGTGATCAAAATGTTATAGCGAGTTGTTTGCATATAAAATTTATTTAACTACGCCAAGTGCTCAAAATGTTCTCCGGCGGCATGAATGCACTTTTGAATGCGTCGACTAACTGATTCGCAGACATGGACTAATGTGGATGCTGTGATGGTCCCGCACTTTTTCCTAATTGCATCCTTAAAGTGTTCGAGTGTTGCAGGTCTTGTACCATAAACTGCATCCTTCAGGTAGCCCCACAAGTAAAAATCAAGTGGAGTCAACTGTCAAGTCCGGTGAACGTGGAGGATACTCAACGTTTCCTCTTCGTCCTATCCAACGGTTAGGCAACGTTTCATCGCGGTACCTTCTGACATCATAATGATAATGAGGGGGGGGGCTCTATCTTGGTGAAAGTAAAAGTCGTCGTTTCCAAACAACTTCCGAACTGCAGGTATAATTTCTCTCCGCAGCATGTCGAGATATGCGGCACGGTAACTGTCCCATTAAAGAAAAATGGTTCAACCAAACCCCTGGATGATAAACCACACCATGCTGTTAATCCTGATAAATTAACATGTTTATCCACATAAACGTGTGGATTATCAAGTGACCAGTACCTGCAGTTGTGTCGATTTACTGTGCCATTCAGCTTGAAGGTAGCTTCATCAGACCACACGATTTTGTTGGCAAACTGTACGTCTTCGGCTTCCATTGACTGAAACCATTCACAAAATTCGAATCTGCGATCAGGGTCATCTTCAGTCATAGCGTGTAACAGACTTGGAATGTAGCTTTTCCATTTTGCCGACTTTAAAATCCGATGAACACCTGATTTGCTGATTCCGGTCTCACGGGCGCATTGCCTAACTGATTTCTGTGGTGATCGATTAAATTTTTGCAACACTAAAACGGAGTTTTCATCACTCGCACTTGATTTGTGTCGTCCAGATCTTCGCTTGTGCATATCTTGAGCAGATCCCTCTGCCTCAAACTTGTCACGGATGCTTGTAATGGCGAGACGTGTCGGTGGCTTTGTACCAAATTCCCGGATCCATTACCGCTAGACTTCGGACACATTCTCAAATTTCCAATACCATTTCAGAACACTTTTTCGTTGCTCCAGTGTCAAACGTTTACGCAACATGGGTTCTTTTGCTGAACTGAATAAAGTTGAATGCTGTAGAGTTTGTATCGTGGAATGAGTGCGTAGGCTAAGTCCGAAGCAAGCTAGTGAGTGACTAGACTACGTTCGGTCCATAGGCTTCGCCATTACAAGGCCTTTGATAAAACAAGGCCAGGCTTAGTCGACGCATTCAAAATTGCATTCATGCCGCTGGAGAACATTTTGAGCACTTGGCGTAGTTAATTAAATTTTATATGCAAACAACTCGCTATAACATTTTGATCACTTAGATTACTAATTTACCTTTCATTGGCAATTGCTATAACAATATATTGTTTGGTTTTTTAAATTATAAAATATATGATGCTATAAAGAGTATATAATTTTTTTGGGACACCCTGTATATAGATAGATATATGTTATTTAAGCGATATTGCGTCGTTTTTTTAAACACGTCCAAACACATTTGGACGTGTTTGAACACGTATCGTACTGAACTACTGAAATATGAAGCGCGGTGTACCTATATGTAAATTGTGTATCTACTAAAGTATTCAGATCTTTTCCGTTTGGGGGCTAGCAGCGAATTTTAATGAAAATCGGTATACTAATGTAGTTTTGGTCACTGATTTCAAAAATAACTTTCTTTTTTTGGAGAAACGAAAAACAAACATGTTAGAGCACTTTAAATAATTAATGTGTTTTTAACGAAAATATCATGAATTAACCTAACCAATCGTCAAGGGCGTACAGTTGACCTAACCGGGCATTCAATTGACCTAACTGGGCATTAATTCTTGATTTTTTCTGCTATTTTTACAGATCTGTCGGGATCTGTTAAGGATAATTTAAAGTTGCACTTTTTATCGTTTGACCGACGCTTTTGGCAGCGAAAGAACTGGGTATTTTTATCAAAGGAACACACTTTCCCACACTTAGAGCACTTTTTCATAAACAGTAGCAGTTTGTGACTCTGGCTAAATTTAACAAAATCCTCTGTAACTAGTTTAAGCTAGTTAAAACACATATTAATTATTTAAAGTGCTCTAACATGTTTGTTTTTCATTTCTCCAAAAAAAGAAAGTTATGTTTGAAATCAGTGACCAAAACTACATTAGTATACCGATTTTCATTAAAATTCGCTGCTAGCCCCCAAATGGAAAAGACCCAAGTATTCGATTTTGATTTATCATAGTAAAGTAATTGCTTATTTGATAAAGTACATATTTTTTTGTCAAGTAGCCCCTAAATTATTTTTCCATGCGATTATCCTTTTTAAAGTTTTATATATGTTAAACAGATATGCGTTTCTTCTGTCTCAACTGATCTAACTGTTTCTGCATCCGTTTGACTTGCCTTATACGTGAGAATTTCATTTGGATCTCTTCCAATGATTTCGTTATTCATAGATATGTTATACTGTTAAACGCGCATACACTAAATAATTGTATGCATGAAATCAATAAATGTGTGAATAAAATAGTTACTTTCTTTGTTAAATATGAAAACTATAGGATCAATACCTGATTTCAAATTTCAGAAAATACGAGTAATTACATCATAATATAGATTAGATTGCACCAATGTGACTGTCCTATCCAAACTTTTGTTGGAAAGGGTACATATTTCATGTGGATGGCTGTATAGTGGCTGTTCAAAAATGGCAGTTGCACTGACATTTTCAGACAGTTTTTACGCAAAATAAGCTTAAAATGCGCTGGCTTACGGGGCTCCGCCCTGGACCCCGCTGGAGGACCTTCCAGCTCTCCCCCAGACCCTCTAACTGTATGGGCTCGCCCGATTCACCAAGGAACCTGACGAACATAGCTCAAGTTCGCCCCCCCCCTTGGGACATTACTGGCTACGTCCCTGTCAGCAATGGAAAATTTTGATACGAAATAATATGTTCTTCTTGTTATTATGTGGGCCCCAGTGGCGGTCCTAGCTTACATGACGCCCTGGGCGAACCTCACCTTCAGCGCCCACCCCCCCTGTTCGCCAACACACACATTCGAATCCCCCCAAAATAAAGGACAGACATAACTCTTTCACAAAATAACTTTTTATTGGACTAATTGTTGGAACTTCAGAACCAAAACAAAGACTCAAATTACTGAATTTTACAAATCCTTCATCACGTAAATAGAATAACTCACTTAAGAGAATGTAATTATGATACTATGAACAGGAAAAATACAAATTAAATTGCACAACTGCCATAAATAAACTAGAGAATCAAATTTCTAAATTGTACAAATGCTCTATCACATAAATAAATAAGACACTTAAGAGAGGGTAATTATTATGCTACACTTTGAACAAGAAACAAAATAAATTGCACCACAGCACAACTGCCATCTAAAGCCTGACTCTTCTTACCTTCCTTGATGCAAAGTCATGAATTAAATCATCATATGAAATCTGCTCAGCAATTGTATGATTTATACTGATGATGGCCAGACCGGTAAGGCGTTCCTGTGACATAGTTGACCTCAGGTAGGATTTGATGAGCTTCAGCTTTGAAAAGCTCCTCTCTGCTTCAGCAACAGTGACTGGAAGAGTAAGACCAATTCTGAGAGCAGTCCACAAATTTGGATATATTTCAGAGAGCTCCCTTTCATGGATAAATGTCAGCAGTTCAAGCAAGGATATAGTCTTTGATGGCAAGTCAGGCAAGTTCTTCAGCTCCTGTGCAAGCTCTCTGCCATCCAAGTCAGATTGTCCCTTAAAGTGTAGTGTAGTACTAAGGTTCACACATTGTTCTGTCAGCTCCTCAAATGTGAGATTTTGGAAATGTGTCAGCACTCCAAACTTCTCTCCCACAATTTCCAACGTGGAAAATCTTTCCTGAATGGCTGATGTTGCAGCATCAACCACTGCATTGAAAAATGTCACCTCCAGCTTCTTCAAAGCATCAATCAAGGGCTCATCAGATGCTTCATAGGAGAAGTGCCGCTTTGTGGACTTCAGCCGTTTTTGTTTTAACACAGCCTCCACATTCATTTGTTCACAGATATCTGTGGCTGCCATTTGTGCAGCCACAAAACCTGTTGCCCTGTAATTGCGGAGACCTCTCTCTGTTTTTTTTAGGAGATTTACTGCAACATCAACATCAATAGATCCCTTAGCAGCATCGGCCACAAGCAAATTCAGAGAATGAGCCCCACATGGAACAAACAGAGCTCTGGGATTAATTTCTAGGAGCCTGGATTGAACACCCTTGTTTTTTCCCCTCATGTTGGCCCCGTTGTCGTATGATTGTCCTCTACAGTCCATGAAAGGAACTTTTAGCTCCTCCAGTCTCTTCAGAATCAGAGATGCCAAATGTTGACCAGTGGACTCCTCTGCCTCCAAAAACCCCATGAAATGTTCCTTTATATGGGGCTTCCCCTCCAGTGACACAACCCGAATCACAACTGACAACTTTCAGTGTGGCTGATATCTGGAGTGCAATCTAGAATTATTGAAAAAACTTTGATTGTTTGATGTCGCTCACCATTGCTGAAATGGTCTTGCTGCTCGACAAATCAATGAGTTCGTTTTGTATGTGGTGGCCGAGGTAGCTGGTGTGACTGGAGGTCCCTTTTTGGACACGGTTAATGTGCTCTTGCATTATAGGATCAAATTGTGCCATCAGTTCAACTTCTTTCAAAAATTGCCATTTGATGGTGAGAACAATTTTTCTGTATGTCCCCTTAGTGCCAAATTCCTAACTGCCAGAGAATGCACAATAGCAGTGAGACGTGTCAGCACCGCTCTCCATCTCAACTTCTCAGCCTCCAGAAGCGCCATCTCCTGCTTGTCAATGGTCTCCCCCTTTCTCATCCTCACTGCCAGTTCTTTCCAGATTTTCATAGAATTTAGGTGTTCTGAACTGTTGTCATGTGATGTGAGCAATGAGCTTGCATGCTTCCAGTCCGAGAGTCCCAAACTTGTTAAATTTATTTTCCTCTTGGAAAATAATGTACAACAGAAACAGAAAAGGCTGTTGTTTTTTAAGGAATAGACCAACCAACTTCTGGTTATATTTTCCCCACTAACCAATGACTTCCTGAAGTATTGATGGTGGAAACTTCTTCCGTCACTGTCGTTTCTAGGGAATACAAAGTCAGATGGTACTTGACTTGGTCCCCTGGAAACCAGTTGTGTCCGAATTCTCTCAGTCAGAACTGAAGGCCAGTTAGCAGGGTCGGTGGACAGAGACTCATCCTCAGGAGGCGATTCTGCTCCAGGCATTTCTAATAGAAAGAACAAGAGCATTACTCATTAGTATACACACCTAAGTTAGATAACACATTATTCACAGCACTTTGTTATGGTGGTGAAACACCACACATACCCAGTAACCCAGACCCAGTGATAATAACATTATAATTTATAACTGTTTGCAAAATGCTTTGCACGGATGCACACACTACACATACACACACACGCACACACTCACAGACATATGTGCACACAAACTCACCTGAAGAGTCCTGCCGGGGAGAAGTAGAAGCAAATGGGTCTTCATCCTCAGGATCAGACTGCATTTGTGGAGACATATGTGAGGCTGAGGAGGTAGATGGCTCCTCAGCCTCAATAATGGCAGAAGTAGACGGCTTCTCATCCTGGCTAGTGGCAGAGGGTGTTCCAAAATATTTCAAAAGTGCCCCTGCAAATAGTAAAATAGAACATAACAGACCAATGCATGAATAGGCTAGTACAATTAATTTAACATGTTATTAAGCACAATTTATTAAACTTTTAGAATAGGAAACAAATGAATAATACAACCTCCTTGGTTAATGGCTAATTATATACATAATAGTACACTTCAAATGACTCAGAAAGCTATATCACAAAATAGCAGTGCAATATAGCAGTGAAGAGTAGATGACATAGCTCTATACCTTTATCTTTTGCTCGTTTCTCCTCTTCTTCTTTCCTCTTTTTTCTAAACTGAGCACCTGATAGCTTTGACCTCTTCTTATCCATTTGCGGTTATTTGACAGACCTTAGTGGCTTAGTGTGAAGATTCGTTCTGTAATAATAATATACATTTCACTATTTAACCAAACCCAGAAAAATAACATTACATATGTTAAAGTATGGGCCTTTATTCCCAATAATATTAATCTGGAAGCATTTTGCATTGTTTAGGTCTTTTATGGGAAGGTTTATGGAAAATGCAATAGATGGTTTTTTATTAATAAAAATATATTTATTGATCTTTTTATTATTTTTTATTTTATTTTTATTTTTATTTATTTCTTTATTTATTTATTCTTATTTTTATTTTTATTTTTTTGCAGGCGCTCATGCCGCCCCTCCACAAATGCCGCCCTGTGCGGCTGCCCATATTGCCCATATGAGGAACCGCCACTGGTGGGCCCAATACCTACATATTCGGACTATGTATGGCAATTATTTCCATTCCCAATAGGCTATGTCGCCAATCCAGAGGCAATTTTGTAGTTATTTAATTCAATAAATTAATGATTTGTATTTAATTAAGAAATAAAGTACCATATACAATACCATGTTGTAGGCATGTATAGTTTTTCTGTAGTTGTGTTTGGTATATAAGCCTATAAAAGCAAATTATTACATTTCAATTTATCTATAGGTAGTTTTATTGACGAGTAAAATTTGAATATATTTCGCAAACTTAGTTGTGATATTAATTTGCATCAATATTCACTGGCATTATTATTATTTGTGGGACTATTTATAAAAGTTGCCGACATTGGAATACAAAATTGACATAGCCCAAAATTTTGCGGGCTACTTGATAACGGACAAGGATGAAGGAAAAAGCAACTAACTTTACTGACGAAAACAGTATTTTGGAAAAAAGAAAAACTCATTTCAGAACGCCTTCGGAACTCAGCTGTTATAATTTATCACAATTTTTAAACTGAAAATATGGTGGACACTGCAAGAATTGAACTTGAAGCTTTTCAAATCTCTCCAGTAAGCAACTAATCCTTTAGGAAGGTTATGATGATAAAGATGCTTAAGAACATAAGGACATAAGAACATAAATTTTTATAGTGGGCACACTAGGGGCCACTTCGGCCCATCGAGGTGGCTCCACTATGTAAAAACTGCCTGTACATTGGCAACAACCAATTTTTACAAAAATAATTGGTAATTATGTGTTTTAAGTAACTCAGTCATTTTACACACCAAAATACATTTTTCTAGTAGTATTTGATGTGATTTGTTCAAATATGACCTCCATTTCCGTCGGAAATGAGATCCAACAAAGTTATAGTACTTTGAAGTTTGGCTCATTTTCAAGGGAAATGGAAGTCAAAATCTAAGCAAAATACATCAAATATTACTAGGAAAATGTATTTTGGTATTAATTAACCTAACCTAACCTAACCTAACCCTGGCTAACCTAGCCTAACCCTGGCTAAACTAGCCTAACCCTGGCTAACCTAGCCTAGAGTATATTAAATCCTCAAAATAATATTCGCACCATTCACATGTCATCGCCACAAACATCTATCAAAAACTAACAGAAGTAGACTAGCAACTTAAAAGGCCTAAGAACTTAAAAAATCTAGCTCATATATCATGTTCTCATGATGTCACCAATCAAAATATTGGAAGGGCGGGAAAAAAAATGTAAAAATGTCATAATATTCAAATGTACATAATTTGTTAAGTACGCATCTGCGAGCATAGTGACATATGAAAATGATGAGAAAATTCTGCTTTAATATTTTATAATTATATTTGCTTTTGATATTCTGAGTGCGATAAAACTCATATTAACCAAATAATTAATTATCAATTTAGGTAATTATTCATTTTTTGACCCAGTCTCTTTGGTAAATGTATAGTATTACACCCATCTCTCTTTGGAGGTGAAATTTATGTTTTTCCTATGGTTTTTGATGTGTTTTGAACGAATCTGACCTTCAAAACCGTCGGAAATGACTCGTTTTTGAGATAACCCCCCTCCCCCCCAGCTGGCAATCTGGGGGACCCTGGTGGGGAAAATCATAGAAAATGAGTCATTTCCGACGGTTTTGAAGGTCAGATTCGTTCAAAATACATCAAAAACCATAGGAAAAACAAATTTCACCTTCAAAATTGACCTAACCTAATCTATCCTAACCAGGGTTGGCAAAAAACCCACTTTTTTTGAAAAAGCCCACCCCAGGTGGGTTTTTGGTTAATATTCGTTTTAATGCTTTGTTTGTTTTCAATAGAAGGAGACATTCTATGACAATTTAACATAAATTTGTATTCAGGATACCTTGAAACCTCAGGGAAACTGCTAAAAATCAAGGAAATGTAATAATTATTTTTTATGGAAAAAAAAAAAAAATTTAGACGTAAAAAGTAGCCATTATAGGCCATTGACCGAGTATTTAGCTCTTAACGCTGTTAAAATTTTAACGAACGTCGCCCTCTCCAGTTTTATGGGGAGACATCTCGTGGCAAAATTAGGAAACATAGGTCAAAACAACCAATTAAAACTAGTTTTTGTTTCACGTGACCTTATCTGACCAATCAGAGACGTACATTTTGAATCTCTGATAATGCATACTCATTTTCTCAGTCTCATTTTCATTATGATTTGCGAAGGTTGTGATTTGGATTACTATCAATTAATACAAGATATTTATAAGAAAGAAGCTGGTGCTGAAGCTTTCTTTACGAGTCACTGTGTTTTACCTTGTTGGAAAGACGTGAAGAGCCGGATATTATGGTCTGGTAACAAAACCCAATCCTATTCAAAGTATCTTGCATGGTACTTGTTTAACCGTGAATATCCCTCTCAACAACGTCTCCACAAATTCATGTTGGTCACCGCAGATTTGTATAAACACCCTAACGGTGCTATTTAAGGTAAGAAATTGCGGAAAAAATGCGGGTTAGGTCAGTTTAGGTTAGGTTAGGTCAGTTTAGGTTAGGTCTGAACCAAAACATATTTTTCTGGTGTTTTTTGGTATGATTTGCTCAAATCTGAACTTCATTTCTTTGGGAAATGAGCTGTTTTTGAGAAATTTTCAATTTTAAAATTTCTCGAAAATGGCTCATTTCCCAAAGAAACGAAGTTCAGATTTGAACAAATCACACCACAAAACACCAGAAAAATATGTTTTGGTTCAGAAAGGAGGAAAAGCACTAAAACGAATAATTACCGGGTTTTTTCATATGTCCATATGGTAGTTCATATTAGACCTACCTATTCTTATTTTTATAATAATACTGTACTGTACCGTACACTATTAATATAACATTTGTCTTGTTTTTAGCAAAAAGGTTGCCTTCCAGGCAATTAAGCATAAAAAGTTATTATTTTCTCAGATTGAGCTTTACAACAAAATTTGGAAAACATATTATCTTTACTGCTAGCCTACAGAATTAGTCTGTTCGAAGTTATAACTGCATTAAATAATGCCAAAGACCTTTGGATCAGGAAGAAAATCAGGGCATGAATGGAGTGAAGTCAATATTATTGATGGGACTAGTAAAGTTAGATGCAAACATTGCAATAATGAAATAAGTAATAAAATAGAGCGAATAAAAATGCATTTAATGAAATGTTTGAAACACATGGAATCAAGAAACAAGACTGACAATACTGCCAGTACATCATCTTCATACTGCCATGACATAGACCTCTCAGATGATCCAGACTCATCCTCACCACCACTGACACAATTACAGATGAAAAAAAGAAAATTCAAAAGAAAGTAAGCGATTTTGGCATGACAACAACAACTTTGCAGAAAAATGTTATTGATAACAAAATAGCCAAATTCTTTTATGCAAATAATATTCCATTTCTATGTGCAGAGTCTAAGTATTTTATTGAAATGATAGAGACTCTAAGACCAGGCTACACTCCACCTTCCCGTCGAAATTTGTCTGGTCCACTTTTAAATACAATCCATGAAGAAGTAGAAAATTCCTTGAAGATGCAGTTGACTGAAGAATCAGGATGTCTACACTCTATAACCTGCTACCTCACCCAAAGAGTTATACCTGTAGGTCTATTTGTTGACTCATGTTTGCTTGCTTTGCATGTAAAATCATTATAGGTGCCTATATGACAATTTTTAAAAAAATTGCATATGCACTTCTTAAGTTTCATGAAAAAACCCACAAGTGGGTAAAATAGTGTTTTAAAAAAAAAAAAAACCTGGGTGGGTTTTTTTGGGCTGGGCCTACTAGTGCCAACCCTGATCCTAACCAAACCTAACCTATCTACAACGCCACAGTTTCTGGTCTTGACGATATGTACACTCCGTTTTACAATGTGGACACTTCACTACTGTCGGTAGAACACCATGAGCACGCAGAAACTCAACACTTTTTTCTAAATTTTCGTAGAAAGCGACAATACAGCTGTAATAATCGAACGAGCACGCGTCACACGAAGCCATTCCGGTAGCAAAGTAATTCAAATTCAAAATGGATGGAGCACAGTGATTGGGCAGACATGTAACAGTCACACAAACGAACGTATGAACACACACTAGATACACACCAAAAAAATGTTTATATATCAAAAACGAAGCATTTGCGATGGAAACGCTATAGAAGGAAAGTGTCTTAGAATTAAAAAATCTACTTAACAAACATATAATAATTGCTGGACATTAGACGGGTGTAATACTATAATAATACCGTCTCTTTTTATAATGAGAGCAAACTTTTCTGATCAATTTTGAGGTGCTCTGCACGAATCTGCCATCCGTTTCCTGTGCAAATGCTTAGTTTTCGAGATATCGTTATCTTGAAAACTATGCATTTGCACAGGAAACGGATGGCAGTTTCGTACAAAACACCTCAAAATTAACCAGAAAAGTTTGCACTCATCATTTTCGTTTAAACTAACGAATTTAAATGTTTCAAAATATCATGACTTAACCTAACCAATCATCTAGGGGGTACAGTTGACCTAACTGGTGTCACGTACTGAACTGTCCGCAAAACATTAGGACCGATCAATTTGTGATGCGTGATCTTTATGGGGGCTTTGCCCCCGTACCCCCGAGACCTAAATTATACAAATGATAATGTAATAACATGTGCCAACCTTGCATGGGTAGTCCGCTAAATTTTGCCTACCCTTAAACTGAAATGAGACACGTTTATTTTTAGGATTTTTTTTCGGCACCTAAAGACCTTCTGGTCTTTTCTTAAAATACAAGTACTATTGTATTTAGGGCAAGTCACGGATGTTTTAATTATTCCGTGATTGAAAAAAAGGTCTAAACTCTTGTCTTCATCGAGGGCAATATGGCGGATCACGTCTTCAAAATCAAATATGTATAACTGACACATCATACTTCGTCACAAAAAAACCAAACTGAACAGATGAAAAATTGCTAAAAATGATTTACTTGTAAAACAGGACAAATTGAATTACGCAGAAGTAGCCAGAATCACCAAAAATAAGAAATATTCACCAAATACTTGATATATATATATATATTGAAAAAATACCAAAAATAGGAAATATATTTTAATAAAAAACCACATTTTATACAAATTTGCACAAGATAATATATATATATTTTCTTATTCAGTTTTGATCGGTTATTCAATATATAGGGTGAACCAAATGTAGGTGGACAGTAAATGATAATGTTTATTTTGAGAATACATATTTAATTTTTTTGTATACTATAATACAAAATAAAATTTAAATAAATTTAGTTATAATATTTAATATAATATAACACAAACACCATAGTTATAATGAACGCCATAGTTATAATATAATATAACACAAACCGTATTCAACCTACTGTCCACCTACTTTTGGTTCACCGTGTATATTGCTGTTATAGCTGGGTGTGACTGGGTCAAAAAACGAATAATAACCCAGCCTTCTTTAGTTAGCTTCATAAGGCTAACTAATGAAAATATCGACAACCTAACCAATCATCAAGGGTGTACAGTTAACCTAACGATTGGTTAGGTTAGGTCAGGTCATGATATTTTCATTAGTTAGCCTTATAAGCCTAACTAAAGAAGGCTGGGGTCCCTATTCTTCAATAGCTCCATTTTTTCTAAAAAATATAAAAAAAATGGATATACAGTTGACTTAACAAGGCCTTCAATGTTATTCTAATGTCCACCATTGAAGGCCCAGCTAGGTCAACTGTATGCTCTTGACAATTGGTTAAGTTGTGTTATTTTTATTAGTTTTAATTAGTGATGAGACGATACCAAAATTTTTAATGATTCCGATTCCGATTCCGATACCACTAAAAAGTCTCAATTCTGATTCCGATTCTCAATATTTTTAAATATAATTCTATACTTGTTTTTCTGGAAATTGTCATATTTTACTCTGGTAAGATTAACTATTTACATTATGAGTATGGTAATATAAATTATAATAGATTGGTTTAAAAATAAAAATCAACTGTAAGTTGTAACAATTCATTTTAATCTTCTTGATTACACATCATGGATATACATGTTTTAATGTATACGTAGCTACAATACAATAAAAATAAAATTTGTTATCCTCTTTCATTTAAATTTTAAAGTTTACATTGCAAAACTGGTTCAATTAAAAGTTTAAGAATCGGAAATCATGGTACAATTCTCTCGATTCCGATTCCTGAAAAATGCTCGATTCTTCCGATTCTCGATTCCGATTCTGATTAATCGTCCCATCACTAGTTTTAATGAAAATAACATTACTTAATCTAACCCATTGTCAAGAGCATATAGTTGACCTAACTGGGCCTTTAATGGTGGACATCGGAATATCAATGAAGGCCCAGTTAGGTCAACTGTGTGGCCAGTTTTTTTTTTTTTTTTTTCAGAAAAATGAAAAAAAATTTTTTTTAAAATGGTGTGTATTATTCCAATGTCTGTTGTACTGTTTATTTTTGATTGTTTGAATAATTTGGGATGCCAAAATAGGATATCACCAAAAAAATTTTTTATGCTTAAACTTAGGGGTGCACCGATATATCGGTCAGAGGTATATCAGCCGATATTATATTCTTGCCGAGTGTGAAACTATTGAAGTAAGTACATTAGTTATTATTCTTAATGATTGATAAGGCCTGAAGATCTGAAGGAGGGTGAAAAATAAAAAAAAAGTTGAAACTCATTTTATTAAATTAAATTATCGTTTTTATCAAAATATCATAATTGCATAATTTGATAATTTCAAAATAAAAAAAGGCTCCTTTTGCTTTACTCTTCAATTAAAAAACAAATACCAAAAACTGAGAAGTACATTTCTAAAAAGTAAAAACTATTAAGTGAAATTATCTAATTTGAGATTTGAATGGCAGATCATCAACTGCTCTCCATGTTAATTTCAAAATAAAAAAATGCTCCTTTTTCCAAAAATAAAAATAGCTATACCACTGATTACTAAACAAGAGTATATTTAGACACACACACACACCACATATATATACACACACACACATATATATACACACACACACATATATACACACACACACAATATACACACACACACACATATATACACACACACACATATATATATACACACACACACATATATATATACCACACACACATATATATATATATACACACACATATATATACACACACACACACACACACACACATATATATATATATATATATATATGTATATATGAAAAATTATTTCCCGAAAGGTACACGTGAAAAATATTTATGATGAATAAAACCACGAAGGGAAAAGAAACACAAAGGGGTGCTCAAGCGCTTTCGTCTAATGACATCCTCAGGATGTCATTAGACGAAAGCGCTTGAGCACCCCTTTGTGTTTCTTTTCCCTTCGTTGTTTTATTCATCATATATATATATATATATATGATACACACAGACCGTGCATGGAACAAGGAACTCTTCTAGGATAATTAAATCCACTATAGTCCGAATAAGTAATGGTAAATGACACATACCATAGTTTTTCTTTTTCATGATGCAAGCCCGACGTGGGCAATGGGTCACGGTCAAGACACACTTTCCCTCCAGCCAACGCAGATCTTTTGGGTTTTCGGTCTTCTTGTGCAGGTTTTGGAGCATGGCCATCTTCTCTGCATCGGTGGTTTTGGAGGAGAACATAGCAAGTCCGGCTAAATCTTCGCTTAGGTACCAGAGGTGGCCCCGGAATTTCGTCAATGCGGCGGTACCTACATCATGATCCACCGCCTTGTACCGCTCTAGGTCCTCCAACAGCTCCAGGTCATTGACGGGCGCGGCTCCATCAATGGAGCCTCGAACCACCTCTGGAGGTAGATGGTGACGGCAAAGACGTTTATCCTGCGTAGTGACCAGACCTCGTGAGTGGTCAGGTGAAATTGGCTTCGGAAGATGAACATCTTAAGACAGTAAATGCCTTTGGCCATCCACCTGGCCCAGTGGTATGCTCCAGGACGATTGTACCGGAGATCTCGTTTGCCATGACCATCGAGGAAGACCAGAGCGAGGATCAGGAACTCCCAGTAATCGTCTCTTGGGTGGCCAACTTCAAGCTGGTCTTCAATGAAGTGGACAATCTGCTCTTTTTTCAACGCCACCCATTCCGAAAGGATGTTGCTTGGGCCATCGCTGTTGAATGGAGAAGCCTGCTTCTGGTCGATGAACTCCCATTGGGATTTGAAGCGAGCGAACAGTGCAATTTCGGGGCCAGAAGACCTGAAGAACAGGTCAAAAACTGAGGTGATTACCAATTCCATCATGTGGTGTCTGCAAGCCAGGAAAAGAACGCAGTGGTCCATTTGGTCCTGGATAATCGTACAAGTGCCGCTGTGAATACTGGTATTCGCCGCTGTTGTGTCGAAGCAGAGACTGGCAATCCATGGTTGAACTTGCGGCCAATCATCCAGCACCTTCAGAACAGCTCCAGCCATCCGCTGTCCCATGCTGTCAGGGATTTTTGGGATCACCAACAACTTCTCAAGATTCTTCCCGCTGACCAGCACTGGTATGTGATCCGATTTCCCTCCATCCAAATCAGGGAGGAGTTTGCCATCAAAGTGGACGACAAGCGGCGTATCAGGATTGAACTCAGTCTTGATTCCGGCTGCCAAGTTCTTCCTGGACTTCTGCCGTGAATGGTGAAGACTTGATTTGGACAAGGTGACTGAGGATAACTCAACTCCCGCAGCAGCGAGTGCTGGAGCCACAATGTGCATCGCTTGGCGTACTGAGGTTCCAGTTCGATCCAGGGCTGCAGCAAAATTGGGATATTGGATGATCCTCCTTGCCGACACTTGGCTGTCCTTGGGAGCGGATCGAGGAGCCGAAGGACCAGGAGAGGAATATTGGACATCATCATTGGATGCTTCGGCCATGGACTCCGAAGAAGAAGAAGACCCACTTTTCACCGTTCCTTTTGCTTGCAGTGAGTCCATCTCTTCGCGGCTTTTCTTCTCTTTCTCTTCAGCTGCTCGGCGTTTCTCCCACTCCGCTGCCCTGCGAGCAAACTCCAGGTCCTCTCCTCCGATGTACATCTTCCGCACGGTTCGCTGTCATTCAGAAAGTCTCGATCTTCGGGGACTTTGATGAGTTCATGGCGTTGGCATGAGCTGTTTCGAACATGTATTCAGGTTGGCTTGGAATCCCTTTTCCCGCTCCAGTTGCTTCTCTCCCCCACGGTTTCAGTTTCTGGCAACCTTCTCGTAGTCCGTGGAGAGGGCCTTGATCCTCTCGACGCACTTGGGCTTGTGGGACGTCGGAATAGATGCCCGAGCCCACACCACCATAACCTCATCAGCTACCACATTGGCAGCTTCCGCCGTGGACATTTTTTTCTTCCGAGTGAAGAACAACAGATGTCGAAGAACATCTCCCACTGTCGGGAGTTGACACAGCGTTTCCAGGGGTTCATTTCGCAACACCCCCACCAACCACACAGTCTCCTGCTTTCTTGTATCCATAACCTGAAAAGAAATATGCTACAATTATTATAAGGTAGAGAGTAGCTGTTCAGCAATAGTAACACATGGTTTGAGGGGACCCTTAAAATTAAAGAACACGAATGAAATTCATCTTGCTGGCATGTTTTCACGAGTGGAAGAAACTAGGGGGGTGTGCATGACAAACTTCAGGAACAAAAAAAATTGGGATACTAATGTATATATATATATATATATATATCCCCGCAAGGGGGTTCTAAGCTCGTGCTCTTGAGTGCTCTTTGTGCTCGTTTGTACGTGCTTGTTCCTGGAGGTTTCACGTGCGCCCTCCCGGCCCTAGCACCCAAGGATGATGGGGCTCGACCCTGCAGTCCTTGTCATCCTTGGTCTTTTTCCACTTCGACTGTCCCCTCCACCCTTTCTTTTTCCTCTGTCTTTCCTCCCACTTTTTCTTTGTTTTTCCGCTGAGATATGCCCTTTAAATAGAGGCGAATCGGTTCTTCCTGAACTAAAATATATATATATATATATATATATAAAAGACGCTGCTTTTGCTTACCCCTCAATTAAAAAAACAAATACCAAAAACTGAGAAATACATTTCTAAAACATAAAAACTAATAAGTGAAATTATATAATTTGAGATTTGAATGGCAGAACATCAACTGCTCTCCATGTTCTGGAGTGAGCTTAGTTCTAGCAATCTAGCAGGCTCATAAATATTACCTCCAGTACTTAAAAGTCTTTCACTGCAAACTGATGATGGTGAAGCACTCAAATACTGTTTGGCTAACATTGGTAATGTGCCTGTTGTTGTGTTTGGTAATTTTTTCCACCATTCAAAGGGGCACATGTTACGAGCAAGATCTGGTAGGCTTAGGTATGTCTCAATTTCATTTAAGCATTTTTTTGTGTCCTCTTATTTCAGTTGTACTAGAGAAATATTTAGAGTGCTTTCTTTTTTTTGAGCTTGAACACCCAGGTTTAACAGAATCTGATTCTATTGCTGATGCTTCTTGTTCTTGAATGAGCTTTTCATGTTTCTGACTCTTGTCAAAGAATGTCCAAATATCTTTGATTTTTTTAGCCTTTAGTGAAGAAGTTGATGAGCTTGAACTGCCCTCCCCCTCTGTCCCACTACTTTCATTTTCTGACTCCTCTCTCTCAAGTCTCCTTCTTGGCCAGTGCATTCGTTTCGTTTCGATTCAAGTTCAAGAGTGAAACAAAAAATTCCCAGAGTAGTCTTTTTGTTTCCTCTTTTTCAACATTGTTCATTAAGAATTTCATTTTGAATTGAGGATTCAGAATCAATTTTTTGTTAGTTGTGTAGGCACTGAATCTTTGTTTGAATGTTGTTTTCAAATCACCAAGTATGGTTTTAATTCTACTGACATTTTGAACAGCATAATAGAGATAATTTTCCATCACTGATAAAAGGTATTATCAGAGAAGCTACTGCTGTTTCACTACGGTACTCATTTCTTTTGTGATATCTTCAAAGTATTTCAGAACCATCACTAATGTTTCAGCTAGTTCTCCATCCAACATTTGCGTTTCTTTGATGCACAAAATAAGATGACTGCTCTCTCTTATTCAACCAAACACTATAGCATATAGTAAGTAGAGTTCCATCTGGTTTGAACATCCTGGATCAATGAGTGTGTTGGTAATTTGAGCCGATTCTGAAACACACTTAATAATTCCCTTTATGCACTGGAATGGTTAAAATATCCCACAATGTCTCTTGCAATAGCCAGAATGTCAGTGATACTTCTTTGCTGTTTAAAAAGTTTGTCCTGTATGCATAGTTGCAAGGTGTGGATAGCACAGCCCAGATGAGATTCCTCCAGTAAACTTGAACTAGCCGCCAATTTCATATTGCTAGCATTATCTGTAACTAGCACGTGTACCTTAGTAATATTGATTTCAAATTCTGTTAAGGATTCTTGGAAAAATTGACATATTCTTTCGCCAGTGTGCGATCCTGGGAAATGTGAAACTTTGAGAACTGCTGTTTTCATATCAAATGTAGGAGAAACCCAGTGGGCAGTTAAACTTATAAGTGAATACATGCCATGAGTTGCCATCCATATATCAGATGTTAAACTTAAGTATTGTGTAACATGTAGTTGGCCTTTGAGCTTGATTTTTACTCTATCGTAAATCATGGGAACAATGTTTTCAGAAAAGTACCACCTGGAAGGAATGTTATATCTTGGTTCCAAATGGTTTAGGATTCTCCGGAAACCCAAATCTTCTACCACTGAATATGGCTGGAGATCAGTAGCCATCATTTCACCAATGAGATAGTGCAATTTTGAAGCCCTAGGATCATTTATTTTCCATTCAAGCTTCTTTTCCAGAACCTCTTTCAATGTTTGTTGTTTAACACCTGTACCAACCTCTGAGGTTTCCTCACTACTTGCAGATGACTTTATTTGATTTGTTTCAATATTGCGTGCAATTTCAGATTTAGAACTGTTACTGCACTGGATTTGTTCTTCCACCTTTCTACCAAATAGACTTATGGATGGAGTATCTATTTTATCTGATCTGTCACCCTTAGCAAGATTTTCTACTTTACGGAAAATTGCTGGATGTTTAATTTTCAACTGATTCTTTAGATTTGGTGTCGTCATTTTTTTTGGAATGTTACTTCCTCTTGATACAGAAGTACCACACACCTGGCACTTTGCTTTGCTAGAATCAACTAGAACTTCAAAATAAGCCCAAAGAGAACTGGACATTGATTTTGACATGATCAAAATATTCAAAACTTCAAAAGACAAAATCAAAATTTATGCATGCTATTTATAATAGCAAATCATTTAAAATTATCTTATCATTTATCCTATGAATATTTATTATTTATTTATCAAAGTCTGAAAAAATAAAAAAAATAAAAGTAATTAATACCTATTGCACTTATTTAAAATGTATCATGCATTCCTTAATATAGTAAATCTAAAGTTAGAATTTAAGTTTATATATATATATAGTTAATTTTTAATTTTTTATTATATTTATTTTATTAATTGGATAATATCACTCTTAGGAAGTCTGAAGTAAAAAAACTAAATTGCCAGAGTGCACATTTAATGATAAATAAAAATATGAATTGAAATTAATTTAATAAAACCACTATTTTTCTAGTTTAGTTAAATTAGATTAGGTAAAGGTATATCGGCAGTGGAGTGGTGTAGTGCTGTGGGAACGGCGTTCCCTTACTTTTTTTGGTAGACGGAATGGCATTCCCTCACTATTCAAATAAATCCGAACTTACAAATCTCTAACGTCATGAAATTTTAATTCCCACCCCTAGAAGAAATATGAGAATCATTAACTGCTTCATTTCTTTTAGCTTCAACTGAGGCAATGCTAGCCTATAAAGATCTGGTGAAACAGTCACCACGGCGTACCAGTTGTTAACTTTTTTTTAGTTAATCATTCCAGTTGTTAGCTATTTTTATTGATCGTACTGGATGCTGTATATCTAATGACACTGGAAATACTGCATCTTCAACCTTGGAATATATCCTAATATCCAGTGCATATGACCTCAAAATATCCCTGAAATTGGTCAGATTTCAAAAGATTTCCCGGGGGGCTTACAGTACCCCTGGACCCCCAGCTGTATGGGCTCGCCATTGTCCCCCCTGCATCTGAGTAACACTTTCAAAATGCGTTCCCTCACTTCTTTATTTAGCACTACACCACTGTATATCGGTGCACCCCTACTTAAACTGTGATTCTACTTAGTTTAGCACCCAACTGGTAACCCCATTTTTTTTTCTAGTGCAGTTTTGTCTCCTCTTTCAAAACACAGAATCCAAATTTGTCACAAATAAATAATAAAAAAGTTACAGCTATTTAAAGCTTACTTAACAATCTAATATGATGACTATTAAAACTAGAGATGTACCGATACCAAGATGTTGGCCGATACTGATACTCCGATACTTTGCTGATACTGATACTTTTTGATTAATGCTTAATCTGTTAAATTATAAGAAAAAATGTAGTTACTTTTATTTTAATATTAGAAATAGGGGAGGTTGGAGACAACTGTTATTGGATGAAATTAACAGTTAAAAAAAATTCACACACAGTCATACTGTCGAAATTGAAATATAATATAGCTTTATGAACTTTTATCCAGTATCCACCTGTTTGTTTAGCTCAGGAGTCAGGACCCCGGGAGCACAACTTCCCGTACAATGCTGAGCTGAGGACAGTTTCCATGACCTCAACTACCAAGCATGCCCTTGGGAATAACAATATTTCTTGACTAAGTTGACCTGTTAATCTGCATTGTGTGAATAATAAATAAAACACAAAAGATAACATTTTCTTCCTTTAATCACAAAAAAACTAAAATTTTGAACAAATTGCAAAATGAAAAATTTCATTGTAAGGTATAAAAAAATAAAAAATAAAATTTCCAGTAAATAAGAAGATTAATAGAAATTAGAAAAAAACTAAAATTTTGAGCAAATTACAAAATGAAAAAAATTCCATTGTAAGATACTAAGATATAAAAAAATAAAATTTCCAATTTTCCAGTAAATAATTATTATTAAGATTAATAGAAGTTAGAAACATATGGATAATTAAACATTAAATATATTCTTAATATTCAAAATTGAAAATTCGTAAGTTGTAGTGAAGGAACATTAACATTTCGCCTCTTTTTGCACTTAGATGATTCCTGTGTGGAGTGTAAATATTGCCCCCATTGCTAAACAACCTCTCGCTTTCAATTGAAGGGGTAGAAGACAGGTACTTATTTGCAAGATGGCTTAATGTTGGAAGTGTAACTGCATTCTGTTTCCACCACTTTAAAGGGTCTTCATCCCATAATTGTAATTCCAACATTTGATACTTGGTCATTTCATCTTTAATCAGAAATGATGTGCAGTGCTTCTTATTCTTAGATGAGCTTCCTGGAGTTGATTTTTTTGTTCCACTTCCCTCACTATCATCATGGTCCTCTTGAACCAATTGGTCCATGCACTTGTCAAAGTCAAATTCACTGAACTCATCACTTATAATGTTGTCAGAAGCACTCGCAGTCTCTTGCATATCTTCTTCACTCATAGTACTTGTATGTCCACTTTCTTCCTCTTGAACAGCTTCACTCCTTTTCTTGATGATATCTATCATTGCTCTCTTCAGGTTGCTTTCTTGCATTTTGGAATCTTCACTAGATTTATTTTGGAACAAGGAGGTCTTATATCTGGGGTCTAGGTATGTGGCTAGCAGGGATGGGGTAAAATACGTATTTGTATTTACAAATACACAAAAATGGATATTTGCATTTGTATTTGAGAATTTAAAAAGCTGCATATTTGTATTTGAATTTGTATTTGAGCCTTTTATTTGCCGTATTTGCTTCAAATACAGTCAAATACACTAATGTAATATAACTGTGCATATAACTACAAATTGATATGAACAGTAAAAATCAAACATTGAGAAATATGAATTTATTTTCTTTAATTATGCAAAAGTGCAGAAATATCAAGAAGTGTGAAATAATTTTCTCTAATAAAAATAATAAACAAGAGGAATTTGTTACTTTTCTTGCCTTGGTGTGAAAATTAAGTCTACTTTTATAAGAGCCAAAGTATTGCAATGTTAAGTTTTATACAATAAGTACTATACCAGTATTGTCTTACTTGAGGGGTAGCCGAAGTCAAGTAAATATTATCCGTTTATATTTAGGATGAAATTGGTACGAAATTTGCAAATACAGTAAAAATTGTATTTGCATTTTATTTGTATTTGAAGCTTCATATTTGTATTTATATTTGTATTTGGGGATTTATAAATTCGAATATTTGTATCTGTATTTGAATTTGGCCGTAAAAAAAATAGTGTATTTGTATCTATATTTGTATTTGGGCAATTGTATTTGACCCCATCCCTGGTGGCTAGTATTGGATTGTAATCATCCAGATAGCATTCAAAGCGACTCTTCATTGATGTGTTAATAGCCGAAAGAGTACTTCCAAGTCCAAAGAATCTGATGTCAGTTGATGCTTTTGCTATGAAGACTTGTAGAAACTTTATTTGAGGTATTATTTCTGAGATAGTAGCAGACCTTTCACTCAACCGAACAGTAATTTTGTGAAATATTTTCAGCAGTGCAGTAAACTTCCCACTCAAAGTCCACTTGTTGGCATCAGATACAGGGAGGTTGGGAGTATCAAGGCAGTAGTTGGCAATTGCAGTTTTTTGCTCAAACATACGTTCAATCATGAAATAGGTGTTGTTCCACCGAGTTGGAACATCCTGTATCAGTTTGTGTTCGGGAAAGTCATGCTGTTTCTGTAGCGCAGCTAGTTTGTTGTATGCAAGTGCTGAATGGCTGAAATGTCCAACTATTTGCTTGCAACTTGCGATCATATCCTTAACTATTCGTTGTTCAAAAATACTGTCATGAACCATGAGTTGTAGAGTGTGGAGGAAGCACGAGAGAGTAGCATAGCCTGTGTCTTGAATACCTTGGACAATATTAGCTCCATTATCCTGTACAAAAACATGAATCTTGTATTTTAAATTCCTGAACAACACTTTCAATCACCTCAGCAATGTTTGAAGCAGTATGGGATCCTGGAAAAGGTGCAACTCTTAAGTACAACAGTTTTTCGCTCAAAATTGATGTCAATACAATGTGCTGTTAGGCTAATAAAAGCTGTATCTAAGCTGCTTGTCCAAATGTCAGTAGTAAAACTGATGTTCTCTGCTTCTTCCAATGCAGTCTTGACCTTATCCAGTACTTTTGTGTGAATATCGGGAACAATTTTTGTAGAGAAATACTTTCTTCCTGGCAGCTCATAATTAGGTTTTAGCTTCTTCATTAGTCTTTCAAATCCAACGTCTTCAACAATAGAGTATAGTTGGCAGTCAGCAGCAATCATTTCTCCAATGGCTTTGTGAATGGTTTGTGACTGGGGATTGTTGATGTCCCAAATTTGCTTCTGAACATAAGTTTCATCCAAAGTTATTTGAATTTCATTTGTAGAACTTGTTGATGTTGATGCGCCAGTATTCTTTTTTGCAGGTTTGTTGAAATATCCCTCCAGTTTCTGCTTGTTCCATAGCCTTGCTTCTTTATTTAATTCTTCGTTCTTCTCTTTGTGCTTGCTTTGCAGGTGTTTTTTAAGATGTGTTGTATTAAAAGATTTCCCCCCTTTTCCTCCATGTGACAATAATTTCTTGCATTCTTTGCAGACTACTTTAGACCCGTCATTTTCATCTATGTCGAAATACTTCCAGATGAGAGAGGATGTACTTCTTTGACTAGTAGAAGCCATGATAACGAAGCAGAATGCAAGATTTATCAGCCTCAGTAGTGTCAGCACTCAGCACATTTGTCACTGCGCATAAGATGACGTGTGACAGTGACAAATAACACAAGGTTCTGCACTCTGTGGCTGGTGCAGTCAAACTAACACGCAGCATGAGGCAGCTTCACTTTCCCATTGCTTAACACTCCTCCCCCAACTCCACTAGTGGGCATTGGTAAATTTAGCAGTGTAGTGTATTGTATCATAGCTCTATGAAAGAATATGTACGCACACAAAGTAATAAAAGTTATAAAACCAATATTTTAATATGCCCATATTATTATAGGAAATTATAAATACTACACATGTGAACATTGCAATTTTTAGATTTGAGATAGCCTGATAGGTGACACGGACACCATTGGTGAAACACTTCTCATTTTAATTTGCTAATTTATAATTGTTGGGAATTTGCAGCACGGCGTTGTTTTCAGCTGACTATATTTATCATTATTTACCATATTTATCTCATAAGAAGCTGTTTTATATATAATAATACTGTATTATACTGGTTTTTAAAATGTAAATTGGCCAGAATTTTAATAATGGTCTATGAAATGACTGTCGGAACTTTGCTTCATGCAAGTTACAGAGGCACTTGAGACCAAGTTTGGCAGGCTAAAATGAACCTTATTTATTAAGGTATAAGGTCCAAATTTACGTGCTACATAGAACTCTCGTGTCTTTTTCAGTTGAAAGTGAAATAAGAGCGATATTTGCAGGATTATGGTATGGATTGGGAAAGCCAGTGTTAGGGTAGGAGTACTGTTAATGTAGGAGCACTATAATAATTAATAATATTAATATGATTATATAGTACATAATATCATCTGTGTTAATCAATTACTGTCATTAAACATAACTTTGTCTTCAATCACATAATAAATAAAGTAGAAAAGTATTGGAGTATCGGCCATATTTTCACCTTGCTGATACCGATACTCCAAAAAAAGGCCGATACTGCAGATACCAATACTATTGGCACATCCCTAATTAAAACCTTACCTTTTATGGTTTGTAGAGTTTGGCAGTTTCCAAGAGAAAGTTGTGAAGCACTGTCCTTATATCAGGATGAACAAAAATAGCAAGACTTAACCTAACCAATTATCAAGGGTGTACAGTTGACCTAACTGGGTAGTCATTTAACCTAATTAACATAAACAAGTAATTTGAAAGTGTTGGAGTGCTGTTTATTTTTGGTTGGTTGAATAATTTAGGATGTCAAAATAGTTGATGCTACATCTTGACCACAATGTAGGCCTAATTTAACATGGACCTAGTTTAAATGTTATCATTGAAATGGGGTTTAGAAATACAATTGTTCACTTACTGAGTGTTATTAGATAAGTCCTGGTCTCCTCAGTCAGGCCTGATTTCTTACTGGAGTCTTTCTTCTAGGTGCTTAATTTTTTAGTGCATTTGCTGACCAGTGGTGGTGGTGGTGGTGGTGTTTCAAGCCCCTTTGCTCGCCATCCTGCTCTTCATGCATGTCTCTTCTGGCTTTTTCCACCAGCATCATTTTTGTTTGTTGGTTGATTGGTAGTGTGTTTCAATACTACCAAGCATGCTCTATCACACAGTATATAAATACTAGTGTGGAGAATAACTCTGGTGAGCAACCATTTGGTTTCATCTACCCAGTCATTGACATAAAAGGAGTTTAATAATTGTTAGATTAACTACCTACCTACTCAGTGGACCATTTTTGTTACTTCCCAAGTACCCACACATATCAGTTTTTCATATACTGGGGGCCCCAGGAGATTAAAAATCTTGGTGTCATTATCACCAATTTTTATGTCTGAGTGTAGACTACCTAATTATTTGATTGTAAATGCTTGTTAATCTGATTAACAGTGACTATCCCCACCTTCTCATGGAGATGATATAGCATTTAATTAGAAGAGAAAATGTACATCCATAGGATGAAACTGTTCATGGTCTTTACCATAAGTAAAGGAAAAGTGAAAGTTAGAATATGAAATTACAATTCCCCAGCATCTATTTTTTGCTGTAAAACTGGTCGTACCCTTAATGCTGTTTGTCACTGAGGTCTTGTGTCTGTCAATGTGGTGGTAGGATGTGTTACTGCTCTTACTGTCAAGGGTATAGTTACTGGAAGTTCAGTGTCTCCAGTTGTTACTGTCAGTGGAGATGGCTCTCCTAGGGTGGAGTGAAAAAATCAAAAGTACCAGGATCAAAATTGAGGGGGTCTAGATTGTTGTCTTTTGTCTAGGATTAAACTTTAAAACTGATTTTGGGTGGTTGCATATAAAACTGTGACTGCTACTGGCCAATTTATACAAATTGTACCGTATGTGCATGCAGCCAAAATTTGAACCCAGTGACCTATCTCAGGTTCTGAACATGATAGAAAGACAATTTATAAACTGTTTATGATGTATTTTTTACCTCTGAAGCAGATTAAAACATTTGCAGAGTCAATAATGCATCAAAAAATCCATATTTTATATTATTTTTGGCCAAAAATTGCAATTTTCATTATTACATATTCATATAACACCCGTGTATTTAATCTATCACTCATTAAACAAAGTAATAAAAAATAATCATCTAAACAGCTTCAGAATATTGTATTTTGTATTGAACACTTTCATCAGTTTTCTTGATTTTATCTTTTGTCGAATAATGCCATCATGATGTTCAAATCCTACCACAGTTGAGGAAGCCTCTGTTACAAGTTTAATGTGCCTCTTTACAGCCTCATTATGACAAGGCTGGTTGAGTTTGTGCTTCTTTTCTTATATTTGAGTTCTTCATTGGTTAGAGATGCTATGATAGGGAGCTCATGAATGTCAGGTGAATTTAAGTTTATCATTTTGAGATACCCTCAAGCTTAGTTATTGATTTTAGGCACCATGAATCTCCTGACACCACCATCTCTCACAACACTCAAGTCAGGTGTAACTCTGAGACTTCAATATCCTCAACTGAATCAGTTATCAGGTCACCACCTTCAAGTCATTGTCTACTCTGTTTCAACTGATTCATTCCCTCTGACCAAAAGTACCTTGTTAACTGCGATGTTGTGGATTTGTAGCATCCACCAATTCAAACAATTTACCCTCCTCTTTTCTTATGGCTTTACAATATTTTTCACATTCTTCTCAGCTTGTTCCTGCAAAGTTCATAGTGCAAATTTACTCGATTTTAAAGACAGTTATTTAAGCAAGCTCCATAGGTTTTGACTAACAATATTTAAATTTCAACACTTGTTTGAAATGTATGCCTTTTTGTGAAATACTTGATTTGAATCAGATACTAATGTAGGGTACAAGATAATTGGACTGTTACCTGTCAATTACGTTCATCTTAGTAGTAGTGATAATTCCATAATCCTCTAAAACTGCTGATGCAACTGCTACTCCGGCTCTGTCACTTACTTGATACCAGTAAAAGACATTTATTTTATACCGGTATCAAGTTAATATTCTAACAAGATGTTCATTGGACAGCAGTGTCCAAGATTTGGACTCTAACTATTAGCAACATTACATGGATTATAAATCATTTTTTCAAAGGTATTGTCAACAGAGCAACAAGAGTATTCAAAGCATACTCATATTTTAAACTAGAGCTTGGAAATTGCCAAAAAATCACTGATGATAATCACTGCCATTTTCCATGAAGATAATCATGATATTGACGATGTTTGATGATTGAATGAATTCATCTGTATCTGCTGTGTGTGTGTGTGTGTGTGTGACATAACATGACTGTGTAAGGCATGCAGTTGTAGCAGCTAGTTGCAGACAATGCTTGCATGCATGATTTGTTCATGTCATTGCTTCATAATGGTTAATAGGCCATGCTATATTACTTGGCATGACATGACATATCAATACTTACACCATCTCTCTCTTAGTTTCAGAATCTGGATTCTTGCTGTAGATTTGTTTGTGAAATAAATGAACAATAATTATCAAAGACATCAAAAACTTGTTAAAAACTTGTCTATGAGGATTATCATTTTCTGAAAAATGGCGGTGATTATTGCTGGTTTTTCCGCGGTGATTGATTATCACGATATTGGCAATTATCACCAAGCCCTATTTTAAACTATACAGTATGCCTGTCACACTGCTGAGTGAGGTTTGGTAGACTCTTCCTATTTTGTTCTGTCCTGGATTCCTGTTTTTCGCTGACACCAGCTGTTTCATCATGTGATTCCAGGCTGCCCTGACTTGAGAGACTGTTGAGATCACTGTCATGTATTGCCACTGAGCTTGATAGGACAAATTGAAAAACTCCTGAGCTCTTCCCTGGGGATAATAAAATACAATATGATTATGATACAAGATAGTTTACCAAGGATGCAAAAATAAAATTTTATAATTTGTAGTACAATCATTTCAAGAAACCCAGATTTTTGGTAGGCATTGATCAAATTCACCGATTCTTTTCTTTTGCTTGCTCCTGCTGTACTCCTCTCCTTTTGTATCTGATGTCTGCTGATGTAAGGCATTCTTAAAACCAACGCATTGTCCTCATTTAGCTGTTTTCTGGTCCTCATAGAAAGCATAGTCTTCTTCTGTCATTTTGAGTTGATACAAATGTTCCAAATCTCTTCTCCAATTTGAGTCCTCACAGAAGATGTCAAACAACTTGGAAGTTTTTTTCATTGAAGGAAGAAAGATCATTCTGGAACTTGTCACCCCATTTCTTTTTTAGATATCTATCAAACCTACAAAATTACCAAAACTTTAATGTTGTGAATGCAAATTTCAATTATAAACCCTAAGTTAAGTTCTAGTCAAAACAGACTTTATTACCAATCATTCTTATGATTTGCAAATCACTGAATCACATGATTATGTTAATAAAATTACTGTCACAAACAAATAAATGTAACTACAAAGTTTACAAAAGTATGACATACAGTATTTTAAATCTTTTTATAAGGGACTGAAAATTTGTCTTACCTTAAAAATTCTTTGACTAGATCCTGAATCTTGCTGGTGACACTGGTGCGTGAAATTGGATAGACATTGCAACAAATCCAGTATTCAATCAGAATTAGTGCAACTGTATCAGCTGCTTGTCTGGTTGTCCAGTTCTCTTCTGCCATTACACGTTGGATGACATCTTTACCAAGAGGAAGCTTTCCATTGGGGAATGAGTCTGTGCTTGAAAATCTGTGACCTCCATCAAGAATTTTAACTGTCACTGCATCTTAACATCCTACTATGCAGTATTTTTTGGTAATAAGGTTATCAAAATACATGTATTTATCAATTCTATAAATTCACCCTGAAAAGAAAAATATAAAATATAATTTCAAATAAAAAACAAAATATTTGGAGCAAAAAATGACAAAATATGGAGTTTTTGATGCATTATTGACCCTGCAGCCCTCTGCAAATGTTTTAATCTGCTTCAGAAGTAAAAAATACATCATAAACAGTTTTTAAATTGTCTTTCTATCATGTCCAGATCCCAAGATAGGTCACTGGGTTCAAATTTTGGTCACACGCACATATGATTTATATAAATTGGCCAGTAGCAGTCAGTTTTGTTTGCAACCACCCAAAATTGGTTTTAAAGTTTAATCCAGGGACAAAAGACAACTATCTAGCCTCTATCAATTTTGATCCTGGCACTTTTGATTTTTTCACTCCATCCTATTAGAGGCCCTCGATATTGTGTGCACCCACCCAGCCAGAGATTTAATAATATATTCCAACTCCCAAAGCACACTTCTTTCCCTGAAAAGATTCACCCCACCCACTCATCTGCACTATCCAATGGAATTTCCACTCCCTGATAACTTCCAGACACAAGCTAGTCACCTTCTGCTGGATCCTGACATATGTCAGAATCCAGGGTAACAAGGAGGCAGACCACACGGCGAAGGCTGCTTGCTTGCTGCCAGACTACTCCTGACCCCTCCCTTTCACTGATTTCTTTCTGATTCTCTGATCCCATTTCTGTTTCCTCTGGCAATGGAAGTGGGACCAAGCCACAGATAAGAAGCTTTACCAGACAAAACCACAATTGGGATATTGGACCTCCTTGTTTCATCAATCCTGATGAAGGTGGTTCTGGCCTGTTTCTGCATAGGACATATGTGCCTAACACATGGATACCTCATGGCCAAATTACCAGCCCCACCTGCAGTACCTCCATCACTGTTGCCCACTACCTAGTTGAATGCCTGAATTTCTCTGCTCTCTGCCATAGGTGCTTCCCCTTCTTGTCCCATATCTCCGCACCCAAGCATCTCCAGTCCATACTTGCTGAAGGATCCCAATTTTCAACAGAAGCAATATTCTCCCTCCTGACTCACTCCCATCTACTTCACCGCATTTAGGACTATACCTTCCTTTCCCCCTACTCAGAAACTGAACCCCCCTCACTCGCCAAGTTCACTACCCCCCCCTAGCAACACCCCCTACCCACTGCCTTGCCAAGATGTGTGCCACTTCACATAGGCCACAAATTGGCAGTATATCATCTACAAAAAAAAAAATGATCTGCATATTGATATTAATAATTATTGCTTTTTATATACAGCAATACCTTGCACAGTGCAGTTAATTGGTTCCGGAATTTTCTGAATAAAAGTCGAAAGTTCATTGAATGAAATAGTACTGAAAAGAAATTAGAAAACAATAGGAAAATTGCGCGCTAAATTTAAAAAAATTGACGAAAATACAAACCATGCTACATCAAAACCTGCGCTAATCAAAACCACGCTGTTCAAGGTATTACTGTATGTATAGCTAATAACTGCATAATACCTAAAACTATACTTGTCATCTTTTAATAATTACTTCAAATTATTGTTAAAATTCAAATTAAGCACACACAGTATTCTATCTTTTATTCATTTGTGTATTTAGTTCTCTCTCTACTTTTATTTATATATTTGCTTATAAATAAGTACAGGAATACCTCGAAATTTGTCATTAATTTATTCCGGAATAACACAACGAAATATGAAACAACAAAATTTGAGGTAGATTATAACAAAGCTGGGCACTTGCGTTTTTTTTTTGCGGTACTGCGGTACTACCGCACTACCAAACCGGTACCGCATAACGCAGTACCGCAAAAAATGCGGTAGCGGTACTGCTGTACTTTCAGCGATCCTTTGCGGTACTGCGTTATGCGGTACCGGTTTGGTAGTGCGGTAGTACCGCAGTACCGCAAAAAAAAACGCAAGTGCCCAGCTCTGGATTATAACATGTTTCAATGAGAAAACATTTTACTGTATTATGTTATTAAACAGATTATTTAATCAAATTCCACTCATTTTTTGGCAAAATATAATGCATATTGCGTTGGTAAACAGTTGAATTTCGTCAATTTCAATCATTTTTTTTTTCACATTTTTAAAAAAAATGACAGATTGTGAAACTATAGGTAGTAAAAGATTGACAATGAATCTGCGAAATGACGAATTTTGAGGTATTCCTGTACACATTCTTGTGATGTTTGATTTATTTTCAATTTTCATGACCTTGTTTGTATAGTTTTTGAATGTCTGGCTATGCCCATGAAAGTTGCACTTGGAATAAAATCTTTTGGTTTTCCCAATGGTATAGTGGTACGGTAAGAGAAGTTCTCAGGACTAGAAATCTAACCTATTTATCATTAGGCAACTTGGTATTCAGAGAGGAAAAATAGTATACAGTACAGTCAGTCTCAAATATCTATCATTAATTGGTCCCTTGAAAATGTGACTGATAATGAATAACAATTTCCCATAGACCCATAGTTATAAATGAAGGTTATGTTCCCAACTTCTCACATCCCCAGGTCTTAAGTAGAAAGTGCCTTTAGTAGTTGAAAAATTACTTTCTAACATGTTTTTAGCTTTGATAGGTATAACACAGTACAAGTCTTCAAAGACACACAAAATGAATATCAAACAATAAATAAAGCAATAAAATTAAACAGTGAGTTAAGAAGGGTAACTTGCCATGATTTGGCTGAATGTCCTAGAGGGCATTGCAAATAAATTTAATAAATTATTTCACCAAATAATAACCAGAGCATCGCGAGACAACTGTCCAGTATGGCCTTCAGAGAACATATTGGAGGCAGATTTGAAGTTTGAAAGTTCTAGATGGTGCCCCAGACAATGAATAGATGAATGAATGATGAAATGTGCATCACTTTGCCTTGGGGCTAATGGACAAAAAGATGAATATGGGGGTATAGTATTAATTGATTAATGATGAATAAACAAAAAAAGTGGATATGGGTCATTCCATGTCAAGTCAGCCACCTAAAACACACACCCCTTTCAATTTTGCTCATACTTGGCACAATAGCAGATATACATGCCAAACTTAAATTCCCAAATTATTAGAGCTGACTGACCTTTGGTTACTGAGATACAAGGTCACAAAGTTGTGACATTTTGACCTTTTTTGCGTTAAATGACTATTTTCAAAACAGTGTAACTAAAAAACTATTAAAGCTAGAGCATTGATTTTGGTCTCATTTTAAAGCTCTTTAGTAGCCCCTTGTTTATTGTCTCTCGTTAAATATCTCTACTGTGAAAAATAAAAAAATCCCTTCAAAAGTTGACTTTTGACCTTGAATAAAAAAAAATACCTTCTAAAAAATTCAATTTTTTTACATTAATACCTTGAGTCATGTACAACAAAATCCCAAGAAGCTGTAAGTGGCTGATAACTAGTTCAATGTATAAAAAATAATGAATTCAAGCAACATTTTGAAAAAAGTCATTTTATACAAAAATTGTCAAAAAGTCATGACTTTGTGACCTTGTATGTCAGTAACCATTTTTGTCTAAGGTCAGCTCAATCTCTTACAAATACAACCCATATCTACATACTATCTGCAGCCTTCTACAAACAAGCAAATGCTTATTTTTAAATATTTGTTCTTTACCCACCTCACCTGTATGTTGTGCATGTATGTGATGGTTTTCAGTAGTTGACAAGATTCTTGTGGGCCACCCAATTTATTGTGATTTCTAGAAGAGAAAATAATTTTGAATGTATACCTAGATAGCTACCTAATTAACAAATACAAGTAACATATTAAAATGTACATACAATATGTATAGGTATAGTGCTCATTGATTTCCATTTATCACAACTTAAAATGTATGTAGTGTATATATAGTTACATGACCATTTTAATTTTGAATTCTTACCTTTCTGTGCTGTAGATCTGCCAAAGCTTTGGATGCCTTCAAGTAACTTCTTTGGAAATCCTGTATGTTCGTCCATTAGTAGTAGATGCCTCAACTTGTGTTAGAATATCTGAATATGGTAAGATTAATTCATCTGGTTGACCAGGATACACAAATGATGGGTTTGGGCCATGAGGATGAAGGAATGTGACTTTTACTTCTCTATTCTCTGGTATCTTTTCCAGCACATATGCCACCCACCAATGCCATCATATGCAGCAGTAACAAAACCATGTATTTTCTCCTCAGTCACAACTTCTTCCTTTTCAGTAACTTTCTCAATATTTGAATAATCTGATAATGAATAATGTTTAACCTTAAGAGAAGTCAATGAAACTGGCTGTAAATGGTGTAATTTCTGTGTACCAGCAATAGTCCTTGCAGTTGAGTGTCTTTCTTGGAGAAGTTGGCTTTCCTCTTCATGCTCTTTATTGGTTGAAAAATGACATTTTATATTTACAATATTTTCACTTGCAAATGTATATAACTGTTCTGCAGTAAGGATCTGTTCATCATAAGGTCATTGTAGACTAGCTTTTGCAGCTAATCTCTTAACTGTGCCTCCAACACCATCACAGGGTCCCTTTCCATGACTTGTTGCAAAAAATTCCATTCTGCCTCAATTCCAAAATCATCTCTGTGATGGCAAAGATTCAAAAAGTTTTTGCAGTTCTTATACTGTCCTGCACACCCATCTGAAAAGTAAATTATTTTGTGGATGGAACCGATGGATGAGATATTATCTTTTAGGAATTTTATCAGATGCTTTTGAAACAAATGTACAGCAACTGTGTTATGGATGTTACACTCTGAATAATAACAAAGCTAAGGTGAGCAATCTCATCTTCCTTTTTATAGTAAATAACAAATGGATGTAGAGTAGCCATCTCATTGTTCCAGTGAAAGCTCTGAACCTCATCTTGAAGAATAAAGGAATAATTTTCAGCAAAATCACACACAGCAAGGACCTCACCATCTTTCAAAGACATTTTTGTTTCACGGTAATAAGTTGCTTGCATCTTTGTCTTGAAGTCATGTATCTGGTATTCTTTCAGTTGGTTACAGAATTGGTCAATATATTCATCTGTATTCAGTTCTACTGATTCAAGATTTGACCGATCTGTATTGGTCCACTTTTTAAAATTTATGATATCAATGAAGTTGTTTGTAAATATGTCCAGTCGTCTCGTCTGTTTTTTAAATCTGATGGATCTCCACATTGTTCACATTGTCTGAGGCAGCATTTCTGTGAGGCAGGATTGCATTCCATAAAGGCAACACAATGACGTACATTCTTAATAGGTGTGTCATCATTTGCAGTTAGTTTTTCTAATTCAGCTCCTACAAACAAGTTTGGCATTCTGATGAATTGTACAGACACATACTGAGTGAGTTCCTGTTGCTCCAGCAATAACACACTGCTTTGGATGCAATTCTGCAAATTTACTGAATCCCACCTTAACCAAAGGATTTCTTTCTTTGAAAATATGATAGGCTTCTTTTAAATTGCAAAGTAAAAGATGCTTTTGCAAATGTATCCTTCCTCTTTCATTGCCAATGATACTACAATAGTCTTTCTTTCCTGGCATTGTTCTACTGATGTCTTCTGAAAGATAAAATGCTTTAATAGCATCAACAGTATCCTGTTTAATTCTTTTCCCACCCTTTGGATTTGGGTCTGAAAGGACACCTTTTTCTTCAACTATTTTTTTAGCAATAGATGCTGTATGCCTTGTTGTGTTAAATTCTGAAGCAATTTTCCTAATGCTCCAACTTTTGGGCAATACAGTGAGGATTTTTATTTTTATCACTTCTTTTAGTTTTTTCATTTTTGAATTTTTCCTTGAGTTGATTTATTATTTCTAAACAGTCTACATCTCCAGATGGCTCCTTAAATTGTGAGTCAGAAATCTCTTTTCCTGCAACTGTTTCCATTCTCTTCTTAACTGTCTCTGTCACCTTGCTTAGTTTTTTAGCTCCATATGACTTTTGCTCTACAAGCTTTCTCTTTTTTATGGGTGATTCACCAATTGAAACAAAAGAAGCATTCAAAGTACACATCTCATGGTTTTGCTCTGAAGTTGATGCATCACTATTGTCAACATTTTCAATTTCCTCAAGATCTTCAGGTGGTTCGCTACTACAAGAAGAATCATCATTTATGTCTGAATTCAAAGTGCCTATTCCTTTCTCAGGCAAGGACTCAAGATGTTCTCTACACTGCTTACAAAGTCTGTGATATAGTGTTAAGTGCAGATCGGGAAACTTATTTACAAGTTCCTGTGGTACAGTTCTCAAACTCTTCTTTCGACACTGACCTTTGTGACGCAGCAAAGGATCAGCACACTTCTGTTTCAGTTTTAAATGTTCCATGTTTGTACTCTGAAATCACAAAAGCACAAAGAAAATCCTGAAAAGAAAACAATGAACAATTAATGAATTATTAAATAAATTTTTATACATGTATTTAGTAAAATAAATTAACTTTAACTTGAAGTCAGGAGTCAACTCTGTAAAGTTGACAGTACTTATATACTAGTTGGGCCTTTGGATCAGCGCTACTCTCAGTAGATTTGGGGCTGTCGAGGGGTTTAACCCTGGTTGTCTTTTAAAAAGACTTCTTTTGGCACAGGTCACAAAAAGGTTTTTGAACTAATAATGTTAAGTTGAACTAAGTCTTCACTGACACTATATCAGAACAGAACTTTTAAATAAATGAACTGACAAAAAAATCTAAAATTGAAGAATGCCAACTTCATTTATTTTTTATACATTGAACTAGTTATCAGCCACTTACAGCTTCTTGGGATTTTGTTGTACATGACTCAAGGTATTAATGTAAAAAAATTGAATTTTTTAGGAGAAGGTATTTTTTTTTTATTCAAGGTCAAAGGTCAACTTTTGAAGGGATTTTTTTATTTTTCACAGTAGAGATATTTAATGAGAGAGAATAAACAAGGGGCTACTAAAGAGCTTTAAAATGAGACCAAAATCAATGCTCTAGCTTTAATAGGTTTTTTAGTTACACCATTTTGAAAATAGTCATTTAAAGCAAAAAAGGTCAAAATGTCACAACTTTGTGACCTTGTATCTCAGTAACCAAAGGTCAGTCAGCTCTAATAATTTGGGAATTTAAGTTTGGCATGTATATCTGCTATTGTGCCAAGTATGAGCAAAATTGAAAGGGGTGAGTGCAAAAAATGCCATTTTGTGGCTGAGTTGACATGGAATGACCCATATGGGACAATGGATAATGGGGATGGACTCTACACTAGAATGACTTGGTTGGATGTTTATGGGCTGAAATGACTACACTGTATCCTAGTTGTAACAATTAACCACTATACGAGTACATAGGATGTATGATGATTATTTTTGTTTCAGATTCATTGATTTACATAGATAGTACCGTACAGTTTCATATCTTCTCCCTCATGTTTTGTTTTTACCCCCCCCCCCCCCCCCTACTTATTCACCAAGTCTTTACATTTACGCTTAAATTATTAATACAGGCGTCCCCCATTATACAATTGGGATGCGTCCCTAAAAACCCCATCGTATATCGAACGATCGTATATCAAACTGAAGGCCTTATGGGAAAAATAGGGATACGTTCCCAAATATTCTGGAAGACCCCCAAAATTTGCAGATTCCACTATTATTTTGCTATATATTTTACTGTTATGTACAAAAAGTGTCTGAAAGTAAGAAATTGTGATTAATAAAAGAATTTATACATGAACACTCACCTAATCATATTCAAATCCGGTCCAAGTCGTCAACGATGCATCAGTCCGAGGTAACGATGCCTACTCATTGCCACTGGGTGGTGGTGATGGGGGAGGAGGGCCAGCTCCCGCATCGGTCAGCGATGGAGGAGGATCGATGGGCGATGCTGGACGATCGATGGGCGATGGAGGAGGATCGATGGGCGATGCAGGAAGATCGATGACTTTGGGAGAGTCCCTCGGAGATGGGGGAGTTTCTGAAGTTGCAGGAGAATCCACCCCCGAAGATGTTGGAGTTGAAGATCTAGCCTGCTGCCAATGTGCAGGAGTTGTTGCTGCACTTGCTGATGACGCACTTGTCTCTCCTGCCTCGGCAGCTGTTACAGGCTTGAAAAATCGGGAGATCGTAGTTTGCTTGGCATTCCTCCTTTTCTGCAGGTAGATCTCCTGATAAACGCTCAGACCCTTTTCAATATGATTGACAGCAGCAGCACTACGTTCGTAGTTAGGGTCCTTGTCCCAGCAGCAGCACTACGTTCGTAGTTAGGGTCCTTGTCCCAGCAGCAGCACTACGTTCGTAGTTAGGGTCCTTGTCCTTCACCAACTCGATATACGTGTCGAATCCAGTCAGAATCTCTCTCAAGGTTTTGAGATCAAGCATTCTGACTGGGTCCTCATCGTCCTCCTCATCTGGGCTGGACTCAATGTAGGCCCGGTTTTGTTCCAGAGCATGTAAGGCTTCCGTGTCCAGCTCCTCAGCATGACTGGCGAGAAGATCTTCGACATCCTCCTCGTCAACCTCGTCGAATCCTACTTGGTGATTCAGCCTTACGATGTCACGGCGCACTTCTTCGATGGCAGGGAAACCAGTGAAGTCATTCACGCATTCAGGCCATATCTTCCGCCACACACCATTCATAGTGCTTGGCTGCACCTCCTTCCACGATGCATCGATGTTGTCGATGGCCATCTTGATGTTGTACCGCTTCCAATAATCCTTGATGGTGGTGGCATCGTCGGCATCGATCGATCGTACAAGTTGTTCCATCGTACGGCGGAGATAGTAGGCCTTAAATGTTGCGATGACTCCCTGATCCATCAGCTGAATGAGAGACATCGTGTTGGGGGGGGGGGGGGGGGGGCAGAAACATCACCTCGATGTTGTCTGCCTAATCAATCCTCCATGGCTGCAGGGTGGCTGGGGGCATTGTCGACGAGGAGGAGGAAGCGGTTTGCCAAGTTGTTGGCTGATGCGTACCTAGTCAGCATGGGAGAGAGGTAGGCTGCTAGGTACGACTGGCACAAGGACGAAGTCAACCACGCCTTGGAGTTGGACTTCCACACAACAGGCAGCCATTCCTTGATGTAGCCCTTGAGTGCCCTGGGGTTCTCCGAATGGTAGATGAGGAGAGGCTTAAACTTCAGGTCCCCTTTAGCATTGCCTCCAAGACCCAAAGTGAGGCGGTCTTTTGCTGCCTTAAATCCGGAAGCTGTCTTCTCCTCCTGGGCAATAAAAGTTTTGGAAGACGACATCATCTTCCAATAGAGGCCAGTCTTGTCGAAGTTCAGCACTTGTTTGCTGCTGTAGCCTCCTTTGCTGATCTTCTCCTTGAGGACATCAAGGAATTCCTCCACGGCGACGTGATCAGCGCTGGCAGCTTCACCCATCAGGCGCAGGTTATGCAGACCAGCGCGTGTTTTGAAGCGATCGAACCAGCCAGAACTCGCCTTAAATGATGCTTCGGAGGTTTCACCTCTCGACTGCCTGATGTCCTCCCACAATTTCTTTGCCTTGACGCAGATAAGGGCAGTGGAGAGAGGCATCCTGCACCTGTTCTGATCCTCTATCCACAGATTGAGAAGCCTCTCCATCTCTTGGATAGTTGAATCCTGGCTCTTCGTTATCCTCTTGGCAGATAATGACGACACATTCTCACCAGCTGCCAGGATCTTGTTGGAATTCTTGATCACTGTCGACACAGTGGACTGAGCCAGTCCAAGAATCTTCGCTATCGAATTAGCCCCTTGTCCATTCTTGTGATGCTTGACAATGTCAAGCTTAACCTCCAAGCTCAAACTCTTGCGAGGCTTCTTAGCAATACCCGAAGCACCAGCACTTGGCCTTTTCTGAGACATGCTTTCAAGTTGGAGATCGTTAACGCGAAATAAGGCAATCATAAATCGAAAGATGGGGGTACTTTTTTAAAATCGTTAACGCGGGAAATCGTAAACCGAACGATCGTATAATGGGGGATGCCTGTATGTGGAACTAATGAATGTAATAATTTATTATAGATGTTTTAAAGAAAATATTCAGTATGGCAAAGGCTGATGAATAAAGCTGTATGTGAATGATAAAAGCATCCTAACTAATCTGTAGGGTATTAAATTTAAAATTTATCTAGGCCTATCAAATATTACTATATAGCTACTAAATTTGCAATTTAATTATTTATAATTTCATTTTCAAAAGAACTAATTTATAATTTTTTCTGCAGTGTTTTAATGAGATTGGGCTCCTTGCATCAGAATAATTTATAAGGCCTTAGCTGAAGATGCAGTACAGACCTATGTAGACCTGCCTAGCTAGCTATCTTTATTTAATGATCTTAATATTTTTTTAAAGGTATTTGATGTGGAGGATCAGAAGCAACTGAAAAAGCGAAATAGCCAAGAGATAAAGGGAGAAGTGAAACTAATTAAGTTGGATACGCAGGAAATGGAGATTGATTTTATTGGCTTTCACGCATCTCTCATCAATGCTTATAGAAGAATTATATTAGCTGAGGTACCATACAATGATCTTTGTCCTTATAGTTATGACTTTGAACATCCTAGCCTGAAGATTAGTATGTGTAACGTGTATATATATATTTTATACCTTTAGTTAAGCTTACTTCATAAACCTGGAAATCTTGCACTTACAAAGCTAACTTATGATTCCTTATAATTAGCAGTATAGTAGTTCATAGTGTATGTACAGTAAATCAAAAAACAAGAAGAGGAGGCAGTGAATTAGAAAAAATAGCAGCATACATTTGTATCATTGATGTTATACTCATAAACTTGTATTACAAAGCTTTTATTAAAAATGTAAGCCAAGCTTGTATGGAGTTTAGGCCCTACTTTTTTAAGCTTGACAAGAGCAGTGCTTCAAAGGTATCCTAATGTAACATACGTGACTGCCTGAGTGCACCCACCAGAAAATAGGCCTAGGCCCCCATTTTATTTTTTGCTTTTATAAAAAAGTAGGTAAAACAGTTTAGGTACTGTAAATCGTATTTAATAAATTACTGATGATCACATTTTCGGGGCATTACATCAGTACTTCAACATTATTCAACCCAGTAATTTACTTTGAACATTTAATGTACCAGCCACCTCTTAATTATAGAAATAGAACAAAAATTATAACTAATTACTAGGGCATAAAACTCATTTTAATTAACTGATTTACCAAAGAATTCCATTGTTGGTTCTCTCTCTATTAAATAAATGACTACTCTATGTATTTTTTATAAATTTCATTAGTTTTTTAATTAATTTCAGGTGCCAACAGTGGCCATAGAAAAAATTTACATGTACAATAACACGAGCATTGTTCAAGATGAGGTTTTAGCTCATCGACTAGGTCTAGTCCCTCTGAATGTGGATCCAAGGTTATTTGAATTTAGAAGTGAAGGTAACATGAGTGATTTTTAAGGTCTGAACCTGTAAATTGTAGTCTGAGATATGTACAGTGGAAGTTTGATTCTGAAGTGAAGCCAACTCTTTAGACAACCTTTCACAAATGGACATTCCCTTCTAGATGCTACTGATTGGGGACCTCAAGATAGTATAAAATATGAATTAAAAATTCGATGTTCGAAGATTAAAGATGCCGACCCTTCATCTACAAACATTGATTACCTGTATAAAAATAGAAAAGGTGTGAATTTATTGATTTTTACAAAGTTACATTGAATTAGTTCTGTATGTAATTCTAAAATGTAGTCATTGTTCAGTAATAAAATCACTGGAATTGATTCAGTTTTAGTTGTTAATACAGTTTTCCCTTCAGACTCAGGGATATCCTGGGTCTAGTTATGTCCTTCACCAAATAATTTGGAGGGGCCACACTGTATTGCATCCATCCATCTGGTCATCACACTTTTGTGTCTGGGCTACAACTTTTGAACCACTTTACATAAGTTGATGAAACTTCATCCATGCACATGCATGACAATATGTTTGGAGCAAGACTTCGGTCCATGCCATAACTCCTGAACTGCTCTACAGAACTTGATGACATTTCTCACACACATGAATCATTACAAGACTGATAGCAATATCAAAGGTCACACAACTTGATGACATTTCTCTCACACATGAGTCATTACAAGACTCGGATAGCAATATCAAAGGTCAAGGTCACAGATAGAGGTCAAAGGTCAAATGAAAGTCCACTGACCATAAATTGATGAAACTGCACAGGCATGGATGATCATATGATGCTGTGCTGTGATCAAGACTCGGGTTCTTGCACCAAAGGTCAAGGTCACAAATAGAGGAGGGGACATTGAGGTCATTCTGACATAATTCTTGTTTATTTTCGTTCTCTTTCTAGTTTCATCGTCGGCTTTGAAATGGATTCCAATTGGCAACCAAGAAGACACATTTCCTGCGGGAAGACTTGGTCCACTTCATGATGACATCCTCCTTGCCAAGCTGAATCCTGGTCATGAGATTCACTTGGAAGCATATGCAGTCAAAGGTAAGCATTCAGTGGAAGGTTTTATCAAGGAATGATTAAAATTCACCATAGCACTACAATGTAGCATTGTGTCAATGTTCCAGTCTGCATTGCATACAGACAACATGAAGCCACTCAGGCCAGTCAAGGTTATTCAAGTTAGATATAAATGGTCTGTAGCTATATTTTATGTTGGAATTTCGCAAAATATTAATTTTGTCAGATCATCATCATTAGGTTGCTTACAAAATTACATTTACGTAACTCTTGTAATAGTACTTACCTATTTTATATTGATGTATAATTCATTGTGATGATATTCACAACATTGGTGCCTCCTAATATAATTACACCCGCCGCAAAATGACTTCGGACCATCTACCATTTTGGAGGAAAAGCACAAACATCATTAAAAAAAACCAAATATATTTAAAAACTTAGTTACATCAATATGAAGTCGGCTCCCTTGTTCTTGAGGACCCCCTGGAGCCGTTTGGGCATGGAATCACTGAGCTTCCTGAAGTAGTCCAATGTCATCATCTTGCACCACACCTTTATCAGCTCCGTCTTGAGGTTCGCGAGGTTAGGAGTCTTCTCTGCCATGATCTTCTTGTAATACCAACAGTTCTCGATGGGGTTGAGATCGGGGCTATTGCCAGGCCACTCTAACACCTTAATCTTCCGCTCATTAAGCCACTTCGTCACCTTCTTGGCCTTGTGACAGGGGGCACTGTCGTGCATAAAAATCTCACTGCCGTGAATGGCGAAGTGGTTCAACAAATGGTCGTTAAGAACGTCAATATAACGGTCACCGTTCATCATCACATTCTTGGGAAGGAAGTACAGACCCCCATTTCCCTTCTCACCAGAAAAACACCCCCACCATCACTGACTCAGGGTGTTTAACAGTCGGTACTGTGTAGGCCGGGTGGTACCGACTAGCAGATGACGGGCGTCGCATCTTGGCAGATTGAATCTGGAACACCTGGAACATGCTTTCATCTGAAAACATCACCTTCCTCCACTGTGCCGATGTCCAATGAACGTATTTCTTTGCAAAGGCAACACGCTGCTTCTTCATGCGGTCGGTGATAAGTGGCTTCTTGGCGGCGGTACGGCATGGTAACCCCAAGTCCTTCTGCAGCCGGTGCTGGGTCGTTTGAACAGACATGGCTTCCAGCAGCTTGGGATGGTTCTTTTTCAATTGAGACGCTGTAAGTCGAGGGTTCTTCAACACTTCTCTCTTTATGAGGTTATCCGTGGCCTTAGACGTCTTCCTTCGCCTTCCACCACCGAAATTGTGCTTCGGTACAACGTTGGGTGGTAGGCCTCTAGCCGCCGCCAGCAGCTTCATGATGGTCGACTTCGCCCGACCAGTACGCTCGCATATCGTCTTTATCGGGACGTTTTCTTGCCTCCACGCAAGAATACGGGCCTTCTCCTCAACAGAACAATACTTCCCAGGCATGTCCACTGCACTTTAAGAAAAATAAAGAACACAAACGACTGCACACAAAAATCCAAGAATTCTGGACGCGGTACGGCAGAAACACAACACCCCCACGTCACTTCTATCTAAACACTGACGAGTTTTACCTCTGCGGTAGCATAAAGGGATCGACTAACAACATGCCAGATACTTCCAGACAAAATATTTTACTCGGTAGCGTGAGAAATGCAAATTGATTTCAGACCGCTTTCTCAGCGGAATATCGCACGAAGGTCCGAAGTCATTTTGCGGCGGGTGTATATTAGTCTATAGATGTGAGGCATAGTTGCCATGTCCCAAACCAAATAAATTTAGAGGGGCTATACTAATGGATTGCATTTGTCCATCTGTTCATCACACTTTCGTTTCTGGGCTATAACTTTTGAACTACTTGACAGAAATTAATGAAATGCCACACAAATATAGATGACCGCAAGATGGATCACAAGAATCAGGTTCCTGCATCAAAAGTCACGGTTACAAATAGAAGTCAAAGGTCAAATGGAACTTTTTATGTCTAGGCTGTAACTTTTGAATCACTGAACATAAATTAATGAAGCTTCACACATTTCTGGATCATCACGAGATGAGGTGTCTCATAAGCAAGAATCAGGTCTTTATATCCAAGGTCAAGGTCAAATGGAGGTCCATGCTATAACTTTTGAATTACTCAAGTTCTCAACATAATTAAGTGAAATTTTACACATATGTGGATCATTACAAGACTGTTTTGAGCAAGACTCGGGGTGCCTGCATTAAAGGTCAAGGTCACAAATAGAGGTCAGAGGTTAAATGGAGATTCCTGCCATAATTTTTTACCTACTCACTATAAATGGATGAAACGTTACACACACACACACGGATGATTATAAGATATGTCTTGAGTAAGAGTCAGGTTCTTGGCACCAAAGGTCAAGGTTACAAATATAGGAGGGGACATTGATGTCATTTTGACTGGGGCATCTGAAGGATGGTTAGTATATACAAAACTTGCTGAATTAAGGGCAGTTTGGACAGAAAAGAAGTTAACAACTTCGTAGATGCTTTAAGTGTGTTAATGATGTATGGATTCAGGTCAGTGTAAGGTAGATCGAATTATGTTGGAGAACTGCTCATGATGGCTTTCTGGAAATGGAAGGGTTATTTAAATGTGAGAGACAGATTCTGCACTTTTGGTTTTAATTTGTGGATGAGGAATAAAGTAAGTGTCAGTTCTATAATCCCTTTTTTTTAAAAGTAGAATTGTGAACATTTTTACTACAAGGCAACAACAGGCAACACCCAAAACCCTTATTTCCTTGAACAGGGGTTTGGCATGAACTCTGGGATTCACCAGACCTTCACGTTCCCAGCCGAACCCTTACCTACGAACCCACGAAGCTCGTAATTATTTAAATCGTAAATGTTTTTGTTAGAAAAATCACTGTCGCAATTTATTTTTCAATATTTTTGTTTTTTATTTTCTTTACAAGGAGTTGGATCAGACCACGCCAAGTTTCAACCCGGTGTTGCTTGGTACCGCCTTTTGCCTCAGATTGAACTGACGAGGGAAGTCGAGGGGAGCGATGCGCTCTTGCTTCAGAAGTGCTTCTCTCCCGGCGTTATCGGTCTCAAAGCCGATGCCAAAGGTAAGCGGTGGCTCTTTACGTCCAGAATCTTAATCAGAAGCAAAGAAACTGATGTAGTAAAATGAGAAAAGATGTTACTTTCATTAGCGCTGCGAGGAGTCAGGAGCACTTCATAAGACAACCTTATTGCGCAACACCCTACTCGTATCCCCTGTGTTATACCGACTCCGTATTTTCGTCATCATCACTCAGTTGCTAGGTATGTATAGAAGTCTTGTACGCTTCTCATCTCTGGGGTGCCTCAACCCACACAGCTCTACTTGACAGGGTAGAATCAAAGGATTTTTCATCTCGTTAATTCTCCACCCCCTTATTCACTGTCTTCAATTCCTCTCTTTTTTACTATTATTATTATTTTACTATTACTACTCTTCTGAACTGACTGCACAAAAAGCCCCCCTCATAAAGTCAAGATCCAAAGGTTTCGAGGTGCCTGAACACTCTGCATTTGAAAGATGGAGATCATAGACAGGGGGAAAGATGGATTGAGGAAGATTGTTCCAGAGTTCACCAGTTGAGTAGATGAAAATTTTTTAAAATACTGATTAACAATTGCATTAGAGTTGGACAGAAAAGCAATGAGGATGTGTTGAAAGTCTGGTACTGCGTGCTTTTCTTAGAGGAAGAGGCATGCAGTTAGAGAGTTCAGAAGAGCAGTGTCCGTTATAATAGCGATAGTAAAGAGAGTGTGAGGCAACATTGCGGCGAAGAGAGAGAGATTGAAAACAGTCACTAAGAGGCGGGGAAATGATGAAACAAAAAGCTTTCGATTTCACCCAGTCAAGGAGAGCTGCGTGAGTTGAGCCACCCCACACATGAGAAGCATACTCTATACAGGGGCGAACAAGGCACCTGTACAGAGACAGCAACTGAGTGGTGGTGAAGAAACTTCGGAGGCGGTACAGCACACCTAACCTTTTAGAAACTGTTTTAGAGAGTTTAAGCGACTTTTCCAAGAAAGATCACGAGAAAAGGAAGGACTGAGTTGTGTATTGTTGAAGTTAAGGGGATATTTGTGTGGAAGATTGTGACGAGTAGACAGATTAAGAAACTGACTTTTTGAGGGATTGAAAGCCACAAGGTTTTCTGTGGAAAATCAGAGATAATAGAAAGATCAGAGGTCAAGTGCACCATAGCCGTTCCACGCGAATCCTGGAGTGACTGTTGAAAGGGACTCTTTGTGAAGCGGGTGGAGAAGTGAAGGGTGAAATCATCAGCAGAGGAGTGGATAGAACAGGAAGTGCGACTTAAAAGATCATTAATAAATAGAAGGAAAAGAGTGGGTGACAGGACAGAGCCCTGAGGAACATCACTATTAATAGCTTAAGGAGAAGAACCGTGGCCACAGCCACAGCTATAGATCGGCCAAAAAAGAAATCAGAGAGGAAAGCACAGATAGAAGGATAGAAACGGAAGAAGGGCAGTTTGGAAATTAAGGATTTGTGCCAGACTCTATCAAAAGTTTTTAATATGTCTAGCGCAATAGCAAATGTTTTGCCAGAATCCCAAAAGCAGGATGACCAAGAGTCAGAGAGATATGCAAAAAGATCGTTAGTGAAGCTTCACTTGCGGAACCCATACTCTCGATCTGAAAGAAGATTGTTAGTAGAGAGGTGTCGAAGAATCTTTGGAAATGCAGGAAATCATAGCAGTTGGACGATAGTTGGAGGGTAGAGCAGTCACCCTTCTTTGGGACAGGCTGAATGAAAGCGAACTTCCAGCAGGAAAGAAAAGTACCAGATGAAAGACAAAAACGAAAGTATTTACTTAGGCAGGGTGTCAACACAGAAGCACAGTTCTTGAGAATGGTTGTTTGAAGTTGCTGCTTTGAATCAGGGTACGTACTGGATCCTACAAGCAACATTTGAAAATATATAACTTATAATTCGTTGCTAGCTGTGAAATATGTCCATCTCGCAGCACACTGGTTGAGAAACACTGATCTATAGAAATGCTCACTGATTCGTTCTGAATAGTCGGTTTTTAATAACTAAATAATTTGCGTAAGAAACATCTGTTCATGTGTGGGTTAGACATGAATACCAGTATTAGAACTTAAATGCTGCTTCTGCATACAGAACTATACAAAAGTTCTTATCTTTCCCTTTAATTTCAGGTAAAACTGTAGCAACAGTGAACGATGCACGCTACGATTCTTGTTCCCGAAATGTTTATCAGTATGAGAGCATCAGAGACTGTGTCAGACTAACCAGAAAGACTGACCACATTATTGTAAGTTTTCAGTGTTTTCACTCAATTCACCATATCTCAAAGTTTGATTCTCGTGAATTCGTTTCGCTTTATCATACAAGAACGCCGGTTTTTGTATTTAAAGAGAGATTCGGAATATTGCCCACCTTTAATAACCTCATTGGAAAAGTGTTTGTTCAACTACCAAAGATTAAAATGAACTGTCTTATAACATTTTCGTCGTCGTTGTCGTAAACTTTTAACAAAAATACCTTCAATTTGAAGGTACCGTTCTAATTATTGCATAGTTGGAAAGCTTTGTTGTTTTTAGTCAATTTTAAAATAGGCTTCTCAGACTTAAAAATTTCCTCAAGTAGAATGGTGACTGAGGAAGCACCCAGGTGCAGAGCATTACTAGTGGAGTTTAGAAAAGTTGTTTTATTAATGCATTTTGAAGTGGTTTACACACTCGCAGGCTTTATAATAAAATAATGAAATTATTTCACAAAATCATGCTCCAAATTCCATATTTTGTTTATATCATGTATATGCATAATGCATTGCAACAATATGATTTTGGCACACATTACAAATTTACAAATTACAATTTATAGTGACATTTTTCTTTTCTTCACTGCTAAAACTAGTGATAATTAATGAACGTCCACTTAATTTAATCATATATTGCTATTCAAGGATTTAAATCTGAAACTGCATAATATAAGAACTAATTTCAGAACACAATACTACACAAAACAAACAAACATTGAACAGATTTTACACAATAAGCAGATAGCAAAGTAGCCGAAAAAAATAGGCTTTTAACTTTTCATTAGTCTTGTCCACAATGAATGTATCAGGTTATCCCATAGGTAATGTCGTTTTTTTGCATTGCTAAACTCGCGTCATGTTTCACATGTTTCTCTGTATATTTTCTGGAAAACTCGAATTTTTGTGTGTTTAGACATGTTTCTTCTCAGTTTAAGTGAAGTTTCATCGCGTTAACAATCTTCGTTTATTTCGCCCTTACGGATAAGATGAAGGTGTCAGAGAAACACATTAGGTATATAATGCTTTGAGTTTAGAAAAGGAAATAATGCGACTGCAACCGCAAAAAATATTCAGGATATTTATGGGGAGGAAGCTTTAAATGTAAGGAAATGTTAACGATGGCTCCAGAAGTTTAGGTCTAGTGACTATAGCTTAACTGATGAAGCACGCTCAGGCTGACCTGTTGAGTTCAATGATGACCTTCTGATAGCTACACTTGAAGATAATCCTGCTGTAACTGTTGAAGAACTTGCCCAGCGACTAAATTCGACTGGTTCCACAGTTCATCGCCACCTGCAACGACTAGGAAAAGTGTCGAAACTTGGGAAGTGGGTTCCCCATACGTTGTCACCAGACAACTGTTAGATCGTGTGAACATTTGCTCTTCATTGCATTCTCGGCAACTTCAAGCAGTTTCTGAATCGGCGATTAATGCCAGCGTGTGATATGCCAGCAATAAAATTCTAAAAAAAAAAAATTAGACTAACACGAACGTAGATGTAGCTCGTAACGTAAACTAACCCACTTTTTGTTATACTCTTCCTACTCCCCCCCCCCCCTTTTCTTATCCTCTCTCTAGTTCCATATCTGTAGTTTGCATGCTATGACAGTGTTTGAGTTAAGACTGTGTTTGCATGGTTTGTAAGCGTTCTTATTTTACTACTTTTCATCTTTCACCCATTTCCTATTCTCTTCGGCTATTTTCCCAACTTGCCGGCGGATGATGATGGTAGTCTTTCTCTTTTTCTGAATGAATGTTAACCCACGAATGATAGGTTTTGTTACTTACTTAACCCCTTATTCTTCTCTCTTAACCCCCTACTCTTTCCTTTCTCTCGGGCTAATCTTAGAGTGGATCTTTGGGTCTTTGTTAGCCTTAGCTTCTGTAGATCTGTAGACTCATTACTGGGGATGAGAAATGGGTGCTTTATCACAATGTTAAGCGTCATCGGCAGTGGGTTAGTGTTGGGGAATCTGCTGCACCACAGCCAAGAGAACGTTTGGTGGGATATTCAAGGAGGAGTTTATTTTGAACTGTTGCAACCCAATCAAACCACTACAGCCGAAGTCTACTGTCAGCGACTTCAAAGATTGAACGATGTTATGGAAAAACTATACATGCCAGTCATACAGTTTACAACAAAGCCTAATTCAAACCCAGGCTTATACATGCCTACAATGTGGTATCGTATATGGTACCTTTATTTCATAATTAAATACAAATTATTAATTTATTGTATTAAGTAATTACAAAATTGCCTCGGGATTGGCGACAAAGCCTATTGGGAATGGAAAAAAATTGCCATACATAGAACCCAATATGGCATTGGACCTACATAACGACAAAAAAATATTTTTTCGTATCAAAATTTTCCATCGCTGATTCATGAAAATTACTTGAGAGAAGAAATAATGAAAATATGAAAATTAGTCGTCTGGAGACTGCAAAGTCAGCGAATTTAAGAAAAATATATTAGCAGCCAGAGCTGCCTAGTTGTGAGCATTGCTGTAGGCAAGGAAGACTTTTTTAATCTTCCTACAGTTCTGAGTGAAAAACTAATAACACAAAATGATAGGCCTATTCCTTCAGTAATTAGGCATAGTGAATTGCCTATATTAATTAGAATAAACTCCTTGCGTAACCCTATCACCAACATCGATAGACAGCCACGCGCCCTACAACCAGAAGCGAGATCCAACGAAATAAGGTATGGTAATTTCCTTTTTTACCATTAGGCAGCGCTAAATATCGAAGGCAAATAAATTTAACATTAACAAAAAAAAACTACTTAACGAGGTCTTTCGAAGACCTCGCCAAACACGCAACTTTTTAACAAAAAGACGTAGGGTTTTTGCCATCAACTCTGCACCAGTATCTGGCGGAAATTTTCGCTGAATCAGGTTGACAGCAATCAAACATAACCCTATATAGGTTTTTTTATAAGGGTGTTGTGTTTCAACAGGACAACGCGCGTCCTCATACTGCTCGAATCACCACTGCTAAAATTGAACAGCTTGGTTGGAGAAATATTCCACATCCTCCGTATTCACCAGACCTTACACCATCAGATTACCACCTATTCAGTCTTCAAAACTATCTTGACGGAAAGAACTTGAAAGTTTCGAGGCTATCAACTTTGCCTCTCCGAGTTTTTTGCTTCTAAACTGAAGGGATTTTATCAACATGGAATTAAAATGCTTGTAGAGAGGTGGCAGAGTCCTAGAACGTGAAGGGAAATATATAATTGATTAAAATTTATTTTGATGTACAGTACTTTTATTTTCATTTGGAAATAAAGGTAAAACAACATTACTTATGCGATGACCTGATATATATATGAGGATTTCACTGGTGTGTACAGAGGGTATAGACCGTACCGTACTGTACATTTTGCTAACAATTCTGTAAGGTGGGTCTGCAATATTTTCCTGAATTTTTTCCCCAAGAAGTTTTCCATTGGGGGGGGGGAGCAATCAGCCCCCCTTGCTTGCCACCTCAGTTGCCACGCCCCTGTAGCTTAGCAATCCGGCATCTTAACCACTAGGCTAAAAACTTTGCTCAAATCAAGTGATAATTCGATCGAAATTTTCTGTGGAGCTCCCATTATTATTAGTAACTCGCAAAATCTATAGTTATTCCTAAATTGTTCTCTCTCTCTCAAATTTATCTCTAAATTGCGGTACAAAAATAAAATCAACTTTTCTATTACATTATACCTCGTTGATGTTCCGTGTGTTGGTCTCTCTTCACACGAAGGTCAAGCTGTTGGCCCCGCCTCTATGCCTGGCTTGTGGAGGAGCGAGTTGCTTTGTTGCGCTCTCCACCTCAGATAGCTAGGTACACTTGGCTCATCTGGTACCGTCCTGAGCCAGGCATCTAGTCTTCCCTTGAAGATTTTAACTTTGACATCTGTAACGTTTTTGAGGCCCTTTGGAAGCTGGTTAAAAAGTCTTGGCCCCCTGATAACCAAGTTATTTTCCTTCAGTGTCCTTATTTGTCCTTTAGGGACAAGAGGTCCCTTGTCGGGCCTTTAAGGGTCTTTAATTTGGAACACTACACGTTCAGCCTTTCCTATTTTCCAGCATTGTTTGGATGGTAATTGAGTTTAGCTTGAGGTTTGGTACTAGTTTTTCGATAATATTTCATGTGTAGATTATGGTGTCTCTCTCTCCTTTCCAGGGAGTACAGATTTAGTTTACGTACTCTTTCCCAGTAGTTGAGTTCTTTGCAGCCATCAATCTTATCTGTGAAATGTCTTTGAATATCTTCTAGTTTATTAATTTCTTCCTTTTTATATGGGGACGTCAGAACTGATCAGTATTCAAGTTTTGGTATAATCGGTGGTTTTAGCAGGGGAATCATTACTGTCCTGTCCCTGCTTTTGAATGTTCTTAGTACCTGTCCCGTGACTCTTTTTGCTTTTGAATGTTCTTAGTACCTGTCCCGTGGGCTCCGCGTTCACCAGACCTCACACCACTAGACTTTTTTTTATGGGGATACTTAAAAGACAAAGTCTACGCTATAAAACCTGCAACAGTCGCTGAATTGAGAGCAGCCATTGAACGAGAATGCACACAAATACCAAACGAAATATTTCGTGATGTTTGCGATTCCATTGCTTCGCGTTATCAGCAGTGCCTGGACCAGAACGGACGTCAGTTTGAAAACAGGCGTTGACAAAACAATTAAATAATGTCTGTAGATTCTATTACATTTTGAAAATGAAATGTATTTTAATAAATACTGCCTTTATAATTATTTAAAGTGTGTATACATTGTTTTGGGACGCCCTGTATATTCCTATCCACCTTTTTGTATTTTATAAAGGGGAAATTAAAGTCTCCGCAGAGCATTATATTGGGGGATGGAGGGTTTATGGCCTTTATTAGGTTTCTGATATCATCAATGGCATCAGAGAATTTTTCAGTTGGAGTGTTTGGAGGTCTACAGATGACTATCAGTATCACATTTAGTTGTTCTATTTTCGCTGCTAGGAGTTCCACAAAGATGTTTGATTTACTTATTACCGTCTCTGTCATATGGCCTTCCTGTACATTTATAGCACAGCCACCTTTACGTCTCGCTGTTCTATCAGCTCTTAGTAAGTTGAAACCCTCTATTTTTATCTTTTTCTTATCAATACAATGTTCGCAGTTTTCATAAGTTCCTCGGGAATCCTTAAGATGAGTTTCTGTGAGGCATGCGATGTCTGTCCTTGTTTCGTCCATAAATCCTTTCAGGTACGAAACTTTGTTGAATGATTGGTTTGGTTTTATTCTTTGAATATTAGCCAGGACAATATTTGAGGCGCTCTGGACCACAACCTGCCAAACGCCAGTGGGGCCAGAATTGAGTTATTTATACCACTATATTCCCCCATCCTTCCTCTATCCCGTGGGTGAGTCAGGGAGCAGATTGTGGACCTGTACTTATGGTCAAAATTAATCAAATATCGTTATTGGTTCAAAAGTTGTGGCATTTTGCAAGTTGACAAACTTTAACTGCATTTTTCTCCATTTTTTTTAATTTTGGCGCTTGGCAGCTTGTGGTCCCGAGCGCCTCATTTATGTTCTTTGTTTTTCGTTGCCCCTTGTGCATTTCAAGTTCGTTTTCTTCGGTATCGCTCGTTTAGTTGTCCAATGGTCCTCCAAGAAGGATCCGTTTCCGCCTACGTATTCTGGTAGTTTCTTGCCCGGAAGCGTTTTGGCTCGGGGTTTCCATCTGTGTCAATTGCATGCGCTGTGTGACACTTAGCAGCTCTATTGTGTCTGCAATGTTGAAAAATTTTTGTTAGCTTTTTGTGTTCCTGTTGTTATTCGACAAACTATATATATATGTGTGTGTATTGTTTATGGGTTCAATTTCGAAACTTCAATCCCCTCCTGTTGACGACTCTGGCCCGCCCTTGGATTTGGATAAGACTTCTACTTCTGGTCGTTCAGCGGCCTCTGCCTCCGCTGGATTGACCTTAAAGCCGTATGGCCCCCTCTCGTCCTCTGCGGCGTCTGGTTCTCGTGGCCGGACTCGTGGTGGCCGTAGGGCGGGGTCTTCGCGGCCCTCGTTCTCTCGCCCACTCTCGGTTACCGTCACACATGGACCTGCCCCTGCTGTCAATTTCTGTCCGGTGGACAGGTTCCTTGTTCTCCGCCCTTTCGCTGGTTCCCTTCCGGGCAACTCGGAATGGGTGTTTCAGCGTCTTAAGACGGTGGGGGTTCCCTGTCGTTATGATATCCGCCCTCTGAAAGATGGGTCTCTTCTTTTGAAGTCCCGTTCTTCGGGAGTGACTGAGTCCCTTCTACAGTTGCACGATGTTTTGGGTTGCAGAGTTTCTGTGACTCCCCATCCGCAATTGAATAGCTGTCAGGGCACCATTTTCGCTTCCCGTCTGTTGTCAATCCCGGTTGGCGAGTTGCAGGAGGATCTTGCCCCCCAGAGGGTAACGGTCTTCCGCTTCTCGTCGCGCCGGGATGGTGCTCTTACCCCGTCTGCTCCTGACCTTTGACTCCCTTGTGGCTCCGGCCCAGGTGTTCTGGGAGTTTTTGGTGCGGCTGTATGTGCCTGACCCAGTTCGCTGCTTTGGCTGCAACCGATTCGGCCATGTTAGCTCTGCGTGCCGCCGTGAGGGTAAGCTATGTGTCCGCTGCGGTGGGCCTGCTCACCCTACCCCATGCACGAAGCCCCCGCGGTGCTCGAATTGCTCGGGGGCCCACCCTTCCTCCTCTCGGGACTGCCCCGTTTTCAAGTTTGAACTCGAGGTGCGGTCCTTAAGGACTACCGAATTCCTTAGTGCGCGGGAGGCGCGCGATAGGGTCCGTGACCGGGAGCCGCGGCGGGGGTTGTCCTATGCTGCGGCTCTTGACTCCGGCGGGGGTTGTCCTGTGCTGCGGCTCTTGGCTCCGGCGGGTCCTCGGGCCCCTCCCGTGCTACCCCGGCGCCTACCGGAGTGGTGCCCACCCTGGAAGTTTCGGGGGTTGGTGGTCCTCCTGGCGCCGCGGGACCTTGTTCCTCTGCCTCACTTTCAGACATCCCATCTGATTCCCTGCCGACAAATGCCCCTTCTCCCTCTCCGGCCTTGGGGTCTGGATCCTTGCCTACTCGTCTCTCGGGTGGGGATGGTGATGCCCCGAAGAGGAGGAGGAACCGTCGCCGTGTTCGGAGTCCTCCAGATCCGATCATGACCACTGCTCGCCCTGCTTCCCCTTCTTCACCGGAGGGGAAGCGGCGCGCTCCTAATCCGCTCGGGACTCCCCCCCCCCACCCCTATACGGAGGGCTGGTGGGGCGTCACCTTCCGGTGCCCCAACTAGTGTCCGGGTGTCGGTCAAGGTACACCGCCCCATGACACCCTCGATTACTGACTCGGTTCCCACGGTGGACCCGGTCGAGATGAGCCTGGCCCTTCTTCATGGAGTCTCTCTCCCTTCGGCTCCTGCTGAGAGTGGTCGGGTCTCTCCTGGATCTACTTTTCCCACCTGTGGTGGACCTCCCCCCTCCGTCAGCACTTGTCTGGTGTGACGAGCTCTCGAACATCTGGTTCTCCCCGGCCCCCCTCTGGTGGGGAGTCGGGGGTTTCGGCTGGGCCCGTCTCGTCGTCTCTCCCCCCCTCAGAGGAGCCCTCCTCTGAACTCCCTGTTCCACTTTCCACCTCGTTCTACTACGGGTGAAGCAGCTGCGGAGTCGGTGGCCCCTACCCCACCTGTTCGGGGTGAGTCGGGGAAGCCGATTCCGTCCCTAGTTACGGACCGTTGAGTTTGCTGCTCAGCTTGGTCCGTGGCTATTTCTCTGCTTTCTCTGCTTCTTATAATGCCACTTCCCCTTACAGTTACATTTTGCATTGGAACTGTAGGGGGCTTTTAGCTAACTGGGAGAACCTTGCCTCCCTGCTGGAGAGCGAGCGGCCTTCCTGTGTTTGTCTCCAGGAGACTATCCTGGATGCGCGGGGGCTCCCTCGTCTCTCTGGCTATGTTGGTTTCCCTTGCACCCCGGATGAGCACACACGCCGGCGGGGTGCGGCGATTTATGTACATCACTCATTACCCTCGCGAGGTGTGCCTCTTCGTACTTCCTTGCAGGCTGTGGCTGTGCGGCTTTTTTTAGATCGCCAGTACACTGCCTGCTCGATTTATATTCCTCCTCATGACCCTCCTTCTCGCGACGCGGTTCGCGAGTTGGTGTTGCAACTGCCTCGACCGTTTCTCCTCCTCGGGGACTTTAACAGTCGTGACCCGGCTTGGGGAGATGTCCGGTCGACTAATGTTGCTGGTATGTTGCTCTCCTTAATGGAGGAACTTTCCTTCGCGTGCCTCAATTCCGGCGAACCTACCTACTTCCACGAACCCACGGGTTCATCTACCTGTATTGATCTCTCCTTGGTGTCCCTCGATGCCTTACTCGATTTTTCGTGGAGGGTGTTGGGGGACTCTTATGGCAGTGATCATTACCCAGTCTGTCTTGAGCCGGTCGGACCGCAACCGGGTGTCTCGTCTCGACCGAGGTGGTGCCTGGCGCGGGCTGACTGGCCATCCTTCAGAGCTCGTTCCGTCATTGCCCGTTCGGTGTTGAACTTTGGCTCTGTGGATGAGAGCTTGGAGTTCTTCGAGCGGGTGGTGATGGGCGTCGCGGAGGTCTGTATTCCTCGATCTTCCGGTAACCCGCAGACGCGTAGCCTCCCGTGGTGGACTCCAGCATGTCACCAGGCGGTGTGTGAGGGGAAGAGGGCAACGCGCCGCTTCCACCGCACCGGCGCACGGACCACTTGATTGAGATGCGGCGGGCGAAGGCTTTCGCCCGCCGGACTCTCAAGTTGGCCCGTCGGGCCTCTTGGCGTGCTTTTGTGTCCGGCATTTCCTCGTCTACCCCTTCTGCTGCTGTGTGGCGGAAGGTACGTAGTATCGAGGGAAGCCGGTCCCTGCTAGTCGCCCTGTCCTTCGGGACGGAGACGGCTTCCTTTCGGATCCTGCTGCTGTGGCCGATCGGCTGGCTGGGGCTTTTGCTGCGGTTTCCCGTTCGCCTTCAGCTGCGGATCGTCCTTTGTCGAATGTTACGTTCCCGCCGCCTGGGAACGAGCCCTATAACCATCTCTTTACGATGCGGGAACTTCGGGCTGCCTTGGCAACCCGTCGTTCTTCCGCCCCTGGCCCTGATGACATTCCGTATGACTTTATTTGGAACCTGCATCCGATGGCCCTACACTGATAAAATGTAGAATAATTTCTCACCTTCAATTTATTTAAGATGTTCCTCGCTTTATTCTTGCCAGTATTTAAGAAAGTACCCCCACCCCATGAATACCCAGAACAGCCGGCTATCCCCTAAATACCACGGTCTAGGTACCCCTTAGAAATAATGCTTTAGCTCTTCTTTGCAATAGATGATCTTGCGCTTCTTTTGATTCTTCTTTCTTTTTGGTTCTTATTATTCAGTTTTCCCCCTTGTTTAGAAAGGGTCTTTATTATCTCGTTTATTTATTCAATTTAATCTCTATCTTATTTATATATGCGAGCCTGTCTTTGGGCATATATGCACCACCACCTGTAACAACAATAACACAATGAAAGCAATGTATTAACAATTCAAATATTAAAGTGTTACTCCCCTGAGTATGTGTGTCCTTTTCTTTAAACTACTGGACACAACTCCACCTCCTCATCTGTAGAATAAGAGCGATTTAGTCACTCTTATCCTCTTCTCTTCCTCCTTCAGTTTTTTTTTCAAACTCTCTTCCCACGTATCTTCTTATATTTTCTTCGGCGACTCCTCTCTTGGTCAACACATCCGCCACCTGCTCCAGACCTCGCACCCACTCCACCTCTGTCACTTCACCACTCTCCAAAGTTTCTTTAATTGCAGCTATATCAATTCTCAGCCGTTTACTACTGACTCCAGTATTTGATTTTATCGCCTTCATTAGTGTTTTGATGTCAGTTTTCACTCTTATTTCAATCTTTCTGCCCCCCACTATCTCCTTCCATAGTTGATTGTAGTAAATTCCTCCCTCAATAGCCTCTCCAACACTCAGTGCCTCAGCTTCAATTGTAGCTTTTGCCACTCTTTTAGCCCTCCTCGACTTCCACCATATTGGACACTTTCTTCCCATATCATCTGCTAATGATATTATGTATCCGATTTGAGTTTGTTCGTTCTCCACATTTCCAAACGAGGCATCTGCATATATTTCTCAAAATATTTTCTCTTCATCCAATTTTTCTAGGACGATTTCTCCCCTTGATCTTTTTGCCTTCTTCACGATTTTTATTAATTTTCTCATATCCTGTGTCGTTCCCTCTTTAAACGCTCTACTTAGATCACTTACATCATAAGCTATTTCGGGTAAGATATGTTGTGATATCCAATTCAGTTGTCCCACAATTGATCGATAGAGAGTCAACTCTTTCCTTTTTAGGACTCTAAGACCTTGATAAAGCTTCCCTTCGGGTTCTTGTATACTCTCGATGTATTTCCTTTGCTCAATGAGTATTCTCTTTTCTTGTTGTCTTACGTGAACTCCTATATACTTGAAATTCTGCCTTCCTTGATCTCCCACCTTCAATTTTTCTTTCATCTTCGTAATAACTGTCTTAAGAAAATTATCATCTCCGTAACAAAAATCGTCTACATGTGCACATAGGACTCCACTTACACTTCCTTGATCATCTTTCCAATAAAACACGTTTGGTTCCAGTTTGCTTTTAACTCCTCCAAGCTCCACCACCACCTTCACCACCTTCATATACCATGCTTTTGCCGCATCTTTAAGTCCGTAAACTGCTTTCTTCAACTGCCATAGAACACCACTTTCTACTTCACTGGGTGGTTTGACATACACTACTCTCTGTATTCTTTCTCCTTGTAAATATGCAGTTGCAATATCTAAAGTATGACACTTCCATCCCTTCTGATTAATTATGCATAGACACAATTTTAAAGTTTCTGGGTTACAAGTGGGTGCATCTTTTTCCCAGTCTTCCATTTCTTCCTCGAATCCTCTCGCCACCAATCTTGCTTTACAAATCCTTTTACCTGTTTTCACTTTTTCATTCACCACCCACCTTGTGGACACACTTTTCTGACCAACATCTTCTACTTCTTCATACACTTCGTTATCTAGCCAGCTTTGTAATTCCTTTCGTTTGGCTTCCTCTACCTTTTCATCCTCAAAACCGAGCAGGACTTCCTCCTCGTCATCTATCTTCCTTATCTCTTCGTACTCTCTTAAATCAATCCAATCTTTCCTGCCGGTATTTATTTCTTGTATATTGTAGCTGTCTCCCCACTTTTTACTCGATCTTTTTCCGGCTAAACCCAAAATCTTCCATTCTTCTCGTTCGCCTGTTTCCTTATGCCGGGCCCTGACTCTCTCTCATTTTTTCAACTTAGGTATAATCTCTCTCTCTACCTCCTCCTCACGTTCATCTTCCTCATCTTCTACCTCATCTTCTGATTCCTCTTCATCTTCCATCGCCTCATCATCATCACACACTGGATCTCCTCCATCTCTTCTCACCATAACCATGTCCCTTTCTTCTCTGTCAAAGTTGTTGTTATCGATCTCCTCTTCCTTTTCATTACCTCTTTCTCTCTCTTCTTTCATGACTTCATTTGTTCCTTGAATCCGAGTGATATGCACTCGCGCCACTTGCCTTAATGAATCCCCATGCTTCACAATCACAGTTTTCCCATCTACGCCAATTACCTTTGCTGGTCCTCTCCACTCTTTTTCATTTTCTCTTTTGTAGTAGACCTCATCATTGATAATCACATCTTCTATCTTATGTACCCTTATATTTTTCCTCAGAGCAGTCCTTATTTTTAAACAAGATTCATTCTTAATGAATATTTCTCTTGCCTTATGCATCGCTTGTAGATTTTCCCTCACCATCTGTTCTTCATTTCCTTCTACAACACCACCAATGCTGAAGCCATCATTCAGAAGGTTCGGGTGTATCGGATTATGCCCAAACACTAATTGGTTTGGCGAAAAACCACCATAATTACTCAGACAATTCTTTGCCAACACCACCCATCCTAGAGCAATCTTAATATTTACTTCTTCCGCCATCTTCCTCAAACTCTCCTTCAGTAATCCGACAGTCTTTTCACACAGTCCATTGCTCCATGGACTTTCTGCTGGTGTAGTCATCATTTTTATCTGCCATTTTTCACACATAATTCTCATTTTTTCGTTTTGAAATTCACCTCCATTGTCAGTCAGTATTTTTGCCGGTGTTCCGAAAATAGTCAACCATCCCTCCATCATTCCATTCATCACAGTCTCTGGTGTCTTGTCCTTTATCCACCTGGCTTGACAATATCTTGTCGCCATATCTACCATTACTAAGAATCTTCGTCCCTCAAGTTCTCCCAGATCAAGGGCTACCACCTCATTAATTGTTTACTCCAACTCAAACCCACTACTGGCTTTGGTGGATTCTTCTTATATCTCTTACAAATATCGCACTCAGTTAGTTGTTCCATCTGTTTTCATCTTCTTTTTCTGCTCTTCCTCCAGTCCCTCACTCCATCCAGCATCCTCCGTCAACCTCCAAATTCTCTCTCCACTAGCGTGTCCGAATTGTAGATGTAACTTTCTTATGGCTGCACTAATCTCCTTATCTCCTTTTTCTTTCCATCCTTCTGTCCACACTTCTTCTCTTCTCCTTTGTGGTATCAAACCAATTCTCAGGTGTCCTCTTCTATCTTCTTTAAGCGTCACTTCTACGTTATTCATATCTCCTATCACCACCTTTTCCTCCTTCATGCATACCTTCATATCCATTTTACACATATTTTCCTTCCCTATTAACCAGGGCACATCTCCTTTCAGTATTTCCGTTTTTATATACACTTTTTGTCCTCCTATATTGACAGGAATTTCCATGATGCCTCTTGATGGGAAGCTCGTCTTCCCAAAGGTAAAGACTTTTTTTGATGTTACAGTCTTTGCCCTCATTCTCTTAAGCTCCTCCTTATCCAACTCCATCACTATCTTTGATAGTCATAGTTCTCCACATAACATACTGTTGATTTGCATCCAGTGTCTAAAATAGCTTCAATATCTCCCCATTCTTCTTCCTCAGTTATGACCCCACTCACGTAAATCTTCTCTTCTTTCTCCTCTTCCTGTTCCTCGTGTTTCTTCTCTTTATCATTATCAGATCGACTAACCATCCCTTTGTTTTTATAATGCTTTGGACAATCATAGGCCCAATGCCATTCGGATTTGCAGATTGTACATGTTGTTACCTTTCCCTGTTGGTTCATCGGGTTTCTTCTTCCGGCTCCTTTCCTGCTCCAATTTCCTCTCCATCGACCTCCACCTCTATTGTTTAATCCTCTTCCTCCACCATATCCACGATTCATCTGGTCATGTTCCAACCACTCCTCTCCTTTTGCTTCCTCCTCCAAGGTTTCAAATATCCTCCTCATTATTCGTGTCACCGTTTCATATTTCATCTCCTCCTTTCCACATGCTGATAAAACTAATTGTTTTTGTTGTTCAGACAGGCTCGCTTGTTCCAGCACATGAAATCCCTTCACTTCTCCTTCAAACATCTCTCTACCTAATGTTGTTTTACAGTCCTTCGCGTTTTTTTCATACCGGAAAATGTAGTCCTTCATCGTTTCACCCACTTCCCTCTTGATCTTGAAATACTTCTTCATATTTTCATAATTCTCCATCAAAGTCTCCTTTTTATACACTTTATCCAGAACTGACAAAATAATTGCTGCACCGCCTTCTTGTTTAAGACTTCCTCGACTAATATCTTCGGTCACCTCCCATGCCTTCCCTCCTAAATTCATCCTTATTTCCAAACCAGGGTATACCACTTCTTCTTCGCACACGATCAACCAATCCTCTACTCTCCCTCTCCAACTTCTAAATTCTTCTTGCTTCCCGTTGAAATGTGGACATCCTCTTCTCATCCTCCAGTCTCCACTGTCTTTATTGCTCATGTTGTCGAATTCGAACCACGCTCTGCTACCAGTGATAAAAAGTAGAATAATTTCTCACCTTCAATTTATTTAAGATGTTCCTCGCTTTATTCTCCAGTATTTAAGAAAGTACCCCCACCCCGTGAATACCCAGAACAGCCGGCTATCCCCTAAATACCACGGTCTAGGTACCCCTTAGAAATAATGCTTTAGCTCTTCTTTGCAATAGATGATCTTGCGCTTCTTTTGATTCTTCTTTCTTTTTGGTTCTTATTATTCAGTTTTCCCCCTTGTTTAGAAAGGGTCTTTATTATCTCGTTTATTTATTCAATTTAATCTCTATCTTATTTATATATGCGAGCCTGTCTTTGGGCATATATGCACCACACCTGTAACAACAATAACACAATGAAAGTAATGTATTAACAATTCAAAATTAAAGTGTTACTCCCCTGAGTATATGTGTCCTTTTCTTTGAACTACTGGACACAACTCCACCCTCATCTGTAGAATAAGAGCGATTTAGTCATACACTTCTTGCTGGATCTTTTCAACCGGTTGTGGGTTGAGGGGTCGTTCCCTTCCCGTTGGAGGGAGGCGATTGTGGTCCCGATACCTAAGCCGGGGAAGGATCCGGCGGAGGTGGCGGGCTATCGGCCTATTGCCTTGACGAGCTGCTTATGCAAGCTCCTTGAAAAGATGGTGGCCGTCCGACTTTCCTTTACACTGGAGTCGCTTGGGTTATACCTCCCGACCCAGTATGGCTTTCGTCGATTTCGGGGTACTCTAGACCCCCTTCTCCTCCTTGGTCATGATGTACGGGAGGCCTTTTCCCGCCGGAATCTTGTTCTGGCCGTCTTGTTCGATGTCCAAAAGGCCTATGACACGACCCGTTGGGGAGTTGTCATGGACCGTTTGAAGTCTCTTGGTTTTATGGGCTTTTTGCCCACATTTATTCGTAACTTCCTCTGCCGTCGCACTTTCCGCGTCCGTAATGGGGAGGCCCTATCTGACCTGTATGTTCAGGAGGAGGGGGTGCTCCAGGGGTGTATCTTGAGCGTCTCCTGCTTCAATCTGGTCATGTCTGTGCTACCGGGGGCCCTTCCGCCCTCATGCGTTGTTCCATCTACGCCGACGATCTGGCTGCCTATGGCGCGGGGACGAGTTCCCCCCTCGTGGAGAGGCAAGTCCAACTCGCGGTCAATCGGGTTAAACGTTGGGCGTCGTCGGTGGGCCTTACGCTGTCTTCCCCGAAGACTTCGTGTGTGGCCTTTCTTCCGTCGAGGAGACGGGGATCCGGCGCCGTCCCGGCCTTTAATCTTACACTCGGGGGTCAGCCTCTGGCCCTCGTTCAATCAGTACGTTTCCTGGGCATGGTTTTCGACAGCCGTTTGAGCTGGGTTTCCCACCTTCGCCGGCTGCGTGAGTCTACAAGACGTACCCTGGATTTGCTGGGACATCTGTAGCATACTACATGGGGCGCGGATAGGTAGACACTCCTCCGTTTGTACGTGTCCCTGGTACAGTCAAAATTAGACTATGGGAGTGTGGTGTATGGCTCCGCCTCCCGTACGGCCCTTCGGATACTGGATCCGGTCATCTCTAGAGGACTGCGCATGTCATCTGGCGCCTTCCGCTCCTCTCCGGTTGATAGTCTGCAGGTTGAGTGCGACATCCCTCCCTTGGAGGATTGGAGGTCGTTCCTTATTGCCAAGCACTATCTCCGGATTCTCCGTCTTCCCAACTCTCCTCTGTTCTAGGTGGTTGAGAGGGCGTTCTGCCGGGATGGGAGTTGGTATTTCACCGACACGGTGATCTTCCTCCTCGATGGCATAGGCACTCCTCCTCCATCCGTTATACCGGTCTCTTTCGAGGGTGTTGCACCTTCGGAGAGCACCCATGTTGCGTGCTGTAGGGCGTTACGCCCCGTTCGCAGGGCCGATTCTGACTCTGCCTTGCTTCGGTCTCTGTTCCTTCAGCATGCAGCGTGTCACTCTGCATGTGTTGCGGTCTTCACAGATGGCTCGAGGTCGTCGGGGGGCATTGGGGCTGCGGCTGTTCCCCAGTCGTCTGCCCTTGCTGTGGAGATTGACATTTGTTTGATGCAGACTCTCTATTTACAGAAGCAAGATGAATGAAGAAAGCAAATTGGCACCCAGGAAAAGGTGCCCAGAAGAAAGATGAAAACAATGCCCAGAGAGGATATGGGTTTTAAACACCCTCTATGTTAGAAGAAGTCTCATCAGTCCTTAATGTGTTCCGTTTTTTCTTTTTGCAGATAAATAATGTCCCTAGAGTGAGCTAGCCCTTGAGGTTGAAATATTATAAAAGTAATCTAATATAAAAGCATAATTATAAGAAGAATAACACATAGTGAGAGATTAAAAAGTGAATGATAAAACTCGCAATGGACACGTTAATGGAGTGATAGAATAGAAGTGATTTGGAATAAAACAAAAGAAAAAGGGAAAACCATTGTATAATAGGATCACCGGGGTACCCCTACGGTGAAGACCAGAAAGAGAAGAAAGAAGAGAAGAAGAAAGAGAACATCAGCATCCGACGCCTATTCAAGAGAAGGTAATTAAATCAGGACTTTCCTTTATCTATTTCTAATCGATCCAACATCTGGTAGCAGAGCGTGGTTCTCTAAAGGAATTTCCCTTGTTCAAAGTTCAAGCAACTTTATGTCGAGATGGCCGACAAGGATGAAGAGAGAAGAGGAAGGCGTGTGGAAGTGCCGAAACTAGAGAACAAATATGAAGAATGGAAGTGGGAGATGACTTTGTGGAAGAAGGTATGCAACGTACCAGAGACAGACCAAGGAGCACATGTAGTTCTATCCCTCAAGGGCAAAGCTAAGGATGTTGTAAGGGGAATGACGCTCCCTGAGATACAGAGCGCAAATGGAGTGGACAATATAATAAAGAAACTAGACAAAGTGTTTCTAGCGGATATGGGGGTCAGGAAATTTAAGAAATATGTGGATATACACAATTTAATGAGAAGCGATAATGTAGAAGTTAATGACTTTTTGGTGGACTTCGAGAACTTGTACCGTGAATTTGAAGATCTGTGTGGACTCAAGGATGACTCCATGAAAGCCTTTGCTCTCCTAAGATCTTGTAATCTAAAGGAGGAAGATGTGCAAGGCATTCTTACTGCAGTGGATGATGTGAAGTATGACGAAATTATGAAAATTATTAGACGCAGATTCTGCCTGGAGAAAGGAGCGATCATGAAGGAATTTACCCATATTGATAGAGAAAAAGATGTTCTAATGGGAACCCATGAAAAGCAGGATAGAACCTGGAGAGCTGAACGAGGGAGAGGTCGTGGACAACAGGGATCCTACTACAAGGGAAGAGGCAAAGGAGGATGTGCGATATGTAAAACTGATACTCACCTCACCCGTGATTGTTGGAATGCTTATTGGAATAAAGGAGCAGAGAAGACAGAAGAGAGAAGAGTGGAGATAAGGAATACATGGGATTCACCGAGCACATATTAATGAGCCGAGAAAGTAATATTGTGGACGTAACACAGGGCATGGCAATATTAGATACGGGCTGTACAAGCACTGTATGTGGACAGCGATGGCTGGCAGACTTTGTAAAAAGAGGGGGAAAAGTGCTGGAGGAGACATTCAAAGAAGTCACATATAGATTCGGTGATGGAAATGTGATAAACTCCGAGAAGAAAATAATTGTCGAGATGAGAATAGGGAGGAATAAATATAAGATGGAAGTCAACGTGGTGAAGAGTGATGTCCCAATGCTGATGAGCATCGAATCACTAAGAAGGTTGGGAGCCAAAATAGACTGTAGAGCCTCGATTATTGAAGTGGGAGAAGAAGGAATCAAATTATACCGTACAAGGGGGTCATTTATGCCTTCCAGTGTCAGATTGACAATTAAAGGAGGAGGTATTTGCGGCGAAGACTAATGATGACAATACGATGCTGACACCAAAGGATTTGACAAAAATACATCAACAGTTTGGACACCCCTCTAATGAAAAACTATTTAAATTGATAAAAAGTGCGAATAAAGATCAGGAGAATACACAAGAAATGATTACAAACATAAGTGATAAGTGTGAAAATTGCAAGAGTTATAGAAGAGCGGAACCTAAGCCTATTGTTGCATTGCCATGGTCCAATGAGTTCAATGAAATGATAACTATGGATCTGAAGAAGTGGAGGAATGGCTATCTACTAGTGATGGTGGACACTCTGACTAGATATTGTCGTGTGTCATATGTGGTCAACAAGAGAGCAGAAACCATTGTGAGACAAATCATCATAAATTGGATAAGTCTTTTCGGAGCACCTCGAAAAATAATGACTGATAATGGAGGTGAGTTCAACAATGAGATCATGAGAGAGTTCTGCGAACGCTACAATATTGAGCCTATGTATACTGCAGCGGACATGACTCCAGATTTGAAAAAATTTACTGGAGCACAGCTCTGAATTTACTTTTTTTCCCCTTACACCACTAGATAGGTTACTCTTGAAAGTAAGTAAAAGTAAGTGCTTTAAACTTAGTAAAAGTAAGGAAGAGTAAGTAAAAGTAGGTAAGTTAAAGTAAGTAAAAGTAAGTTTAAACTTAACTAAACTTTTCAATTCTAGAGTCATGGTGGATTACTTAAAACCACACAAGTAATTATCTGGCCAATTTATCAAACCTGGCCGAGATCAATGGAACATAGTCCAATCCTGATAATTTTATAAAAAAAATATACGTTTTAATAAAATTTTAATTATCAAAACATTGAAGCTTAAAAAAAATAAAAATAATTGTTAAATATGGAATTACCAACTAAACTTAAAATAACTAAATTTGTAATTTAAAAAAATTGGTTTGTACAAGAACGTATACGCAAAAAAATTGCATAACGTCTAGCGGATGAACAAAACCCAAACCCAAATTTACTTTTTCTCATGGTCAAATTTACTGGAGCAATGCTCCCAAGATCCCAGGAATCTGGAGTCATGGCAGCGGAAAGCCCTTGGAGTAACGGGATGGTTGAGAGATTAAACGCTATAATAGCAGAACACCTCAACAGGGTTCTGATGGATGATGATGGTAGTGATTTAGAAATAGCCATAGCCTGGGTAGTAACTGCACAAAACTGCTTACACAATAATAAAGGTTTTAGCCCCAACCAATTGATATTTGGGAAGAATCCTGTCCTGCCAAACTTACTTAATAATACACCCCCAGCAATGTTTTATGACAAGAGTGAGAGCCAAATCGTAGAAGAAAATCTACACTTGATGAGGGAAGCTAGAGAGCAATTCATGAAGAACGAGGCTAACGAGAAGATCATGAGAGCACTCCACCACCAAATACGTCCGAGTAAAGTGAACGAGATGTCCATCAACGACAAAGTTTACTTTAAAAGAGATGGAGAAGAAAAATGGAGAGGACCTGGGGAAATAGAAGGTATACAGGGCGGTAAAATAGTTTTTGTAAGATATGGTGGTTATCGTTACCGAGTACACACGTGCCGGTTGCAAAAAGCGGTTAAACAAGCAGAAGGGGAAGAACAAGAGATGAAAACAAAGAGAAGGGGAGCGGATACACAGGAAAAGCAGGAGGAAAAAGAAGAGAATGAAGTTACTTTTGGGGTGCCGCCTATTCGACAGGGAAGAGAAGAGGAGAAGAATACGGAAGAAGAAGAAGATGCGAGTGAAGAAGAGAGCATGGAAGAAGAAGCTGCGAGTGAAGAAGAAGAAGAAGAAGAACCAGAACAAGAGGAACAAGTAGAGCAAAGAGATGCGAGATATAAAGCACCCATCATTGGAAGAAACTTTGAAGCCCTGACTCCGGAAGAAGGGAGATTGATTAAAGGGAGAATTGTGAGTAGAGCCGGTAAAGTTGGTAAGGATGGAAAAGGGAAATACAGAGATTGGTTCAACGTCAAAATTAATGGAGAAGAGGGGTATAGAAGTATGGATTTTGGTGCCCTACCACGATGGAGAATGTTGCCACCGGTGGAAGAGACTTTATTGACATGGGAAGGTACAGAAATAGAAGGAGCCAAGGAACGTGAAATGAAGCACTGGAGAGAGAGAGATGTTTATGATGAAGTAGAAGATAAAGGTCAGAAAACTGTATCAGTCAGATGGGTGATTACAGAGAAGGAGAAGGATGGTAAGTCCTACGTAAAGGCGAGATTGGTCGCAAGAGGCTTTGAGGAGGAGGAAAATATTCACACGGAATCACCCACATGTTCCAAGGAGGCTTTGAGATTGGTGATTATGATTATTGAACATATGAAATGGAGATATAGGAGTATGGATATTACTGCCGCCTATCTGCAAGGGAAACCAATGGAAAGAACGGTTTACCTTCAGCCACCACGGGAGTACAACAATGGCCATATTTGGAAGCTTAAGAAGACAGTATACGGACTTAAGGATGCCGCTAGAGAATGGTTTCTTTCTGTTAAGGAGACATTATTGAAAATAGGAGCCAAACAATGTCATGGAGACTCGGCGGTGTTCTACCGGAAGAATGGAAAACTTGAAGGAGTAATATGCCTACACGTGGATGACTTCTTATGGGGAGGAAATGAAAACTTTGAGAAAGAGGTAATTGATCCTCTGCGGAAAAATTTCAGTTTTGGAAAAGAAGATATGTTCAAATTTTTGGGCATGAGAATATACCGTGATGACAGAGGACGTATGACTATGGAGCAAGACGAGTACATAGCATCTGTACAAAAAATGGACATTACCAAAAGAAGGAAAATGTTGCGCTCAATGTTGAGGAAAGAAGGATGTATAGGAGTATTGTCGGTCAATTAAACTGGATAGCCAGACAATCAAGACCGGATGTTGCCTACGAAGTGAGTGAGAGAAGCTCCTATGGAAAAAATCCCATGACCGAGGACATAAGGAAGATAAATAAGGTAGTGGATAAAACAAAATCCCGAGAGGTACAAATCATATTTCCAAGGGTGGAAAAGATAACGACAAGTGAACTCGTTTGTTATTCAGATGCCTCTCTGGGTAATCTCAGAGATGGAGGATCGCAGGGAGGTTTTCTCATTTTCTGGAAGAATGAAGAGGGAGAGGTCTGTACGATTGCCTGGCGCTCCAGACGCTTACGAAGGGTAGCATGGTCCACTCTCACTGCAGAAAGAAACCCTAGCCTTAACTGAGGCTGTGGACATGGCCATTTTTATTAAAGATCTCATAAACGAATTGACTGGGGAAGATATTCCTATTCGATGTCACGTAGACAACAAATCACTGGAGAAGACATTGAAGAGTCTGAAACCAGTTGAAGAAAAAGGGCTCCGGACATATATTGGTAGTCTGAGAGAGAGATTAGAAAGAGGAGAAGTAAGTCAAGTAAAATGGATCGAAACGAGCCAACAACTTGCAAATTGTCTCACGAAGAAAGGAGTTAGCAGTAATGCCCTAGTGAGGGTAATAGAAGAAGGAAGACACCATGAACAATAGAAGAAAAAGAACGAAACCAAAAGAAAAAACGGAAAAGAAAATGGTATTAGTGTGGAGATTGACATTTGTTTGATGCAGACTCTCTATTTACAGAAGCAAGATGAATGAAGAAAGCAAATTGGCACCCAGGAAAAGGTGCCCAGAAGAAAGATGAAAACAATGCCCAGAGAGGATATGGGTTTTAAACACCCTCTATGTTAGAAGAAGTCTCATCAGTCCTTAATGTGTTCCGTTTTTTCTTTTTGCAGATAAATAATGTCCCTAGAGTGAGCTAGCCCTTGAGGTTGAAATATTATAAAAGTAATCTAATATAAAAGCATAATTATAAGAAGAATAACACATAGTGAGAGATTAAAAAGTGAATGATAAAACTCGCAATGGACACGTTAATGGAGTGATAGAATAGAAGTGATTTGGAATAAAACAAAAGAAAAAGGGAAAACCATTGTATAATAGGATCACCGGGGTACCCCTATGGTGAAGACAAGAAAGAGAACATCAGCATCCGACGCCTATTCAAGAGAAGGTAATTAAATCAGGACTTTCCTTTATCTATTTCTAATCGATCCAACACTTGCTCCCTGATGAGGTTTCCGTTTTCACGGCGGAGCTCTATGCCATTCTGAGCGCTCTGGAGGTGGTGCGGGAGCATCCGGATGGGTCGTTTGTCATCTATTCGGATTCCCGCAGTGCCCTGGATGGCCTGGAGTGTTTCGACCCTGTCCACCCACTGGTCCGACGTATGCAGCTACTGTGCCATATCCCTGTCACTTTTGGTGGCAAGGAGGTGGTATTTTGCTGGGTCCCTGCACATGTTAACGTGGCTGGAAATTAGGATGCCGATCGAGCTGCCCGTTCCGCGTGCCGACTAGAGGTTTCACCCGTGTCCCTCCCATTTTCCGATTATATCCCTGGCTTCCGTAGGTTTTTGCGCTCCCGGTGGCAGAGTCGCTGGGATGGCGCTACAAATAACAAACTCTGCAAGATTAAACCCAAATTGGGATGTTGGGCCTCTTCCTTCCATCGGTCGCGCTATAAGGAGGTGGCTCTGGCCCGCCTCCGTATTGGCCACACCCATCTGACCCATGGCTATTTGATGGCCGGGGATCGGGTGCCCCGATGTCCCAATTGTAACGTTTCACTTACAGTTGCCCACCTCCTGGTGAAGTGTCCGCTTTACTCTGCGCTGCGCGCAGAGTATTTTCCCTTTTTGGTGAGCCTCGGGCTTTGCGATAGGCTTGGCGCTATTCTATCTGAAGGCCCCTACTTTTCGGTAACCGGGTTGTTCTCCTTCCTCTTTCGCTCCCGACTTCTTTACCGGCTGTGACTCCGCTATGATTTTTCTGTGTCGGGGTCCCCCCCCCCCCCCCTCCACCTCCTCCTCCCTCTATTGTTCATTTCCGTTAGCTGTTCCATAGTCTTCGTCTTGTGTTCGCTCTGCTATCCACCTTTCTTTTGGTGGCCATGAGCGGTCATACTTTGAAACTGAAAATATATATGTATATATCCCGTAAGTCTGGAACCATAGGGCAAAATGATAAAAACGGCAATAAAAACGCCGAAGAGACTTTTGGGGACTGTTTGTGAAATGAGCGAGGATGGTAGCGGCTGTGTCATCGTCGGTGGATGTCCTCGGAGGTCCACTGCGTGGTTTATCTCCTGTGGATCCCGTTTCCCTGGACTTTGCTACAAGTTTGCCGACACAGCTGTCTTATCGGCGCGCGGTCCGGATGCAATCTGTTAAATTCCTCAGCGACCTCCCTCTGACTCCGATTTCCTACGAGCAGCATAAACGGAAAAACATGACTTACTTATTTTACCCTATGGTTCCAGACTTACGGGACACCCTGTGATATACTGTGTATATACAGGGCGTCCCAAAAAAATGTATACACACTTTAAATAATTATAAAGGCAGTGTTTATTAAAATACACTTCATTTTCAAAATGTAATAGAATCTACAGACATTATTTAATTGTTTTGTCAACGCCTGTTTTCAAACTGACGTCCGTTCTGGTCCAGGCACTGCTGATAACGCGAAGCAATGGAATCGCAAACATCACGAAACATTTCGTTTGGTATTTGTGTGCATTCTCGTTCAATGGCTGCTCTCAATTCAGCGACTGTTGCAGGTTTTATAGCGTAGACTTTGTCTTTTAAGTATCCCCATAAAAAAAAGTCTAGTGGTGTGAGGTCTGGTGAACGCGGAGGGTATTCTACGAAACCCCTTCGTCCAATCCACATCCACATCGTGCCAAGTACCACTCGCAATACTCCACTCTTCGGTCCGGATCATCATCATCATCATCTTCATTAATAGCATGGACTAATCTTGGAATGTAACTTTTCCATTGACAGCGCTTCAAAATGCGTTGGACAGACGATTCTGAAATTCCTACCTCACGACTCGCTTGCCGCACAGATTTTCTTGGACTTTGGTGATACGTTTCCAGTACTCTTTCTTGCTTTGTGGGGCTTGTCGATGTCCGTGGTCTTCCGGAACGCTTCTTGTGGACATTCTGAACAGTTCCATCGGCTTCAAACTTATCTCTAATTCGAGTGATGGTAAGTCGCGTTGGTGGATCTGTTTGAAACTCCCTCCTAAACTATCTTTGCACTTCAACTGCGTTTTCACACTTCCAGTAGCATTTTAGAATGAATTTCCTTTGTTCAAAGCTTAGTCTGACTGCCATTATTAATTCTAATGGGTTTAACTTGGAAAGAAAGAAACATCAATTGAGCTATCAGCTGTTAAAGTGTGTATACATTTTTTTGGGACTCCCTGTATATATATATATATATATATTGAAAAGTTTATTGGTAGGAGAAAAAACGTAATACACAATTTGAATTAATAAAAATTGAAAAAACAACTACGACAAAAATGAAAATATAAGTAATGAAAATGAAGCTATAGACCAGGGGTGGGGAACCTGCCGCCCGCGGCCTAGTTTTTAAGTGCCCGACGACAGTTGGATTATTTAAAGTATTTACAGTATATTACAGCATTTCCATCTTAATTATGTCACAAACTATTTTTAAAGCTGCAATTTGACCGCTAGAGTATTTTAGTTGAAATTTGTCCGCCACACAATAAAGGTTCCCCTCCCCTTGCATAGACAAACATTTTAATACCAAGAAGTCCATAGTCTCCAAGACATAAAGCTGGAATGATGAACAGCTTGGATAATTGTCGGAGTCTCGAATTCTTTGCATTAGACTGTATTGAGCGCGTCTTATTTCCTCCCGGAGCCTCGAGACATTGTGATTAGCGAACATTTGCGAAGCTGCGTGTCTGGGAAGTAATTTATGTAGCAGCCTAAAATATCTGCCGTAATGCAAATTTAGTAATTGTCAGAACCTTTTTGGTAATTAGTCCACAGTTGCTGCCTATGGCTATTAGCGCAGAACGTACGAAAAATCATGTCTTCAGCTTTACTTTGTTCAGAATCTGAAGTTCCTTATTATCATGTTTGCTTTAGCACAGAAACTTTGATATTGTTTTCATATGTCTGAATCATCACTAAAGTTGCTGGTGATAATTTGATCCAAATACTTGGAATTATTATACTTGTTTTATTGGTTCACCTTTCATTTAAAAAGTATATTAGCTGTTTCATCTGAGCTTTTGAGATGGAATTGCATAACCTTAGTTTTTGCAACACTAAATTAATGTCATGGTTCTGTGAGTATAGTTCGCAATTTTTCTAAAATGATGCAGACCTTCAACTGAAGGACTTATGAATACAGTGTCATCGACATTGACCAAGTGGTCGAACTAGAATAAAGTAGATTTGGCTGAGGTCGAATGTCGACTTTATGTAATTTGTACAGTAACTGAAAAGTGTTTTCCACTTTTTTTTTTCAGTCTACGTTGAATCGCAGAGCTCCCTGAAAAGTCACGAAATTCTTGAACAGTCCGTCTCAATCATGATATCGAAATGCGATCTCCTCCTCACTGAACTTAATAAATATTTGGAAACTGAGGATATAGAGACGGAAGATCAGGAATAAAAATAATTTCCGTTTCCTCATTTATCTCCTTGGATTTCATAAGAACGTTTGTCTACGGTTTGCTCTTTTAAAAGGTGTTCATCGGTGTACAGTCGAGGTAAATGGGTCAGTTCGAGGTACAATAAGGAAGTAACTGGAAGTTTAAATTAGATATAATCAGTGTTTCCTATTGTCGATTGCACTCCTCCGCAACTTTTTTCAGAAAATTCGGAACGAACCTTGACTTAATAAGTGTGGGTTATTGGGACTTTGAGACTGGATGCAACTTATTTCCGTTAGCGGTTGAAGGTCTGGGCTTCGTCGTGGCCACTGTCGTAACGCCGCTTCCTGTCGATTGGTGAAGTTAAGCAACATTGGGTCTGGAGAAGAGTTGGATGGGAGACCGTCCTCCGCATCCAAATGATGTATCGACCCATACTTCGGGTCCCACGTGAAGCTGTAGGTTCCCTCCGTCATATTACTTCAGATGTTTCAAAGGAAGTTAAAACAACCTCATCGTTAGAGTACGGTTGAAGGTCCGTTTGTCTAGCTGTAAATGATTTCTTAAGTGCCTCTGATTCGGAGTCTTAACCCCTTTACCGACGGAATTTTTTGTGGGGTTATGAATGCGTGTATTTGAAACGTTACTAATTCGCCCCTTTCGGCGGTCAAGGGCAAATGGTTGTCATTTCCCCCCCCGATCCCCCTACCCGACTAGATGAAATTAATAATGTTTAGGACTGTTTAATACCCTCGTAACGGCAAAGTCATATAACGGCGGGGACCTACAGCCGTGTGAGAGAGCCAGAACATCTACGAGTCTACGTCATCCATTCAACTACTGAACAAACCCAACGTCGCTTAGCTTCGCTGATCTAACGGGAAACGTGTTGCGACGTAGGCGCAACGTATTTCGACCAGATGAAAAAGAAATCAAATTCTTGCATTGAATGTATGTCTCAATGGAAACTTGATCTTAATCTTAGGATGGCACAGTGTGTTTACGAGTGGAAAGAAATTTAATTTTTAACAATCTCTGAGAACGAAGCTAAATGAAATGAAAGAATTTCTTTACATTTATTAATGTTCGTCGGGAGGAAACGTATCAACAAAACTAATTTTGTTAGTTTATAAATGGAAAACGTGAAGCTGAACGATTTCCGTTTGCTCCAAAATTGCATCTGTTGTCATTTTCTTGGAAAGTGTTTCTCTCGTATTTCACTGAAGGCGTCTCGTGGGTTTGAGCGCGTATATTCTTCAAGAGTGTAGCGAGGCTTTGTAATGTAATTAAGAACTATATAATTACTATTGACTTGTACTCCGTTATCAAATCTGAATTAATTTTGAAATCTACATTTCTAACAGTATTTAACTTAATCCCAGCTAAGTTTCAGTTGGTTTGACCTTTAAAATTGATTAGAATGAATTTTCAGCATTAATTACATTGATGAAGGAAGTTTCTATACAAACTTTTCCAATGTAATACTATATTAAAAAATCGGGTACTTTTTTTTTTTTTAAACGAGAAGGAATATTACTAAGAATTCGTTCGCAAATAGTAAAATCTCCTCATTCCAAAGCCAGTTTTTATAAGGAAACATCTGTAAGTATGTAATATGAAATCACGTATATGTAATAAACCGCAGAAATCGACTAACATTGATTATTTATTGATGTTAATTTACCAAAGACCATTATTTCAACTTCAAAACAACAAAAACTTGCCTTTTTTTTTTCCATGGTTTTATTAATTCCCGGTACTCGGCAGCGAAATCGGGTTACATTGTGTAACAAGTTGCTTATTATATGCGTGCGTGCATTTAAATTCTTCAGCTACTTCCTGATGCGGAGATGTTTTTTTAATTCATTTTCTAACATTAATCTTACAGCTGTCCATCCACTTAAACTCTGATGACAAAGGCAAACGTAGATTGTTGGTCACGTTCTTAATTTTTTCTTATGTACGAATTATTCTGTTTAGTCACGTACTTTTTTTTAAAATGTTTTCTTTCATTCCGCCCGCTTCGCAACAACGCTTCTCGTTCGATTAGCGAAGTTAAGCGACGTTGGGTGTTTAATTATTGGGTGGGTGACTGTTCCCTACGTTCAGATAATGTACTGACCCGTGGTTCAAATCTTGCGTAAAGTTGTAGGTCCCCTCCATCGGATGACCTTTACCATTACGAAAGGTTAAACAACCAAGAGCATTTTTTCTCTTAGTGTTTTTTCATTTACCTTCCCCTTCCTCTTCAACTTTTTTTCGATTTTTTCGGAGGCAGGACCGGACCAGTTTTGCTTCAGGCTCCTTTGCAGAAGTAGTGTGAATTAGCAATCGGTACTTTCTATTCCAGTTCGTGATTAAAGTCTCCTTGGAGTCACGAAAGTGCATGCAAAAAGTCCAAATTTTGATCACCCCAGCCTCCAAGCGGATGTAATTTAAATGGTAGAGCGCTTGCTCAGGTTGAAACTGTACAGGGATTGTTGCCCCGCATTTTCAGGTTAAACGCGTATCAGAGTCATTCTCAACAGTCTTGAACCATGAGTAAATTATAAGAAATTTAACGATTCCTTGCTAATAGAATGGAGGAAAAAATACTCAAAAAACGCTATGGATATATTTATTTTTTAATATAACGAAGAAGACATTAAGGAATGGCGAAGATAGTACGACGTCCGATTACCCTAAAGATTCTGCCAGATCTTTGAGAGAGGATCAGCTCAGAAAATCTTAAAAGTAAATTGGTTTACGATGATTGCAATGGATATTAAAATATACAAGAGATGGTGTTCGTTTCAGTTTGCGGAAGTGGTTTAAGTAGTTGTAGTAGTAGTATTAATAGTAGTTTCATATTCAGCGAAGTAGACAAATATAGACCATGAAGATAATCTCAATGTATTTACTCTTAAAACAGTTGGAAAAAGATTAACAGATAAATTATAATCTCTTAAGAAGAAGGTACCGAAAGACCTTTAAATATCATAAAGTTCTGTTAAGTCATATCCGAACCTGTCATACAGGCCATCAACTTCTTGGCCATATTTGTCTGTGAGGGTAACATCTCCATCTATATCAACTCTCTGAAAATGAAAATGAATTATAAATTAGTGCTTAACATAGTACCAACAACCTATGAAAAGAAGAATAGTATTGTCTGAATTAGATGTTATTTACATTTTTTACTATTTTACCCATTCATGACAGGGTAAGTGAATTTCTTATCAGAGATAGGTTGAAATTATTAATTTGCAAATTTTCTTGCTATGGTTAAAGTAACACCATAAGTGACACGTAGTGATCACATATTTTAGTCTTTAATGTACATTGAATTGAATTACTGAACAAAGCATTTAAGGCGTCGCTGTAAAACTTACAACTAGAAGTTCGGTGTGCGAGTTGGCCAACTTTAAAGCTCTCTGAATCACGAACTGGTTTGGAGGGAGGGAGTAGGGGTTGTTCAAACCTCGCCCGTACACCTTTGGTCCGTAAGGATTCACATAGCCAGGTTTGCTTGCTCCGACGCTGCTAGGTGCGGCGGAGGCTTCGTTAGCAGTTATACCTACTTGCGGAAGTGCAGCTGCGACAGAGATGAGAAGACAAATAACCTGGAATAAAGACGGATTCAAGTGAAAATCTGCGGTTTATAATGTCAGTACAATGATGTCAAACATGACTGACGTTCTGCGCTTAATGGTGAAAATTTACAAATTTCTTAGATTACTCACAAAATTCAGGATTTTTTCGTACTTAGCACGTAATAATAATTAGTTAAGAGAGCCAGAAACTGGCACGACACTCGGGCCAACTAATGGGGCCAGTTACTCTTAACTCCTGTAATGTTGTTATCAGTATCATCGGGGGTTTGAATTCCCGGCTTCAGTGTCTTCACTTAATTTATAAAAAAAAAAACGGTGTTATCCAATGAGCTACGGACGCTGGTCAGTTAGCGTGTAAATTGAAAAGGATAACGAGTATGATGAACAAAATTTTGTAATTGTGATTATATCAATACTGATTTACGAAAGGCATACAACAGTTTGTACGTAAATGAAGGATTTTGCCTTTCATATTGATCCATTAAAGTGAGAGAAATGCTGATCGGATAATTTGTATTATTATTATTATTATTATTATTATAATAATAATAATAATAAATCATTATTATCAACACCATCACTGTATTTCATTCAAATTATTAATACATGTGCATTAGGATGCAGTTAACATAATATAGAAAACAACATCAGACTTTTGCTCTTCACAGTACACAAAATCATTTGAGTAAATTAATGTTAATCTCTTATTGGAAACATAAAATGGAGACCCTTCTTTTGAAACTCGACAAAATTTAGTTCCACCCATACCAGTGTTCCAAAGAATGAGTTCCACCCATACCAGTGTTCCAAAGAATGAATCAAAATTTCTATTCTGGACACCAATCTTGCGCATGCCTAGCCCTACCACTGGAATCTTTGGGAGTACTTTAAGGGGATCAACCGAAGTTTCGGATCCCATTATGTTTCTTCATTTGTGCAGAGTTAATATTTTAGCAAAATAATGCCAATTAATTAAATAATTATTAATTAAGTAAATTTAAATGATTCCGAAACATTAAATTAACCACTTCGCAATTTCTTAAAAGTATGGAGAGAGTGTGTTCGGTTCTTTAGTATAACCATAAGTGGATCCCCATCCTTTAGTCATTCCAAATTACATTTGCTTCAAATTCATTGTTCGTTAACTAAAAGCGGAATTGGGTTCCGTAAATATAACGCTTAAGGAGTTCTTCATTCCTGTTCCTCTTAACTTAAATTGTCGACATTTATTTGAAATCTTTCAGAGCGCATTAAAATGCTAGTAAATTATTATAATTTAACGCCCGTCGTTTCAATGATATTTAGGTAATACAGAATTAATAAAATTCCGTTAAAATCCATATCAATAAAATAATGATTAATATGCGAGCATATTAATCCACTAAAACATCGGAAACACCCCTCGACGCAGAATTCACTATGTGATTTTCCTCTACCACATAACATAGCGTCTCACACTAAAGCAATGAATGAAAAATAGTCGCTTGAATCGTATACTTACAATTAAGAGTTTCATCTTGGCTGAACGGCTTCACAAATGGAACTTAACGAAAGACAACTGTGAACACTCGTTCTGGTAAACCACTCGGATCGTCTTAGATCCCTTAAGTCGAGTGCAGACCTTTTATATGCCAGAAGCTGTGACGTTTGAAGCTCCCTAAGGTGAGTCCTTGCCTCACATTCTGGTACTTCAAAGGCAACCAGCCAAAAAAAAAAAAAACCTGGCAAAAAATGTCGCAAGAACTCCAAATTCCTATACGACACACACACACACACACACACACACACACATATATATATATATATAACCTTCGTTAACCTTAGTTTTGCTTTCGCCCGAATTGTTCATTCTGACGAAGGTCAAATTAGTCACTCCACCTTAGCCCTACAGCTTAACGTGGAATCCGAACCACGCCCCACCAGCAACCCAACGTCTTAACCACTGGGCTACACATTTGTCTACCAACCAATTTTTATTGTGTGGAAGGATGAACAGCTGGGTTTCGCTGCGCGCCTCCTGCCGTCACCGGGTCTCGATCCTGGGGTCGATGGATTCGTATTCAGCGACGCCAACCATGACACCACCTAGGCGCATATATATATATATATATATAAGGCGTAAAAAATAGAAAAAACAGAAGGTTTGAGAGTAGTTGGTGCTTAAACACATTTTTTTAGAACTCTGATTCATAAAGCGTCTCATTGTGTAACATTACGGAAGGTAAAGTTTACGTTCGAACCCATTTAATAAATTCATTATGAAAGAAGAAAGCGAAAAATTCGAAGTAGTGACCTTAAAAGGTTGATAATGGAATTCATATTTTTTTTTTACCTCTCCTCAAATACCACCAGTCATTAGTCAGTAAGTAAAGAAATAGAGCATAATTTATCGTACTTTCCTACTTATGCTTATTCGTTCTCTTTATCAACGAATGTCGTATATTCTTTGTCGAGAACTATCGCATAACATATCCTGGAAACGATGAATAAATTATAAAAGCTTAAATTTTAGTAAAAATTATATATTATGCACATAACACTAATAATAATAATAATAATAATAATAATATAATCTTAAAAGTATAAATGTTGTAATCTAATTAAATTATTAATACAGATTTTTTGGCCGAAAAATTTAATTATAAAAATATTCGAATCCTTTGATAACAAAAGAAGTTTTGGATCAGCTGAAGATCAGGGCCCCCAGCCTCAATTACCAAATGATATCTTCGTTAAAACTAACGAAAATATCACGACTTAACCTAACCAATCGTCAAGGGCGTACAGTTGACCTAACCGGGAATTCAATTTAATTTATTATTATATTTGGTACTGTAAAGCAAACAACAAGAATACATGGGGGCCCTGAGCTTCAGGTGATCCGAAGTTTTTAGTTTTCCTCTTTATTCCTTTTCCTTATATATATATATATATGTGTGCGCGTGTGCGCGCGCGCATGCGCCTTATTACTCGCTAAATAGTTATTGCAGTTGTCGCTATTTAGTAATATGTAAATAAAAAGAAGGCGTTTTGCAATTAATGACGCCTTTGATAACTGAATCCAGCGACTGAACGCCTGATAAGTAGGGCCTATTAATTGTGGGTGGAATTGGACTGCGTAGAATTCGCAATTATCATACAGGGCTATTTAAAATAATTCATCCGATTTCAACTGAGAATACTTCCGTACCTATCAACCGTGCATCAACTGGGCATACACCACATGAAAGAGGAAATCTCCGAGTTTTACAAGATCACCTCTTGAGGGCTCCAAAGTCACGCCGTGGCCTAGCCTAGCAACAAACAGTCAGTGTGAAAATGGCGTCCGCACAGCAGAAGGCGTTTTGTGTGTTGCAGTTTTCGAGCTGTAAATCGGTAGTCACAGTAGCCGGATCTTACACCGTGCGACTTCTTCCTTTGGGGGGTACGTTAAGGATACTGTGTACGTGCCACCGTTGCCCACATCTTTGGATGAGCTCCGAACTCGCACTGTTACTGCCGTAGAGACAGTGACAACGGACATGCTGGAGCGAGTATGGGAGGAATTCGACTATCGTGTCGACGTTGCTCGTGTAACTAGGGGAAGTCACATAGAGCATTTATGAGGTGAGACACAAAATTTGGACAGTTTTTCTTTTGGTTGATGTATCACAAATCACACTGTATTTGTAACATTAAAAAATATTCTCATTTGAAATCAGGTGAATCAATTTGAATAGCCCTGTATAATTTTTAACTATTAATATAGAGGCCTGTACGAGCGGAAGTTTTGAAATTACAGAAACTGAGATTTTGGTCCAGTTTGTGTAGAGCAAGCTTGAAGTTATACAAATGATGTCGGTGTTGTTGTTAACGTGTGGTTTAAACCATCGCTCTCAGAGCCAAGGTCATATAACAGACGATACCTATAACTAAATGTGGAATTCGAACCACGGATCGCTACATCATCTGAATTCTGGACTCTGAGCGGGGCAGTCACCCATCCAAGTACTGAACAGCCCCGAATTTCGCTCAACTTCGCCGATCTTACGGGAAGCGGTGTTGCAGTATGGTCACTACGTTATACCAATGTATTCATAATTATTAAATGTACAGTATACGATAAATGGTGCATTTGCGCGACCTTCAAAGAAAACAGTAACCTGCGGCACACTTTGCTCCTGGTGAATCATGCACCCGGATCTTATAATGCCCACAACGTCTGCAATGAAAACTAATGAGAAACTCATACATGTAGAGAAATACAACTTTCAAAATGATAAAACGAAATATTGCTTCCTCCAGCAGTGATGAGCTAAGTACGGAAGTCCAGGGCCGCCGAGAGGGCGGGGAAGCCGGGTTAAATCCCCGGGTCCCTGAAAGACGGGGGATAAAATCTAAAAATATTAATAAAGCAATTGATTAAATAACAGAGAGGAAATATAATTAATGAACATACATTTTATACAGATTATTATACTGTATGTTTTCAAATGAAATGAAATGATGTAAAAATGAAAATTAAATGAAAATGAAAAGGTTTATTGGCAGACTATTGTCCATATGACAAATATTATTAATACAATGACAGTTCACATACTAAGGATAAAAATATATACAATTGATTAGAAATAATACGTAATGTCGAAGTTAAGTGGAGCTACAGACAGACGTTTTCGTACCAAGAATTCCATAGCTTAGAGCAGTGGTTCCCAACCTGGGGTCCCCGGACCCCTGGGGGTCCGCGAAGGTAGTACTGGGGGTCCGTGAGCTTTCAATATTTCGAGAGGTTCCAATAGAAATCGTACATTTACCCACGATAAGGGCGCTTAGGCTAAAATTTCAAGTTTCCTTGCTCTTGGCTGGAATTATTAATACTTTTTTTAATAGGCTGTATTTTAATTGCATACTCACTTATATGTCCTTTATTTGATAGTGAAAAATGAGAAAACGAGTTAATTATTAGTTAATAAAAACAGTTTGTTTGGTAGACGGAATCTTTCAAAAACATGGGGTCCGTGGGAAAAAAATAAAAATAAAAGGGGTCCTTTGTGGTGAAAAGGTTGGGAACCACTGGCTTAGAGGATAAACGGCAGGACTCATGGATAGCTTGGATAATCGGGTTGGTTGATTTTTTAATTCTTTGCATCAGACTGTATTGAGCACATCTTGTTACCTCCAGGAAGCTCGGAACATTGCGGGTAGCAAACATTTGCGAAGCTGAGCATCTCGGGGGGTAATTTATGTAAGAATCTAAGAGACCTGTTGTACAGCAAATTTAGGGTTCTGCCAGAACCTTTTTTTATAATTCATCCAGAGTTGCTGTCTGTAAATATTACTGTAGAAAGTACGAAAGAGAGTGTCTTTAGCTGCACTTGTACAGAACCGAAAGTTCCTTATCGTCATATTCGCTTTAGCACAAAGGCTTCGAGATTGTTTTCTTATATCCAAGTCATCACTCAAGCAGGGGCGGATCCAGACCGGTGCACATCGATGCACAGGCATCGGTCAGATTTTTTTGTGCCTTTGTGTGCACCGGTCAGATTTCTGAATTTGTATTAATATGTAAGAGAGAGAGAGAGAGAGAGAGAGAGAGTCAGAGTCGACACTCAAATGACCAGAGCTGAGGTAAGCCGGGACATAAAGTGTTGCCATACGAGAATTTCTTTCATTTCATTTCATTTGAGATATATATTTATATATATACATTTAAACAAACTAGCCAGTTATACCTACTTATGTATAAATATATGTATATTTATGTGGTGACATGACATGAGGTAGGGTGGGACCATAGGGGATCATATGGGAGGAAGAATAGGGGGCGGGGGAAGCATGAGGGGGTAAGTGTAACCTTGCTTCGTTTGGTGTCATTTATTCACGTGATCTCCTAACGGACGCATCATACAGAGCTCTGCTGAATGTGTTTACTGCAGCTGGCGGAACATAATGTCGTTACTGTTCCATATAATGCTAAAAATGTGTTGTTATTACTGTTGTCACAGGTATTCCTGCCAAGGTAATTGCAAGTCCAGACAACTGGCAGACTGATTTCACAGCATTCTGCGAGCAGTACAAAGATGACCTCCCAAACTTTGGTTCATTCACAGGTGAATTAGATGTTTGGCAATACCACTGGAATAAACAACATGATGCTAGAAAGGACATCCCGGCCACTATCCAGGAAACACTGCTTGTGGCAGATAGCATTCTCTTCCCTCTTACCACATGTGAATGCGAAAGATCTGTTTCAGCTTTGAGGAGGCTCAAAACATATCTCCGCACCACCATGGGCCAAAATAGACTCAATGGACTAGCACTTATGAATGTTCATTATTCAATGAAATTATACGTGCCTACAATAGTGGATGAATTTGCGAAATCTCAGCCACGTCGTATGGAGTTATTGGATGTCATGAAAGATTAAATTTGTAATAATAAAATATATCTGCGACTAATTTTGCAGTTAGATAAAATTAAATAAATATTATAAATTCTTGTACTTCATTTATTTTTGTAGAAATCCTTTCACACTGAAAACATGCCTACTATAATTATTGCTGCCAATGATACTTTCAAGACAACTATTTTTTTTTAGTGAAGGGTGGGTTGGGCAAGACCCCCTCTCCCGCGAAGAAGGTGAAGTGTGCCACGGTCAGATTTGAGGTCTGGATCCGGCCCTGTCAAGGAGCTGGTAATAGTTTGACCCAAATACTTAAACTCTTGTACTTCCTCAATTACTTCACCTTTCATTTTAAACCTAATATCAGCTGGCTGCTTACAGCTTTTAGGATGAAATTTCATAACCTTAGTTTTTGTGACATTAAAAAGAATATCATGTTTCTGCGAATACACTTCGCAGACATTTAGTAGCCGATTCAGACCTTTAACAGAGGGACTTATTAACACCATATCATTGGCATAAACTAAGTTATTTATCCTTATGTTATCTATACAACATCCCACTGTTGCTTCATCAAGTGAAGCAATTAATCTGTCAATATACACATTAAACAGCATAGGGGAGAACAAGGAGCCTTGTCTCACCCTGCAAGAGGAACCAAAACATTCGGATAGTACATTTTGAATAGTGACTTGGAAATATAATCAGTTTGCTTGTTATGTACACAAAAAACATTCATAATAAAATACTGAGTAAACAGGGGGCCCATATACCAATCCTTCCCCGGGGCCCGGGGCAGCTCTCGCCGGCCCTGCGGAAGTCTTATTAGTATTGACCCTTTACATACTTAGCAATCATACTGTGAACTGCTCGTATCCTGAATATGTGTGTGTGTGTGTGTAGAGTAATACTTTGGAAAAACTGTACTGCAAATGTTGGAAAGAATGCCTCGTAAGTAGTTATTTATGTACTGTACTCAAGCACAACAATACTAATACATATATATTTGTTTACCTCAATATAGTTTCTCATTTAAAATTTACGAAGAAAGACCTAAATATTAATAACACTGAGGATCCATATTTTCCTTACATTCTGTCTCAATCTGAGTGAGTGCTCCATTTACTCTTAACAAAACCTGAAGTTCTAGTTACCGGTTTTTTTGGGGGATTTTTTTTTATAACTAAGTGGCAGTTAAAAGGTTGCTAGGTTGTTCCAAGATACTAAAGAACTAGCAAGAATATTTTCGTGAACTGATGCACACTGTAATTCTTTTATAATTTTTGGTTTAATTATTTTCGTTAGCTCCTGAAATTAAGTACTGACTAAAAGGTGAAATGTACTATACAGTTGTTTTGCTTGGGAAATTATAAGTTCATAAAGAAAAGACTCTGTGTAATAATCTAAAATGAATCCTAATCATTTACGCTATAAACCGTTTTCTTTATGAAAGAAATCGTAAAGTAAAGGGTGAATTTTCGCAAAGATTAGATTACACTGATCGATTTAGACTGATTAGTTATTTCCTACGTGATCAATTTCGGCCAGTCAGGATATTTGTAACAAATTTCGACTGTCAAAAACACTGGTCTCCGCGAAACTTAATATTTAATGTGCAGTTTAATTTTAATATGTAGTTTTGTGACCACCAGATTTTTGACCAAGTCGAAAATACCCGCCCACTTCATGCATGAATCTTATGCCCGGGTTAGTCATACACTAGATTGGTTAGTAATTTCCCACGTCATCAACTTTCGGCCAATCATGGGTCATCGGCCATGCCAAATACAGATGACCCCCGACCCCCGAAACCATATATATATATATATATATGAAAATTATTTCACGAAAGTAACACGTGAAAAATATTTATGATGAATAAAACCACGAAGGAAAGGAAACACAAAACGGTGCTCAAGCGCTTTCGTCTAATGACATCCTCAGGATGTCATTAGACGTCATTAGACGTCATTAGACGAATGTCATTAGACGAAAGCGCTTGAGCACCGTTTTGTGTTTCCTTTCCTTCGTGGTTTTATTCATCATATATATATATATATATATATATATATATATATACATTTTTAACTGCAAACAACACACAGTATAATTAATGTAAAGAACGACGCTTGTGTAGAAGAACGTTCCGCACAAGATGAGGAGGAAGAACGAACAAATCTTCCGATCTTCCGATTGCCGGTCAGATATGCTATCCACTGACCGGCAATCGGAAGATCCCGGGTTCGATTCCCGGGTGGTAACCTCATTTTTCATTTGTTCGTTCTTCCTCCTCATCTTGTGCGGAACGTTCTTCTACATAAGCGTCGTTCTTTACATTAATTATACTGTGTGTTGTTTGCAGTTAAAAATGTATATATAGGTACGGCATGCGAAGGTGCCCCCTCAGGGCATTGGTTTCTGCTGTATGTAGGAGAATTACGACATTGATTAATCGAGGCCTATGGTGTAGTGGATAGTATATCTGACGGCAATCGGAGATCCCGGGTTCGATTCCCGGGTGGTAACCTCATTTTTCATTTGTTCGTTCTTCCTCTCATCTTGTGCGGAACGTTCTTCTACACAAGCGTCGTTCTTTACATATTATATATATATATTAAAAATTTTACCCTACAGGGCCAAACACACTGTAAAATTAAAGAGATTTCCTTGCACCAAATTACGATGTAGTTTTTTCTTTGACATCATACGAAAATATTACACTTTTAATGGAGTAAGCTAAATTTCATTTTTAAGGAAAAAGGAAACTGATTGATGTGTACGTTTCCATTTTTTTTAAAAATGGAATTTACTCCATTCGAAGTGTAGTATTTTTATATCTCAAAGAAATAACTACACCGTAATTTGGTGCCAGATGAGCTGCCACCTAAATATTAGGAAAGTTTTCCTTTATTTTTACAGTTTACTCTTTCTCTTTACAGTTTACTCTTTCTCTTTTACAGTTTATATACTCGTATATTGTAGATGCATATCGACATCATTATTATAAGTTGCTAATTTAAGCGGGAAGACCATTGACTATACAGTATATCAACTAATAAAGTAGGAACTCCGTATTTGCGTATGCTGTAGATTCATTCATTTTTACAGTGTTCTTTCTCAAGATGAAATCCGTTATAATATAAAAATTTATTAAACAGATCTCAATTATTCCTAAACTAATAAAACCTATTTGGAAAACGATATTTTGTTGGCTTTCATTCGTCTATATTTTAATTATATGCACAACACGATTGAACCCTATTTTCTTTTGTCTTCTGTTGCTGTGGGACTCGCACGTATTCAAACTGGGACTATTTTCGGCCTCAATGATTCTTTCATTTGATTTATCAGTTCCCTGGTTTCAATGCCGTCCGTAGGTAGGACAAACGACGTTTGAACGGATCAACCAATCAACCTTTCCTTACTCCGTGCAATACTTAATATGAAAATTAATTTATGTAGTCTATAGTTTTTCGTCTTCGCCTATTAGTTGAACTTTCAAAATAAAACGTGATTAACTAGTAAAGTTTGTTAACTTTTTCAGGAAATAAAAAAGCAAATGATAAATTAAATACTTAATACACCTTACTAATGCTCGAAGTGTGTGTGTGTGTGTGTGGGGGGGGGGGAGTTGCTAGAAAAGAAAATGATAAACTCAAAGCTTAATAAAAAATCATTTTAGAGCAACACAATGTCAGTAATATCTGAAATAATGAGGGACAAATATTTGTACACATTAGCATCTACTGATAAATCAACAAATGATCTTTCTAACTTTGCAGTTTTACATACTGTTATTAATATCCAGAAAGAAGTACATAGATTCTTCGTACATGTTACAACATGTTCGGTTGTAAACTTTACTATCGCTTCTTCAGTGGCATGTTTTATGGCTGTAAATATAGTTAACTCCATTTTCATGAGCGTCACTCGTTTTATGAGCAAATATTTTTTTTTATTTTGTAAGAGATTATTGATGTTCCTCAGTATATTATCCATTCTTCTGAGAGTCAAAATCTCTATATCTTTTATAGTCTAAAGATTAAGGTTTTTCACATTATAGCGTGTAGGGTACCATAATATTTTGTATTTTACTAAAAGCCACTTACATTCTTTTATCTTCTTTGTATACATATCATGAGTCCAATAGTCAGAGTAATCTTTCAATACAAGATTTCCCCCATATTTTGTTTGATTATACTACACTTTTCGGGAAGTACTGGGGCCGAAGATGGTACTGTGACACTGAAAATGGCTAAAATAGCAGTTAGATGAATTGTGCTTAAAGGGGAGACCAGTGGTTTTCCAGCAAATGGGAGTTACAACTGGAAACTGGAACGGGAGTGATCATGCGGAATAATATTATATATATATATAAATATATAATATATATATATATATATATATATATATATATATATATATTTAGGGTGGATCGATTTTACATTTTTTCGATTTCCATATTCTAATAGAGACAAAAACTTGCGCATGCATGAGAAAATAGCCTCTGTAAATCTTAGCTTAATAGGTAATCATCTTCTGCCCCCGGCAGAGCGATGAAAATCATATTTTAGTAGTCAAAAACGTATTTTTAAACCCTAGCCTAGAGTCATAAAATTTTGCGTGTCTGTTATTTCATGCCTAAGCAACGATATAAATGCTATGGGAAATATATAAATGCATTATTAAGACAAAGAGCCGATCTGAAAATATGTATATTTATACATATTTTCAGATCGGCTCTTGTCTTAAATAATGCATTTATATATTTCCCATAGCATTTATATCGTTGCTTAGGCATGAAATAACACACACGCAAAATTTTATGACTCTAGGCTAGGGTTTAAAAATACGTTTTTGACTACTAAAATATGATTTTCATCGCTCTGCCGGGGGCAGAAGATGATTACCTATTAAGCTAAGATTTTGCAGAGGCTATTTTCTCATGCATGCGCAAGTTTTTGTCTCTATTAGAATATGGAAATCGAAAAAAATGTAAAATTGATCCACCCTAATATATATAAAACTGTGGGTGATGAAAAAATTTCCCTATTATTTTCGAAATCAGCACTAAAAAGTCAATAAGGAACACCGAACACTGCCAGAGGAACTGAATCTTTGTTGTTAATTATAATTAATGGAATTAATTTTGTGAGGTATTATATTGTGTATGTACAGTTTGGCCCTAAGTTTTCATTTCGGTTTTGGATGCAATCAAAAAACTCTGTCATCTGATCCCCAATACTCGAAGACATCATTTCTATTATTAGACGCTTCACTGTTTTCCGTAGCTCGCTTCAACCATCGCAGCCGGCTCATTATAAACCTAAAAAGTTTGAAAATTGCTTTATTGATATTTACTGTAATTTAATTAAAAAATAAAAAGTTATTTATGCTGTGAATCAAAACAAATTAACACATTCCTGCTAAGATAAATTGTGATTCGTTGAAATAAATATTTACAAAAATTCACTTTAGAAGAGCATTGATGATACATGACATTTAATTTATGAAAAAGGACTAAATGTAATTTAGGAATTGTAGTTTGTTCATAAATAAAACTAGATTTAAATCTTGAGCTGCATCGTTAGTCTATAATTAAGGTTAGATATTGTTCTATACTCTGTAGATCTTGCACTATTTTTTTTATGTAATCCTGGTACAGTATTTGATACACATTTATTGTAGGATTCATTCATTGTGAGATAATTCGCCACAAGGTGGCATCATCGGCCTAAAACAAATAAATATAGTTTGATATTAGTACTGTATAAATAAAAGTTTGGGCTAGTTTTAGCATAAAAATTAGGCAATTTTAGTTAAATTAATGAACGATTGAAACAATTTACTGTTGAACTTACTAAGGAATTCATTTATTATGCTCTTTATTTACTAAAAAGTCTCTGTTCATGATTTGCTTGTCTTTCTAAAAGATAAGAATTCTGAATATTTTTTCCCTCTTCAACTTAACACTCTTATTGAATTAATTTATCTTTGCGTCAAAAGTTGTAAATTTCAGTTTGAAGATAAGTTTTATGCTATGTAATTTGGATTGGCAATGGGGAATCCCCTCTTCCTCATGTTATCTAATTTTATATGCATTCTTAAAAAAAAAATTTCCCTCTGTTGTAAACTTTAACATTATTTGGCACACCCACATGTAGATCATGTTTTATGTCTCTGTCCTGATAATTTGGATTTTAATAAAATCCTTGATAAGGTCCAAATAATTTATTCCATCTGCAAAATTTAGTTTTGAAAACGAAAATGCCAAATGGACGTCATTTCTGAATCTAAAAATTTGGAGATATCCAAACCAGTTCTAGTTTGAAACATTCCGCAAACATACTATTAATAATAGTTATTATTAATATATGTATGTTTTCGGAATGTTTCAAACTAGAACTGGTTAGAAACTAGAACTAGTTATTATTAATAACTCATATGTTCACTTTTATGCCGCCCATCACGCTACGATAAAAGTTTCCATTTTTTCTTCTGTGTTTTTTTGTCATTAACCCTACCAAGAAAGACAGCGTGGGACTGCACGTATAACGACTAGTGCGGGGTCTACGTAACCCCATAATGAAAATTACATTTATAGGTTGAATTAAACAATTTATTGTTACTAAACAATAATACAAATTAGATATCGCACAATAAAAAATACCACGCTGGCTTTCTGCTGTAGAATTATGAGTTGTTATCCCTAAATTTTTTTTTGGATTCTGAGTTAAACATTATTATGAACAATGGTAGTAAACTGTTATCTTGTTTCATTTATAGATAATTGGTTAGACAAACCTTAAAAAATGTACTATCCAGGGGTTCTTAACCTTTTTATGTACGTGGACCACTGAGGGACACCCGCTGTGTCTGTGGACCATCTTTAACATTTATAGGGGTGAAATCACACTCAAGAAAAAATAATAGCACCCAAGCCCTTACTAGAGACAATATTAGTGGCAAAATATATAACAAATACAACTGTTTCATAATTATCAATGGCCTTTATTATTCAGATTTCAGCAATTCTGAAAAAGCAACAACATTTCTTTGTATGTTTATTTTTATCCTTCTGTGGGCCACTGAGAAATGGGCCATGGACCACAGGTTAAGAACCTATGTACTATACTAACGTAATTCATAAGAAATTTGATCATTAAGCTAACAACAGCTTCCCTTATCACGTAAACTTTAAACACTTTCCGACCTTACTTAAAACAAATGGAACCAAATTTGTTTTTAATTATAAAAATACTGTTAAATCTTGCTTAATTAAACATTTCAAATAATACAGTTGAGTTTGTCTACTCTATCGGATGTAAACCTAGTCTAATAACGAGTCGCCTCATTTTATTCATGAGGTTTTATCCTAACTAACTACTACAAATTACAAGAAAATGGGAAATTTGTATTTGTTTTCATTGAGAATTAAACATGGTAGAATGGCACTCATAGAATAAGTTCCATTATAATTAAGGTATCTAAGAAACCGGGGGCCGTGATGACGTAATGTCTGTTTACTGAATAGTGACAATGGAAATTACTTCAGTTAAATGAAATAAAATTCCATTCCAAGCCAGTCCGAGAGATGGCAGGGGAAGGGGTGCAGTGACAAGCCCACTGTACATAATGTACTCGTATTTGGCTCAACCCAGTTTTCCGTTTTAAAACAACTTATTTATCCCGGATGGTGCGTGTCTCACTGACCTCAGTTGGACGAAGGACATAAAACGAAACAACCAACCATTGGAAAACAGTCATAACAAGGACCACTCACTCACGCTCAATCAATTTAAAAATTTAAAAATGAACAGTACGAACCACACCTTAATTACTACGAGTTATGTGCCACGAAATATAAGCGCCCTCACTAACTAACGTTATTATAAAAATTGGCCCCAAATTTTTTCCATTTTTCCATTTTTATCTTCACAATCCATAATGCATGCTTATAAATTACAGGGTGTCTCAGAAATCTCGCACCATAGGCTCATATAGCTTCATTTAATGTAATAATTAATAATGGCGCGCGATTTCTGACACACCCCGTACAGTCGTGCCCAAAAGTTTAGAACTGTTCACAAATCCTTTGAATGTTTTTTGCGTCACAATTTTGTATTCAATTTGTTTGAAAGTTGGAAAATGACACTGTTATGAAATGAAATATGAAGCGAAAAATGGTATAATGCGTAAAAGTACACAGTATATAACTTATTATAAGAATAGTTTCATTCTCATAAATGCAACGATGAAACTCGAGTCAAGGGATCGAAGCTGATTTGAAAAGGTAGAATTTAGGCGTTATTCTGCATTTATTGGAGAGTTTATAAATGTATATAAATTTATGGTAAATATTAAGTTTCGTGGACCCCAGTTTTTTGACAATCGAAATTTACTGCAAAGATCCAGATTGGAGGAAACTGGTCACGTGGAAAATAACTAAGCAATCTAAAACTACCATCTAACCTATCTGGTTTCCGCGAAACTTAATATTAACCACATTTATTATAAAAATAACGTTTATACATTTCATTCTATATAAAATTGAATTGTTTTTAATATCTAATTTTTATATTTAATTATTAATTTTATGTAAACATTTTCAAATATCAGTATTTTAATAAATCTCTTAAATTTACCGCAGTTTAACGGAACAATCATTAATGTTCTATTGATACCTCAACGATTATAACGTTACTTTTGCCGTAAATTCATAATTATTACTTTAATTTGTTTGTACAACCAGTATGAATTCCTAATCTACACGGGCTACAAACTCTTAGAAAACGGAAATTTACGCGCAGAGAAGCGAGTGCAGGGGAAATTGCTACAGCCAAAGGCAGGTAGAAACCCCCTCCCCCCAACATCAAATATCAAATGACAACGCGACGTACTAATAATGCGGTCAGAAGGAAAGCAAAGATCAACCCCTTCATCATCAGTGTCCAGATACAAAAAGGAACTCCCATTTCCAGTTAATTAAACAGTGCTTTTCAGCCGGTCGGACGCGTACCACTGATTTTAAAATGTTATACTTAAAGATGGGAAAAAAGCAAAGGTAAAAGAAATAAAAGCATACGTCTTTTAGTATGATTTTTCTTAACAATCTATTACAGAAGGTACGCGGACGAATCACCTGCAACTTTTATTTCTTGGGGATTTAGGCGAGTTTTATTTAAATAGTATAAGTCCTTCAAGTGATACTTATCAAAATAAAAATTGGAAAGTGCTGCAGTAGAAGTATATGACGGAAGCTACAGAATGAGACTAATTTAGTTACGAGAAGACAAACAAAGAAGACCAATAAAAGATAATAAAACTTAAATGAAAAGCGGAAGAAGCATTCACTTTCAACGAAGAAAAAGGCTGATTGGATTGTTCAACAATGGACCAAGGTTTTGTTTGACAACGAATGCCAGATCGTGCAATTTGGGAAGAATCATTTGTATATTAGACGTCCACCCAGTCAACTAAATAATTCAGGATATTATATTACCACCATGAAACACCCTCCATAGGTGATGATTTTGGAATATTTTGGTGGCCAGCACGCGAGGAAACTCTGGTTTTGCCCAAAAGATACGACTGTGAATTCCCGTCCCTGCTCAAACATCTCGAACAAAATGCTGTGAGAATAATGCAGGAAGGCAGATCTTCCTGGTTCCAGCGGGACAGTACACTTTGCCACACAGCTAAAGTTGAGAAATAATGGTTTATGAAACCTCACATCTCAACTGTGGAATGGCCTCGTAAGAGATTCCGGTTAGGAACTTATGGAAACTTCTGAAGGTAAAAGTCCCTGAAAAGACGCCAAGGTACCACGATTTTTGTTCGTCAATAAAAACAGTTTGGCTGTCCAAAATGGGGACTGGAATTGTGCCAGAAACTAATCATGTCCATGCCCAACAGGATTGACGCAATCACTGAAGCCGAGGGAGGGCCTACTAAATATTAAACTCGCAATGAAAATGTAATTCCTTAAACATTTGTTTGATTCTAAACTTTTGGCTTTGGATGTAAAAATTATTTCCATATTTCTTATTTAATTTTAGCTTTAGTATTTATAATTAAAATGTTTATGTAATTTTTAACAAGTTGATTATTTTGAATTCTAATTTTAACTATATGCACACACACACACACACACACACACACACATATATATATATATATATATATATATATATATATATATATTCACTGATACCAGATGGAGAAGGAAAAAATCTTCTGGATAATAAAAACTGAACATTTTGTGCTCTCGTTTTATTTATTATTTATATGCAAATTACGACGTTTCCGGAGGGCAAAAATCATTGATATATATATATATATACATATGAGGATAATTTTACATTGCCTTTTTAATTATATGTTAAATGCAGACCTATGTAATATTCATTTTGTGTTACGAAACTTGTACGATATTATAATGTTTAGAGATATTTCATAAAATTGAAGTTAACCTTTTCATTAAACGATTACTGATTTTATGCCTGAATGAAGTTATCTGGTTTTGACCAGGAACAAAAGGGTACCATGAAAAGGGTGGTTACTTATATATATACACCACTGCTTTATTTTCCATACTTACAATTATACGATTGAAAAAATATATATTCTAGTAACTATACCCTCAGACCAATATAATGTATACATATACCCAACTCTAATATATATATATATATATATATATATATATATATATATATATATATATATATATATATATATATACACACGTACGCCTCGATATAAAATGGAAGACATGCGTCCTTGAAATACCTTAGTCCTTCAAAATCTAATTAAAAATAAAAGAAGTATAAGTTTTTGTTGTTTTTATGTAATTTTCACATTATAAATCAAAAGCTAATCTAAGTATCAGTTATTTTCATTTACATTATAAACACTGAGAAAATATTAGTTTTCGTGGTATCGTTAAGGATTTTGTTGATTGTAATCATTTTACACGTGAGCGATCAACCAAATCCAACGCATTTTTCCAACTGATGGAGGAATGGTTCAAACTGACTCACGACTCTTTGTTTATGTCCAACATTTCATACGAAGAGTTTTGTTTGAATTGACCGACTTAAACAAAATAAATAAACTACGATATGGACTTTCACCTTCTGAATACGATTTTTAAAAATCTGATTTATATTTTTGAAGTAACTGATATAGCGATTGATACGCTGTTTGAACGGTACCCACTCCTCCCAAGTGATAGAGCGCTAACCCGTTTATATAAAGTTTCTGGGTTCGAGTTTCGGCTACGTTTTCAGATTCTAGCTATTAAGACGCTTCTCTGGGTCTTGGTTGGGCTGTGGTTCGGATTCTACGAAAAGCTGTAGGTCTCCTTCGTCGTATGACCTTATAGCTGTTATGGTAGATTGAGTGATAATCGGCCAAGGTTTATCAAAAAATTTAAGTGGTTGCTATTAGCCTTTGCTTATCTCTATTACCTAAATTTTTAAGACAGTTTTAATTAGTAAACAGTCTTCATTTCAGTTTATTTTAGATCATTAGTTCCTTGGAATGCATTGAATGCGAGCTTAAATAAAAAAAACACATTGGAATCTCTCTACGATATATGTATAGGCGGCTTCGTTAAACCAGACGAAAGCAAAGAGACCAAGAAATTAATGAAGTAAATTATATATTAAAGTATTTCACTTTAATATATATACACGCAGGCGCCTATATACATACGTCACAGACAAAGCCCGGCAGTTGGACAATGCGCATTTTGTCTGGACACACCGCGCATTGTCCTCCCTCATCTAACAGAATCCAAAATATATAAATAGTTTGGACTTTGACCAGCCACAGCTGGAGATAGGGTGGGCAAAAAAAAAGGGAGACCTCGAACTTTGGCTGTAAAATCCAAAGTTATGGTCAGATTTCAATATTTTTTTCACACCCGACACATCGATTTTCTTGAGAAGCTTGTCCAAACCTCCTGCAGTTGGATTACGTTAATTAAAATCGCTTTAATTATCGCAAGATTTTTCTGAAATATTCGCCATAAATCCAATTTCTCAGCTAAAATGCTAAAATATAACATACAAACCATAAAATTACCTAGTATTAACATATTAAAATTTCATGGTTCTATGTACCGTATTTGCCGAAATATGAAGGATTTAAAAAGTCTCCTTTTTTTTTTTGCTGCCCCGACACTGCAGTAGTAGTATAACTGGAGAATTTCCAGTGGCATAGAGAAATGTTCAATAAATCTGTAATTTTCATTAGTTTTCTTTGAAATCCACTCACCGTATAGGAAATTTACTTAGTTGTTGGGTGTGAAAAAAAAATGAAATCTGACCATAACTTTGGATTTTACAGCCAAAGTTCGAGGTCTCCCTTTTTTTTCTGCCCACCCGTGTGTATATATATATATATACAGAGTCATGTAAGAAGTAAATAGACAGCCCAGATTTTGCTGTAACAATTTTATTTGAAAATTAGAGTACCAATAAATTTTAATTTTTGAACAATTAAGGTTTAGCTATTAATACTTTGTTGACATTCCTTTAGCTGCTTTAAGAGCAGCAACTCGCCTAGGCATAGAATTAATGAGTTCTGAAATTGTAGCTTGAGGTATTTCTAACCATGTTTGGCGTAAAAGATTCAACAATTCTGATCGTGTTGCTGGTTTTTTGGGCTTTTTACGTAAAGTCTTGTCTAGTATTGCCCACACGTGTTCTATGGGTTTCATGTCAGGGGACTGACTCGGCCAAGGAAGTCGTTTGATACCATTTCGCTCCTCTCATTCTTTCGTCTTTTTTGCAGTGTGGCATGGGGCTCCATCTTCCATGAACAGGCAGCTGTCTTTTTCAATTTGACCATTTGAGAATATTGGCATAAGTCCTTCTTCAAGGATAGAAATGTAGGAAACGAATATTAGTCATAATAATGGCAAAAAAAATTGGATGCATACATTTTACCATAAAATTAAGGGTGTCTATTTACTTCTTGCATGTCTCTGTATATATATATATTGGGGTGGTCCAAAAAAAATTAAAATAAAAAATATATTTTTCATGATATTTGGTCATATTCTACAACCACTAACAATGTTGGAAATAAAAAACTGGATCGATTCGTGCATATTTAGAGGTGGCGCAACTCGAAGCCTCAGTATCATTAGGCTTATACAGTTTGGGGTGGCAAATTTCGGAGCTATTGAAGAATACGGACTACGGACCCCAGCCTTCTTTCGTTAGCTTTATAAGGCTAATTAACGAAAATATCATGACCTAACCTAACCAATCGTCAAGGGCGTACAGTTAACATAACGATTGGTTAGGTTAGGTCGTGATATTTTCGTTAGTTAGCCTTATAAGCCTAACTAAAGAAGGCTGGGGTCCCTATTCTTCAATAGCTCCCAAATTTCTTCAAACTTGCGCCACCCTTACATATTAATGGATTTAGCTCAAAATCCGGTCTGAGGTCCTTTTCTAAGAAATGAGAAAATGATTCAGGAGTTCTTATTTGTGCATTTTAATTTTTTACCATATTGTGTGGCTCACCCTAATATATATATATATATATATATATATATATATATATATATATATATATATATATATATATATATATACCCTATATACGTATATGAAAATTATTTCACGAAAGTAACACGTGAAAAATATTTATGATGAATAAAACCACGAAGGAAAGGACACAGAATGGTGCTCAAACGCTTTCGTCTAATGATATCCTCAGTGTTCCTGAGGATGTCATTAGACGAAAGTGCTTGAGCACCATTCTGTGTTTCCTTTCCTTCGTGGTTGCCTCGGTGGTGTAGTGGTTAGCATCACTGACTACAAATCCATCGGCCCCGGGATCGAGACCCGGTGACGCCAGGCGGCGCGCAGCAAAACCCAGCTGTTCATCCTTCTACACAAAAAACTGGTTGGTAGATAAATGGGCACCCTGGGTAGCGACTGACTCGTGGTTCCTTTGAATAGATGTCTAATTCTTTTTGACAACTTTTCTGACTATTTTTGATAGGTGGAGGCACAACCTCATTGGAATAACTTCATAAATTAACCTTCGGCTTCTTTTTCAAAGGTTCTTGATCTTCTCGTGAAACAGAATCAGTTGCTTCATCGCTACAGGTTATATTACGTGCAGGACTAGCGTTAGATGATGCAGACAATGATTATCTCATTTTTAACAAACTCAGACACTGTGTTATGCAAGCAAATTTGAAACGAGAATCTAAAACGTGAGAAATCATACGAGTAATGTCTACCTTCCACTGCCTGAAACGATTCTGTAAATTTTCTATTAAATCGTTTTTCATAGTATGAACACCTGCATCATCAGTTATTTAGGCAAAAATACCACGAGACCTGTTACATCGGGAGACACCAAGTGAAGGCAAAAAGACTCAGAGGAAAAGTCATTCGTTAATTTTTCACATCGATTAAGAAGCTTTACAACACACTGAATTAGAGTCCACTGATGATTAATTGAATGTTGCTACAGTATGTCATAGTCCGAGGCGTATGCAACAACCGCAGTTTTTCGATGAAGAAGTCGTTGTAGCATATAGAATGTAGAGTTCCATTGGGTGGTAACGTCTCTTATAAGTTTGTTTTCTGATAAATTATGTTGCTTCTGGATTTCCTTAAGTCTGTCAAAGGCTGGAGATGAATAATTAAAATGCAACAGATTGGGCGCGCAATTGCACATTCAGTATCTCTGAAACAGACTTCTGGCTAAGAAGGGCTTCATCAACTGCAAGTGCTAAAGTATGATTCGCACAAGCAACAGGAATAATTTTGAGAACGCTAACAGCTTTAGTAATATTACAGCCATTGTCGTGCGCCACACGATCGCTCTTTATTGACATTCTTGCAATATAGAAGCCAATGCAGTTGCAAATTTTTCATGAGTATGGGAATCTGGCAGATTTTTGGTAGCTAAAACATGCTGCTTTTGCTCACATTTCCTCTTAAACTGATAAAGGCTTCAGTTTTTTATGGTGACGCCGATAACCCAAATAAAACTAATATTCGGAATTCGGTATTCGGCCGAATAGTTTTGCACCAAATATTCGGTATTCGGTGAATTTTAGTATTTGGTACACACAGACCCATGCATGGAACAAGGACTCTTCTAGGAAAATTAAATCCACTATAGTCTGAATAAATAATGGTAAATGACACATACTAAAGTTTTTCTTTTTCGTGAGGGAAGCCCAACGTGAGCAACGGGTCGTGACCGGGTCATGATTTAATTTTCCAAGAAGAGTTCCTTGTTCCATGTACAGTCTGTGTAACATAAAAGTTTCTCAGGTGACCATTCTGAGTTGTATCGTGTATATACTGTATATATGTATATTAGGGTGAGTCACACATACTGTATATGGTAAAACTTTAAGAGCACGAATAAGAGTTCCTGATGCATTTTCTCATTCCTTTTATGGAACACGATTTTCGACCGGAGTTTGAGCTAAATCTATTAATACTTAAGGGTGGCGCAAGTTCGAAGAAATTAACACCCCAAACTGTATACTGTAATGATACTAAGGTTTCGAATTGTGCCACCTCTAAATATGCACGAATCGATCCAGTGTTTTATTTCCAACATCGTTAGTGATTGTGGAATATAAGCAAATTTCATGAGGAATGTTTTTCATTTTCCTTTTTTCTGGACCACCCTAAATTTTATATATATACTGTATATATATATATATATATATATATATATATAAGCAAACAACCACAAGGAAAAGGAAACACAAAGTTTGCTTGTTTGCTTATTATAAGGTCACGTGTATTTTGTGATTTTAGTGCATATATATACTGTATATATTGTGTGTGTGTGTGTGTGACCTAACCTTATTTAACTAACCTATCTTAACCTAACCTAACCTAATTTAATCTAACCTGACCTAATACAGTTAAACACTTCGCACGTTGTCCAGTTGGGACTGATCAGAGTCCGAATTATTTATATATTTCGGACTCTGTCAAATGAGGGAGGACAATGCGCAGTGTGTCCATACAAAACGCGCATTGTCCAACTGCCGGGCTTTATCCGTAATATATTGTATATAAAAAAAAATGCGTGCAAAAAAAAAATTTTTTGCTTGAATTTTATGTTATTCATCTTTAATTAGGCCACATGATTATTGTTATTAATGTGATGGTACTTATTTCTGTTATGTTTTGTAATCTGCAACAGAAACCCGTCCTAAATTCCAACCTCTGTTCTCCCTTCTCTCTCGAATAAAGGAAAAATTAATTTCTACGAGAGAAAATTTTAAAAGAAACTACCTGAGCATTAAGATATCATAATGTTTGAATAAATATTCTATGCTCCGCAAATGTTTAGAAATAATATGATTTTAAATGAGTACCTATATATACGAGTACTGTACAGCTAGCCGATAGACTATCGGATTTGCTTTTGGACCGGTGGTACGTTTACTACTACTGGTGATACTTAAAAAGTTTTCAAATGGTACTTTAGTAAAGATGAAAAATAAAATACCAAATCCGGATATCGGCGCGCTTTTAAAGGTAAATCAAATAAAAGGCTACATCATTTATCATATTTTAAGAATCTGTTATGGAGAGTAGTGCACCACCGGCCACACGCAACTTTTACTTTTATGAGAATTGGGTAAGTGGTACTGGAGAGCAGACGAGTGCTTAAAGAGGTACTTAGCAAAATCAAGTTGAGAAGCGTTGTATAGTCTCGCCCTTCTCACCCGAGTATGTTTATCGAATGGATCATACAACTGATTTTGATTTTGGCTCTCTTCTTCTATTATGGGGGGGGGAACCTTCTTTTGCGGGCATTCGCCCTTGGCCCCTCTTTCCCGCATAACAAAAAATTAAAGCAGAAAATTTTAAAGTATTTTCTAAGATGAATAAATAAGAAGGACGTTCCAATCCTCATATCTAAATATAGACCAAATTAAACCATCGTATCCCAATCCTGTAATCTGTTTATACAAGAGACAATTAAATTAATCAACTATTTATAATAATAATAATAATAAAATAATAATAATAATAACTAGCCGACATTTCTCACGCTATACTGTTTCCAATAAAGATCTTTCACATTTTATGTTAGATACGTTCCTAACAACTTCACAACTGTTCATCTTTTGCATCCAAATTTGGACAGAAACGTTTTGAAACAATAGTATTTTGATCACTTTTGAAGGGTGATTAGAGAGAATGATGTAAGTGCATTTTTAAACAATTTTGATCCGTGACTTTAATGAGAGTCAATGACATTCGTAAGAATGAATTCTTTGACCCGAGATAGAGAAATTGTCATAAGTTTGAATATTTTTTTTTTTTAACCCTTCAACGCCGGAATTGTTTGTAGGGTTAATTTATGAATGTGTGTATTTGAAAGGTTACCAATATATAGCGGTCGTCCTTTTAGGGTTAATTTACCAACTCGCGATGTTACCTCTTTAAAACATCGTGTATTTAACATGTTTTCCATCCACATCGTTTCTTCACTTCTAAACTTTACGCTCGTTTTATTATTTCATTTATGCTGTTTTTAAGAGCAATCAGCTCTTCTGATAACGTTTTGTTTCATCGTGTACCATTACCGTTAGACATGTTAACTTTTAACTTTGCAGCTGTTTTAATCGACTGATTAATACTAGTGTTCTTTTGCAGTAAATAAATGCGTTTGTGGTTTTGTTTTTAGTGTTGTGAAATTGCTTTTCCCATGAAAAGAATGTCATATATATATATATATATATATATATATATATATATATATATATGAGGGCCACTCAATATATTTTGCCACACCTTTTTTTTCTTTCCAAGTTTCCTTGTAAGTTCCAGAAATTTTATACACAAGTAGTTACATACCTTTTTTACAAGTTTTTATTTTTCCACATAGTCTCCATCCTTTTCTACGGCTTTCCTCCACCTCGAAACGAGGGCCTTTATTCCTTGCTGGTAAAAGTCCATTGGGTTCCGTTGGGTTCCGCTGGAGCCACCTCTTAACCTCCTCAACAACCTCATCGTCACTCTGAAACTTTCTTCCACGAATAGCATCCTCCATTGGCCCAAACAAGTGGAAGTCTGAAGGTGCCAGATCCGGGCTGTATGGAGGGTGGGGTAACACAGTCAAGCGCATTTTTGTGATGGCCTCTCTTGTTTGCAAACTGTTGTGTGGTGTTGCGTTATCGTGCAAAAGAAGGACATCTTCCAGTTTTCTCTCCGGTCAAACTCGGTTTATACGTCTCTGGAGTCTCTGTAGGGTGGTAATATATGCCTCTCAATTGATTGTTTGTCCTTTCTTCATAATGTCCACCAGAATCACCCCTTTCATATCCCAGAAGATGGTGGCCATAACCTTTCCTACAGAGTGAGCCATTTTGAACTTTTTCTTGCGTGGGGAGTCTGCGTGATGCCACTCCATGGATTGGCGTTTTGTTTCAGGTTCAAAGTGATGTACCCAAGTCTCATTCCCAGTCACACTTCGAGAAAGGAAGTCATCCCCTTCTGTCTCGTATCGAACCAACGACTCAGGAGCAATTTCTTTTCTTTGGGCTTTGTGATCTTCAGTCAGTTGGCGAGGAACAAACCATGAACACACTTTTGAGTATCCCAGTTGCTGAATTTTCGTATTCACACTTCCTTCACTAATTCCTAGCTCCAGTGATAGCTCCTCGTATGTGACGCGCCGATTTGATCGAATGATGTTGTTAGCACGTTGCACAGTGTGATATGTCACAGCTAATGCCGGACGACCGCTGCGTGGCTCATCATCGAAGCTGGCTCTCCCTCTTTCCGATGATCTCACACGTTTAGACCAGCGTCCAACTGTGCTTCGATCAACAACAGCATCTCCGTAAACGTTTTGTAGACGTTTGTAAATATTCCAACTGTTTCCTTCTCTGCGGTTAAGAGCTCGATAACAGCTCTCTGTTTACGACCACATCACTGTCAGACGCCATTTTCGAAAACTGCGTTAACCATCGGTTTTATACAAGGGCGTTTAAAAGCGGTTTTATACAAGGAGGGAGGTTCAAACTGGAAAAATCCGGTTATGTGAAGCGCAGAAAGTTGAAACTTACGACCCAAAAGACATTTCAGCTCCATGGCCTATTATTTAGCTAAGAAAAAAGGGTGGGGCAAAATATATTAAGTGCCCCTAGCGTATCTATTAACGTTGAAGTAGATCGAATAGAATAAGGTCAAGCTAGAAGTAAATCCAGCGTACTGGATTGAAGTCATGTACAGTATATATACTGCACATCCATACTGGAATTAGATCATGCTGCTTCCAATTAATACCAGATTAAACTAGTGTTATACTTAATCAAGTTATGCACCGTTAGGGCAAGTTAAGTTAGGTTAGAAAAGTGGTTAAAATTGAATTAAATCAAACTAAAGTGATCGAATTTTGCCATTCTGAAATAAAGTTAAAATTAAACGGAACCAAACCGAATTCAATCGTATTTTAATTCGATGTAATATATATATATATATTATATATATATATATATATATATATATAGTTACTAACAATATTCGTCTTCGTATAGCCTTGTTTAATTATAATACTTACGACATTAACAATTTAGCCTGTTTACAAATAATTCCAAAAACTTGATGAAGTTCTTCCTTCTCATTATATTTGCCCTTTAAGCATGATACTCTGAATTGATGAAAAGAAGTTCAATTGAAACTTGCTTCATTTGTTTCGCCAAATAAAAGACGTCTTAAATGATTAAAATTTTTCCTTTCTTCTTTTAATGAAGCTCAGTTCGTATTGATTATTGATTGTTGCTCTTAATGCATTCGTTTTTATCCTGACAACATTCTTTCAAGCGAAGTCTCATTGAGTGTCGGTGACAAGCGTTATTTGTCATCTCAAACTTTTGAAACGAATTCCAAAATAATTGTTTTCACCAACTCGCGGGCTAAGTCATTGCCACGTGACAACGACGCTTCCCGTTATATCAGCGATATTAAGCGACGTTGGGTGTGTTCAGTAGTTGGATGAGTGATCGTCCCCCGCGTTTAGATGATGTAGCGATCTTTAGATTATTCGGATCCCACGTAAAGCTGTAGGTCCTCCTCCGTCGCATGCCCTTTGCTTCTGCGAAGGAGGTTAAACGACTGCAAACATCATTCCACCAACGCGCAGATTGTGAAAATCATAAATATTAACTTTGACTTTTAACATATACTCGTGTATATATATATATATATATATATAATATATATATAATATATATATACTTCAGATATATATATATATATATATATATATATATTTTTTTTTTATTTTTTATTTATTTTTTTTTTTTTTCGAAATAGAGTGGAGTTGTATTCCCAAATTTTTTATTCCAATTCCGATTGGAAATCCGAAAGTAAATCCTGCTAAAATCAAAAGCTGAGTCCATTAAAATTTTTATTGGGAAATATTAATTGAATTAAACTGAAGAAATGAAATCAACTCAGACCTTTAACCATTCGGCCAATGGGGAATTTCATCATCACTCTAAATGACCTAACCCAACCTGGACTAACTTAGCAATCTAATTCCCCAGAAGACTCGGTGATAAAAATCACGTGGATGGAGTATCGTCAGAACGATAAATTCATCACATTTTGTTAAAAGAATTCATTATTCGCTGATCGTGACCAAAATGCGAAGTGAGACGCCATTTTTGGTCTTTGAAGACTCATTCTCTCGTTGATGAATTCTAAGGAAGAGACGACGACATTATCTATGACGGACCTTCACTTCATCAATAAATAATTGAAGAAAGTTTCGTTTCTCAAAGGATTTTGTTAATTTACATGGCTCTACGTTAGCAAAGAATCATAGTCATAGTTTGGCAAGACTAATATATCACACACACACACACACACTTCCTTGAATTTTTATTTTGTTTCGAGACTTTGTTTCACTCCAAATTATCATTTAATGAATCAGAAGTGCCTGATAATTTTCAGAACTTTTCACTCGCCCCAAAGGGTTTCAATTCCACTGAGGGCACGGGGGTCGGGGTTGATGGATAAGCCGAGGTTTTTCTCATCTTTCATCGCGTGCAATGAAGGATTTTCTCGGTTCTCAAGGAAGAAATGCCCGAAATAATATTGTGACGCGTGTTTGTCGAAGTCTGTGGAGAAATTTACGGCTTTTATTATCTTCATTACTTTTTCCATACTGGTTTCGCTAAGGCCAGCCGCACACACGATCGTCTTATGACTCACGACTGACGACTTGGGTCGTGACCAGGCGCGGATACGAGGGGAGCGCGGGAGGCTTAACTCCTCTAGCTTTAACTTGACAGAATAGGAGCCCGGTACACTGCAACGACCACGATTTCCCAGAATCGCGTATGTGCAAGCTGCGGGGCCCCCATTCTATCAATGTAAAATCACGCGCGACTCGAGTCGTCACGACCCAAGTCGTGAGTCGTGAGTCGCGAGACGATTCTGTGTGCGGCCGGCATTATTCTTTGAAGTGATTCTGTCGCGTGTAGGAACAGCTTTCGGGTAACTTAATTCACGCAATTGGAATGCGTGATAAGTTTGCAGTTATCACAGAACGATCATTTTGTTTACGTGCCAATAACGTAAAGAAGTTAAATTTCACGCAAATTTTGGCCGAAGATAATGACGATAATGATAAGCTTTACTGGCAGGATATAAATCCCATAACATAGCACAATATTTTTGAAAGTAATAAAGATTGCGCGGTTAAAGTTTGTTTTTTCAATAAAACGCGAAAGAAGATAAATTAATTTTATTTATTTGTGTTGTGGATGGACGTGGGTGGCTATCAAAGAGAAACTTTTGTAAGAAATTAATTTTCTTTGTTGGAAATTTCTCAAATTCGCAGTTCTATACGTCGTATCCATTCGGCTGTTCTGGAGACCTTGAATTTTTTCTAACTCGCGATTTGTTGGTTAACTTCTAATAAATGAAACATGTTGATTTCTTAACATTTTACGTACGATATTAAAAAAAAAAACATATACTTTAACGAACTTTTGGGTATTTCCACTGATTTACTTTAATTAAACAAGTCCGTTATATTCGTGGTATCAGTTTCAGAAACCTTACATGGATGAAGAAGGACTTAAGATAAATAAGAAGACAAAACAAATACAGTTAAATCCGTCAAATCCGTCTCAAGTGAGACAGCGAGAAGACAATTATTGTTTGCAGTTTATCCCCGTCACAAATGAACCCACGTATAAACTGCGTATTTTAATTTTTCCTCCATTTTCACTGATTGGTTGGTGATGTTTACCATCCATTTGGTAACAAAAAAAAAAAGGCTGCAAAGGTTATGAGGCGTCACTATGTCGATTTCGCCGCCATTAAGGTTGTGAGTTTCCCATTTTAATTTCGGAATCACTGTAAATTGGTAAATATAATTAATGACAGAAATTAAGCGAATATCCTAATTGTGTAAGGTGCCAAAATAATTAAAAAGAATAAATAAAAGAAGTTTCACTGGTTTAAAATTTGCCCAGCATAAAGTAAGTCTGGGATGTGATATTTAAACAGAAAATACTATGGTCAACTTATACAATATATCGTAAAATTAGCATAATATTATATTCAAAAGCCACTTATAAACAACATATTCAGTGGCACATGAAGATATTAAAGCGTAAATATACTTAAGGTTGACTCAGGTTTATGTATGTTTATTTACTGTAGCCAGCGCCCGAGACCCAGTAACGCTGTTCCCTCGTAACTGAAGTCGGGAGTTTGACTCCCGATGGTGTTCGCTAATTATAATGGCCGTATTAGTATGATCTGATTCCCGTGGCAGTTTGTGGCCCTCCTGACTGGTTATTATTTTCAAGCTATATACTGTACGTGCTGCACCCGTTTCCTTAATTCCCTTCTTACAAACATAACAGACGTTGTCATAACTAATATCTGCAGTAAATATCATGCGCAGATAATTACAGTAGGTTTCAAACTTCGTATGGAATGTTTTGTACTGTAAGTTATCGCATCAGATACGAGTGTCCGCGTGTGCATAATATGTTGTATGAATAAATAAGTAAAGTATATTATCCATCAAATACGGTTCGCCTCTCGAACCCTTCATAGAAATATCGATCTAAAGCCTCTTACTTCTCTTAATGCAAATACATTTATTTGTCCATGAACTTTAGGTGGGCTAAATTTGGGTTTCTAAGCCGGATATTTCTCGAGATCGAAGAGACGCAATCCCAGTCCCAAAGGTGAGAGGGGGCGCAGATTTCATCCGAGTATAACCTATGCCATTTCGAACCATTAAATCAAATGTGCCTATTTAATCGATGTAAATAAAACAACGGCTTTGATTATATCAGAGATACGCCGCAGATGTCTTAATGAAGCAAAAATCACCCTTAAATGATTTAGTGTTGCTTGAGTTTTATACGAATTTAGTACAAAAAATAAAAAATAAATAAATAAATAAAAAATAAGGACTGACATTTAATAATATTCAATTTTTTACATATCACTAAAGAGAATTTTCAAGGTCTGTCCATTGCCGAGACTTCGAAATCTTTCTCCTTTTTTACATTTTTTTCGCAATCTTCTGGCCGTTGCAGTCCTTCACGATGTATGTGTTCATTTAGTCCGTAATGTGTTGCAAATACTGTAGATGGATTTACGTACTTTTAGGGTATTATGAAAATGAAAAAATAAAAATTTTACCAAATAGGTTTTTATTAAATTAATTATATACAAACATTTAATTTAACTTTTGGTTAATTTTGCAATCAAATTAAAAATGTTTATAATCCATTTTTGTTTAAATCTTCTTATATCGTCGGTTCAGTATTGTTTTTGATAAGCAATTTTTTCTTAGAAATTATTTCTATTAGTTATTATATATTGTTAATTATCTTCTTCTTAAAGAGTTTTTATGTAAATTATTGCAGAAGAACAAGAAGTGCCGCAGCGAAGAAGAAAACATCCAAATATGTTGATGCCCACATCAATTCAAGAAAACCGCACGCACGTGACAACTTGTCGTCGAGAATCATTATTGGGATTGACAGGCTGGTTGACCAGTTTAACAGCCTTCAACTACGACGGGACGTTAAGACGGTTCACAGTGATGAACAGGAGGGAGAACATCCACACTGAAGCGCAGTTAAGGTAGGATGGAAGATGATCAGTTTAATTAATATACTTCAAATCTACCGTCAGTAATGACAATGATGACGATAGAATGTTACCGAAACTAAACTATTTGTAGTTGTTGAAATAGAAATTAAAGTTAAATCGTGCGCAAAAAAAGAAAATTATATTTGTTAATTACTGTAAAAAATAAGATTATAATAAACAAATAAAATTCTAAACAAATAAAGCTTAAAAGTTTAAGAATATAAAATCGTACGATCCCAATTTACATTTGTGTTATGCAATTCTTTTATTCAATGAATTAAGATAGTAAAAAATTTTATGACTGCCTCGCAACTGATGACAAAAAATGTACTCCTAACGTACGTCTGGAAAGTGTCCCCGCAGAGTTTAAATAAGAAATCGCATCTTATAATGTAATAATAAATAAAAATATATGTTGCGGAGAGGTATATTTAATGGACACTGTAGAAAGTGGTCAGTCGGGTATAAAGGGCAGAGGTAAAAATAAAAATGTTCTAACAAAATATAACGACTAACCAAGCTTTTCAATACGACTTTCTAATAGACGACTTTCCATATAACATTGCGCCGCGCCGCACTCGCAAAAAGTGCTTCAGATCTTAAACTGTTTCGAAAAGGAAATTTTTAAGTCTAAATCTAAACTAGCCAAAAAATTAGAATATGGAAGATCAAACGTAGTTTCTAGGAAAGTTTCAAATTACAGTGAAGCAATCCATTAAATATGACAAAATCTTTTATTAGAACGCTGCCAACGGCTAGGAACAAAGAAATTACCACTAAAACTGTCAATTGTACGATGACGTCCGTAATTCTATCAAGAATTTCCGTTTCTCGAATCCATTATTTAGTCAAATTCTGTTTTAGACATTCTTCAAAGTAATTATTATTATTTATATATACTGTATATATATATATATATATATATATGTATATATATATATATATATATATATATATATACTGTGTGTGTATATATATATAATTTTATCCTGAGTTTGACGCAATGTATTCACCAAGGTCATAAAAAAATTTCAGGTTTACTTTTTAGACCTTTTAGATAAATTAAAATTAAGTCACTAAGCCACTTCTAATTTAAGATTATCACTAGGAGTTTATATATAGGGTGAACCAAATGTAGGTGGACAGTAAATGATAACGTTTTATTTTGAGAATACATATTTAATTTTTTTGTATACTATAATACAAAATAAAATTTAAATAAATTTAGTTATATATTTAATATAATATAACACAAACACCATAGTTATAATGAACACCATAGTTATAATATATATCACAAACCGTATTCAACCTACTGTCCACCTACTTTTGATTCACCGTGTATATATATATATATATATATATATATATATATATATATATATATATATATATATAATAATTCTGGACAAGGGCTTGTTCCTAAAGAAGTGACATTTCAAGATGAATAAAATTGCAAACGCTTGAACTAACATTCTTAATTACCAGACGTTTCGGGAGACCCAGTTCCCATCTTCAGTGGTAATTATTTAAATCATTAATTTATAATGTTTAATTCAATGACTGAATCCTAATCATTCAGAGTAGCCTTATTACTAAAGTGTAAAGTCACTCCATAAATCTGATGCTACTCGTGAAACTGATCTAAGACTTTTGGAGTCGCTTTACATTTTTAGTAATAAATCTACTCTGAATGATTATGGTTCAGCTACTGAATTAAATATTGTAAGTTGTGACTACCACTGAAGATGGGAATTGGGTCTCTTGAAACGTCTAATAATTAGAAAAATGTTAGTTCAGGCGTTTGCTCTCTCTCTCTCTCTCTCTCTCTCTCTCTCTATCTCTCTCTCTCTCTATATATATATATATATATATATATATACAGGGTGTCCCATAAGTCCGGCATCATAGAGAAATTCATATTTTCTTATGCTCGGGATGCCAATTTCCCGTCCACCATTCTGTTCAGTGGCGAGGCTGTTTTTTATGGAAATGGTGAGGTAAATCGACAGAACACCCGCTACTGGTCTCAAAACAACCCTCACTGGTATACCTCTTCAAAGGAACAAGGTGCATCTCGGGTGATGGTATGGTGTGGCATTTGGAAGGATCGCATCATAGGCCCCCTCTTTTTCGATGAACATGTCACTGGAGGCACCTACCTACGTATGCTCAAGGAAGAAGCATTTCCGGTGTCTTGAACGAAGAAGGAAATTTCCCAACATGGTTCCAGCAAGACGGCGCTCCTGCACATTACAGCACCCAAGTAAGGGAATACCCGTACCAACAATTCCCTGGTCATTGGATAGGACATCGAGGGCCTGTGGCATGGCCAGCTAGAAGCCCGGATCTCACGCCACTAGATTTTTATCTCTGGGGTCACTTGAAAGCGCTGGTATACGCAGAGAAAATTAGGAGTGTTGAACATTTGTGGCAGCGCATTATTGGGGCATGTAACACCATTACTCCTGACATCATTCACCGTGTGCTTGCTGACTGGGTATCACGTCTGAATTTGTGTATTGAAAACAATGGTGGACATATTGAGCACGTTCTCTAAATAAAAGCTTTTGTTTTGCCTTTTTTTATTATTTTTCCTATGATGCCGGACTTATGGGACACCCTGTATATATATATATATATGCGTGTGTGCAACAGATTTTTAAAATACATTAGTCAGAGGATACTTTTCATTATAAAAGGAAATTAATTACGTTTCATATCATTATTGGTATTTAATGAGCTTCAAAGGCCGTACAGTATATATATATATATATATATATATATATATATATATATATATATATATATATACCACAGAAGATTTGTAAAGATCGTACTCATACCGTAAGTGCAATAAATGAGTTCCCCCTTTATAAAACTCGGCATTTCCCCAATGGAAGTCATTTTCCGTCAATGCAATGTCACTTTAATCTTTTTTATGCCGAATATCAAACAGTTTAGCGAACAGTCCCAAGGACCAACCAATGGAACAATTATTAATAGACGTTTTCGCATGCTCGGCGTCAGCTATTTCTTAATAATTGTTTTACAGCCGCCACCCACAAACTCATTGATTCGAATCACATCTTCCAACGCCCACTTTTGCCTTTAGGTAAAGAAACACCCACTAAAATTTATTCATATCACACAATGCATTTTTTATAATTTTGACGTAGAAATGAGAAGTCGTCTGAGTACAATAATAAAAATTTTAATGCATAATTGGTTTTCAAAAAACATTTGACTGGTAAAGATACGCATAATAATTAAATAAGGTTTTTATTTCCTAATCTTTTGTCGTAACTTCACTGTATGTAGGACTTGCTGCTGCTGTTCTTGTTAGCCTTATACGGAACGACTTACATATCCTCTTATCTGTGTTTTTTTTTATCTCATTTTGTTCAATCCGATAAGGTTTATTATTAATAAAGTGGAGTCGAACCACGCCTCTCATTATGCAATCGAAGATACATCCTTACCATATTCTTATTCAGATATTGTGTAAAAATCAATTAAGAAACGCATTTCAGTACGACTGTATTTCCTTTCAACTCCAAAAACATCTGCAATAACTTTAAACTAATATTATATATATATATATATATTATATATATATATTATATTTCCCTTATAAAGCTTTTAAAGAACCAAAATTTCTCTTTGTCAAACAGTGACATTTATACGCTTCTGAACGCAGTTTTAATGTTTCCTACATTCGTATACCTTATTTATGCGACATAAAGGTTAAAGTTAAGCCCGAGTTCATATTTGAACCCTTCCATCTCTGTATATAAGGAAGAAAAATAAGAGTCAGGCATTAAATATAGTGAAGAACTATTTTTTACAAAGCAGGAAAGCTGGTCAAGATAAAAATAGTAATAAAAGCTATCGTTGCTGAAACAACGACAATAATACTCGTACTAATTGTCTCATTATCGTTACTTAAAATAAAGAATTTCAAGGCGTAATACGAGTTACGACGAGTTCGACTGACATTTAATATACTGTAGTTTCAATCATATACTTTTAAACTATGGCTGTCAACACATTAATTAATATTTTAGTATCAATTGACCCACATGAATAATTAGACTACGGGAATAGTTATAATTGAAAATAATTAAATAATTTGGGAGATACGTATCTTTTAATATTCCTAAAATAATATGGAGCTATTGAAGAATAGGGACCCCAGCCTTCTTTAGTTAGGCTTATAAGGCTAACTAACGAAAATATCACGACCTAACCTAACCAATCGTTAGGTTAACTGTACGCCCTTGACGATTGGTTAGGTTAGGTCATGATATTTTCGTTAGTTAGCCTTATAAAGCTAACTAAAAAGGCTTCCCTATTCTTAATAGCTCCATAATAATTAGAGCTATAATATACAGCAAAAGCAAAAATAATGAAATTTTATAAGCGCGTTTCATATAATTTGCGATTGGTTAATAAAAAAGATACAATACCATAGATTTACCTCATTTCAAGGCAGGGTCAGTAACAATCTTTGCTTAGAATGTTTATTTGCTCTAATAAATAATAATTGTGATGACCTTTTACGAATGAATATAATTAAAAGAAACAATTAAGTCGCCATGAGTCCCTTCCTCTAAACCGATCATTGAAATATGGAGTTATTTTGTAAATAAATGTATTTATTTTATGCATTTAATCAAACTTCCCACTGTGGGTTCGCTGAGTTCATACAGGTTTCTCCAATGTTACCCGGATATATATATATATATATATATATATATATATATTAACTTTTTTACTTTTTAGCCCCCTGGCTGGTCTATTATGGCCAGTCCGCGTCCTCCAGCCAGGCCGCGCCCACAGATCTCTGACAGATGAGATGTGTGTTTGTCTAAGGTGTTGGAAGTGGGGGGCATGTAAGAATTAGGTGTTCGGTGTTTTTGTTGGTGGGGTCACATCTTGGACAGTTTGTATTGTTCGTTTGGTATGAGGTATCAATAATAATGTAGGGAGGGGTGGTGGCCGGATCTGAGTCTACAGAGGGTAACTCGTGTGTGTCTCGGTAATGCTTCTTCTTCTTTGGCTATGTTCGGGGGTCGTGCTTGTAGAATTAGGTTATTTGGTAGTGCGTCAATATGTTGGTTTACGAATTGTGTGTGTGTGTATGTTTTGTTTGGTTTTGTTGTGGAGGGCATGGGGATAATGTGGTGTAGAGTGATGAGTAGTGTGATGTTGAGGTTTCCTTTTTGTTTCGTGGTGGTTGGGGGGTTGTGGCAAGGCGGTGGCATGGGTGGGTTGGCGCGAGGGTTTTGGCAAAGAACTGTGTGCCTATCATGTTAAGGTGTGTTTGTATTAGAAGGATGTTAGTTTCCGAGTGTAGATGTGGGATGGGGTGGTCTGTGTGCAGCCTGTGATGATTCTGAGGGCTTTGTTTTGAATAATTTGCAGTCGGTTTTTGTTGGTGCTGGATATTGTGGGGTGCCAGGCTGGTGAAGCGTAATTTAATGTTGTACGGATGAATTGTTTGTATAGGGTGGTGAGGGTTTCTTTGTGTTGTCCGAATGTAGTATTAGTTAGGGTGTGTAAGGCATTAAGTTTCTTTGTAGCTTTGCTGCAGATATTCGTTACGTGTGTAGTGAATGTCATGTGCGTGTCATATGTGAGGCCAAGTATTGTGGGTGTCTTATTTAGTGGGAGGCGGTGGTTTAGGAGGGTGATTTGTGGGTGTTTATTTGATTCTTTTTTTTTAGAAGAATAGTGTCACTGAGGACTTTTGTGGTGAAGCTATCATTCGGTTGGTATGTAGCCAGTTCTCAAAATCTATCATGTATTGTTGTATGTTTCTAGTGGCTGTGTTTATGTTATTGTGTTGTGAGGTTATGGTGAGGTCATCTGCATATGATTGGATGTTAACATTTGGTGTATGTGGATTTGGAATGTCATGCATAAATAAGTTGAAAAGGATTGGGGTCAGGATTGCACCCTGTGGGACTCCGTTGTATAGTGACATGAATTTTGATGTTGCCTGTTTGTGTATGACTCGTGTTTTTCTGTCTGCGAGGAAGTTTGTCAGCCATTTTTTTGTCGTTGGGGTGAAGGTTGGTGTCAAGTATTTTCTGTGTGAGGTTATGTCGTGGTACTGTATCAAAAGCTTTGTTTATGTCTACTGCTACTAAGATGGTTCTCTTGGGGGGGGGGGGGTTCTGGTTGAAACCTTCCAGGATGTGTTGTGTGAGGTTGGTGAGTAGTGTAGTTGTTGAGTGGTTCTGACGAAAGCCGTGTTGTGAGGGTGCGCATGGTGTCAATGCCGTGATTCGTCTTTGTATCAATTTTTCAAGTGTTTTTGAGATGGTGGAAAGTAGTGATATGGGTCGGTATGATAATGGTTGATTTGGTGGTTTGTTGGATTTGAGTCCGGTTGGGTTTGAGTCCGGTTGAGTCCCGGTTGGAGGTCCTGTACTAGTGTCTCCGAGCAACTGATACAATGAGCAAACCAACCAACGTATTGGGGTGATGTTTATTGGGGATTTTGTTGTGCTTCCAGGAGTGGTTGAAATGCTTGTCAGTGATTGGGTTGCTATATATATAACGGCGTTACTAGTAACGCTGTTACGTAATGATGTTACTTTTTTAGTAGCTGTAGCGGTAACGCCGTTACTTTTGAGATGTTGTAACGAAAATGGTAACGGCACTACTTTTTAGAGCGATTTCAATCGTTACTTTCAAACTGATCATTTGACTAGTATCATTTATTAGCTGTTAATTAGCTGTTAGCTCCTCCAAACGAGGAGGACTATCAGATGCCAATTTGGAAAAACTAGTGATCTTAAAATCGAACAACACACTCCTAAAAATCTGAAAAATTAGGGGTTTTTTTTTTGAGAGGCCAGTTTTTGATTTGAGTTTGTTTGATTTGTTGTCATATAGAGTATAATTTAGTATTAGTAAGGATTTTTTATTCTTTAGTCTTTTCTTAAAAGTAACGGTAGCGGTAACGCGTTTCTTTTTCATAGAAGTAACTGAAGCTGTAACGACGTTACTTTTTTATCAATGTAACGGTAGCGGTAACGCCGTTACTTATAGAAAGTAACGTGCCCAACTCCGTGTGTGTGTGTGTGAGTGTGTGTGTATGTATATATATATATATATATATATATATATAATATTATATATATATATATATTATGATGAAATAAAACCACGAAGGAAAGGAAACACAATATATGTGGCCAAACTTGTACGTGTCCATTCCAAATATTAGTATGTAAAGTACTCGTGAGATTCCATCAATATCAAGGTATTATGAAAGTGTAAAAAAAAAAAAAAAATAGTGACTTTCAATGAATGGATAAACAAAAAAAAAAAATTTTTTTTCCAAAAGTTCATGACTGAGAAACTGCAAATTTTACTTTCTACGCGACCCAAAAAAAAAAAAAAGGGGGTACTAAAAAACACGATTTTATTTTGGTTTTCGTAAATGAATTATGAAACTTAACCTAATTCGTTTTTCAATTCCGTTAACATTATTAAACAAACATTACACTAGCATAAACTGCAAAAATAGAAATACATAATCATTACGTGATATATATATATATATATATATATATATATGCCATCTTCGTTTTGGCAATGCCCATGAACCCTTCATTGGCTGAACATTGAATATTGGCGACGTACGAAACTGCTAACCAATCTTGGTACTACTACCTGATCGAGTGTACACCTAACCCGGGTATAAGATTCATCTTGATTGGTGTATGTATGAAATGGGCGGTGTTTTCAACTTCGTCAAAAGGTTTAATGGCTGCAGAACTATATATATATATATATATATATATATATATATATATATATATAAGGATTCCCCGAATATTTGGTAACTATTCTTGTTAGGCTTATTCGGCTACTTTACCGAATATTCGGTATTCGGCATTTTTGTCAAATATTCGTTGTAAAATATCGATTTAACTCAAGTATTAATTTAACCAAGTTTGGTGAGATAGATTTATAATTTTAACTGAGGTTATAAACGTATATTGTTAAGTTTGGTGTAAACATAAAATTATGGCGTTTGACGCCTCTGCATCAATTCGTATTTTAACTTTAACTAAATTATAAGAGTTATAAAATTGTATTAAGATATTTTTATAATACCAAAATAAATGTTTTGTTACGAATATATTTTCTGAATCAAGTGGAAGAATTAAATTTTACTTTAAATTCTAAAGGTTTGAAAGTTTCATTAAAACCTTAGGATCACCTGAAGATCAGGGCCCCCAGCCTTCTTTAGTTAGCTTTATAAGGCTAACGAAAATATCACGACCTAACCTAACCAATCATTAAGGGCGTACAGTTGATCCAACGATTGGTTAGGTTAGGTTGTGATATTTTCGTTAGTTAGCCTTATAAGGCTAACTAAAGAAGGCTGGGGCCCTGATCTTCGGGTGATCCAAACCTTATATAATACCAAAATAAAAATACTTTGTTGCATTAGCTGCTAGCTAATATGTTGTTCAATCTTATGAGTCGACACGCACGCATTGTTTATCATAAAATTACTATTTTCTTATTTGTTAATAATATTCATATTAAATCCTTAATCCCTAACAATTATAAAAGTTGCGCTAGCAATACCCGGGGTACTCGGGTACACCTGGAAGGGTTTAAGGGTTAAATGGCTTTAAATTATGATGGAAGAACATCATATTTTTCCATTATCAGGATTTAATGTTTGTACAGCGTTCATATATAATTATATATTTTCCCCTTTGCTAAATAAACGTTCTCTCAACTGACGAGGGTGGAGCTGAAAGTTACTTCTTTGCTTGTTTAGTTTTTTAATAATAAAATTGATGTCCTTTGTGTTTCTCCACCATGCGAGGTCTTCAAGTCTTCCCAATAGTGGGCAGGTTTATATATTTATCTATTTCCGGGATACGAGAATATTTCGGTTTATTATGCAGTAGTTTTAGAGTTTTTCTCTGTAGGAGTTGCTGATAAGTTTTCTTTCAGTATCAGCTTCTTGTTTTTTCTCGTTTACTGATTTAAATCGAGCTAAAATTGCTAACTCATCGTAGCAATCTGTGATGCTCAAAAATGGACTCTCGTTACTCGCTTCACGATAGACTGATGCATCTGCGTCCAAATTTGAATTTAACTTTTGACGACATTTTTCTTTTTTTAACTCTATTACTTCTAATGCTCGGTGCCTTAAGATGCCTACATCAACTTTCTGAAACTATCTCGAATCGAGGATCTAAGAAGGTTGAACCAGACAACATTTTGTTATTAAAAAAGATGTCTAACATTTTTTTGACCAATTTATTTAACTCTTCAGTCTCGGTAATAATATCAGCATAATTACCCCTGCTAATATTAGAGGTATTAGCCAAGGCCTTTTCTAATAATAACTTCAGAGCGAGTATTGCTAGAATGATATTCGCAATTGTCAATTCCCTTTTTGCTACATTCTTTGGTAATATTCTCAAATGGTTTTAATACACGCACGAGTTTTTCAATGGCGTTCCACTAAGTAAAGAGGTTCAAGCTTTGGATAGTTGCGCCATTAGAATGAAACTGAAATCCCCCCCCCCCCCTTTTTCGATACCTGCCATTGTGTTTGGAGGATTACACAGCTCAACAAAAAAAAAAAAATTGTTTCGTTGCCAAGGAAATTCGTACGAATTTAGGGTATTTTGGGGTTGCTGAATTCCAAAATGAAAGTAGTTTTTCCGATTTGGCTCTAGTTCTTGAGATAATGAATACCCTCAATTAATAGGAAACGTAACTATAACGCGTGCATATGGGAGACTACCGGAACATTCTAGATGGTGAGACCGAATAAAATGCCATTATGTATTTCACGTGTTTACTTTTGTATGATTTGAGACAATTTCAATGCGATTTGTAAGTAGGCTCCGCTTGAACATTAAATTTTTTGCATTTTTACGTGTTTCAATGGGGTACCAATTATCTCATAAATTAGAGCCAATCTAGCAAAACCGATGTCATATTCGGAATCAGCACCAAAAAGTTACTCCAAAATCACTCTAATATGATTGGCAATAAAATGAGTGTTGACCAGTGTTATCTTTAACAATCACGTGGATATTTTCATGAAAAAACCGGTGAACTGAATGAATTATAAATATTAAATATAGATATCATTAAGAAGCTATCACAAACCTTATCACAAACCTTACGAAGATTTAAGAACCTACTAATTATTATTGAAGGATCAGAAACTATGACGTACACTCAAAATCTGTCGTAAAACTTTACAATCTTCAAAACGTTCATCAACATATATAGTTGACTACACAGACATTGTCCACACATCTGCGCGTATAAAAAGTCAACCAACAATTAATTAATGGGCAATAATAGATAAGGTCTTATTTAGATTGAGGCATGAAAAGGCTAAATTTTGTAATTAACATTAACCACTTTGTCTTACCATGACATTTATAATTGGTATTTTCGTACCGAATAATTGGTATTATGAACCTGAATAGTCACTTTTGTAAATTCATATACAGTATTTAGTCGAATATTCGGTATTCGGCAAATTTGATATTTGGTGCATTCCTAACATATATATATATATATATATATATATATATATATATATATAATGCCAAAGCTGCATCATTGGTAAATTTAAGGTTAAAAAAGTTATCCTTCTTGAATGTATATTTAATTTTACTGTTATAAATGTCCGTACCTAATCAAGGATTTAAATTAGGTATATGCTAATAATAAATACAAAGAAAACCTTTGCTTCAATGCATCATAAATTAAGAAGGAGAAGAACATTTGCGTCGTGGTTTGTGACTTGATATAAAAACATAATAACAGGGTGTTCCTTCAACACTGCCCTTCGTCTGGATAGAGTCAAGTTTTTCTCCCGGTTATAATGAAGTGAACCTCGAAACTGCACCATAATTCTTTGTCTGGTCCTCGTCCATCGTTTTAAAAAACGTCAAATTCGTCAAATTTAATCTTCAATGTTAATACTTAAGGTGAGATAAGTTTTGTTGTATAATAAATCTTATAGACGTTTAGATTGAGGGAGCAAATGTCATTAGATGGAGTTACCCATATGTACTCTGTGTTTGTGTGTGTGTGGGTATATATAAATTAATGTTTAGTTAACAGAATGATACACTCCATAGAGGTCAAAAGTTTATTGGCGGATCAATAGCCCATACGACAAATAGTAACAATACAAACTGAAATGAAATATAAATGAAATAAAGATACAATATTTAATAATAATGATAATGATGATAACAACAACAAAAATAATAATAATACAAATAATTCTACCAATATACTAATAAAAAATAGATAAAATTATCCATTCAAAGCTAATTAACGCTTAAATACTGTATGTATATCAAATGTAAGAAGTTTAACTAGTGCTAAAAGATAAATCTACAAGAAATTTTGAGATAAAATAAGAGCTGTTAAATAAAAAAGCTTTGCGAGGTTTTACAATTTTAATCCGTAATGTGAATTCGGAGGATATACGACAACATTGAACTAGAGATTGAACTAAAAACACTTATTGAACGATCAATTATTAATGAACTCTCTTATATACAGGGTAGGCCACTTATATCTAACATTTTCATTTTAAATTTCTAAGAACCGTGTCGGGTATAAGTGACCTCCCTGTAATTCTTTCAGCCGAATAATTAAGGTGCAGTGATAAACAGAAGCTAGTTAGAAGTCATTTGATAAGTATTATGGCTTAAACTTCGTCACTGTGATTGCGGAGATACGAACGATTTGGGGGACTTTGAAAGAATCCAAAACTGAAGGAAACGAAGAACTGGATATTATAGACAGGAATTGAGGATAAATTCCGTAATTGCGAAGTAATGAAGGAAAAAGGAAATTACTGTGCAGCGTGTTTATAATTGTGAAGTTGTTTAAACGTAGAAAAAATAACGCATACCGTCATTTAGATACATTAACGATACGCAATCAGTCAAAAGAATTTTCGACCATTTTTTTCAGGTTTTTAATTTAGAACTCGCTCTATTTCCAACCTTGAAAGTTTCCCATGAAGCTCGTTCGTATTGTTGTATTCATAATGATGAAATACATAAAATACATATAAAAACTTATAACTTCTAACGCGTACAATGTGGGTGGCAAACATTTTGAAAGCAAAACATCTATAGGCAGCAGTCTATATATGTAACATTCTAAACGCATTAAGTGTGCAGCCATTCCTCGTTAACTATACTAGAACAAACCATTTAGAATATTATTTTTCGGTTGTACCATAACTGAAGTTTCTTAACGAGATATTTGATTTCATCAAGTAGATTACAGTATTTTTTTCATTACATCAGGATAGCCACGCTAGGAAATGTAAGATTTGCTGTTGAAACTGTTTGATATAAAGGCACTTTTTATTATTTTGTTCAAATTGATTATAACAAAGTTTTATACAAATAATAATCACAAATATTTACGAATATTCAGGCCCTTCAAATGATGAATTGACTACCACCATATTATCAGCATAAACTAAAATATTTATATTAATTCACTGGTATGCAACATATCTGATGTTTCAACATACATAACTGTTTTTCATTAATTCAGGTGTGCTCAATCCAAAAATCACATCCATTTTTTTACATCACGTACAGTTTCCTGGCAAATACCTATCACCCATTTTGTATGGGTGGTATATAGACGTACACCCAATTATGCAATATATGTGTGTGTGTGTGTGTGTGTGTGTGTGTGTGTGTGTGTGTACAATGATTTGTTCATTGTATTTATATGCAGATATCATATATATATAATAATAATAACCAGGCTACTGGTATAAAAAGAAATCCTAATGATCTCACTATATTAATTCCAAACGTTTCGTGAGTGAGGAAAAAGGAGAAAGGTTCCACAAGGATATCAAGACTATGGAAAAAAGATAGCAAGGAAGGTGGTCTCTGAAACGGGAAGGCTCGGAAGAAATGCAGCGCAAGAAGCGAGCAAAAAAAAACGACGATTTTCTCCTATTGATCAATCATGATTGATCTATTACGTATCAATTAAGGATCAAAGATCAATTTACTTTGAAATGTATTTTCTTTGTATTTCTTATAATTTCATACTCTTGGAAATTTAGTTGTTTAATACATACCATGACTATATCTGACTTGTATTTTGTGAAAAACTCTGTCGTGATATGTAAAAATATGTAAAAAATGTAAAAATATGTGAAAAAAAAATATATATATATATATCTATATATATATATAAATATGGGAACATCAAACAAGATTCACACCATAAATATAACTTGTCTGAAAATACAAACTGATCTTAATTATTAAATATAAAAGCATACTTACTTGAATTAATAATAATAAATCTGACAGAATAATGATTTATGACTTCAATTAACCTGTTCTGTCGATATATTTGAATCAAATGACTGACGCTCAAACTTAATCAAAGAATGTTACTACGTAAATTTAAGACATAAGAACACGTTAGAATTTTGCATATAAATTTGGTGCAGAAAAAAATCGTATATTATTTTTTTTTTTACTGCATGAAGGTAAAGGTTTTATCAGATATATATATATATACACACACCACAAGTCGTTAGTCTGTCCTGTTTATTTAATTTAATTGATTATGCTTTATATTTAATGAATGCCAGTTTGATTTCTTTGCTGGTAATATTTTATGGTATAAATGTGATTTGTTTCAAAGCAGTTGTTCTTGGGTTTAAATAGAATGCAATATACTTCGCAAACTTCGCTTAGTTTTTCCGTGCGACTTGCATCAAATTGGATTTAACATTCATATACTTTAAGTTTGAAGGTTGATATTTAATGTCTGGTTACACGGAGTTGGTACTGAGGTGGTAAGTTGTTATAATAGAGGAGGGAAAAAAAAAAAAAATTATATATATATATATTATATATACGTAGTATATATATTTCGAGTAAAAAAGTTTAAAAAAAGTCACTTGTGCAATATAATATTTTTTTTTAATCCTGATTTTCGAGTCAATTTCCCTTTTAAATTTCAATTCTGTGGCCGAGTTTTTGTGGTCCATTTTTTCAAACACTGGTTTTAAGAAACAAAACACACGACAGTGTATATATATATATATGTATATATATGTGTGTGTGTGTGTGTATATGTATATATATTCCTGAAGAATTTTTATTGGTTATAACGATGTTTCAGCCCTTTTACTTGTGTGTATGAGTGAGAGAGAGAGAGAGACAGACAGACAGACAGACAGACAGAGAGATAGATTCTGGTGAAACGAAGAAGAACGCTGAACACATTTTGTAAAAGGAATATGTACATAGAGAGACGAACAATGTATCAACAATTGTTGAACACTGAAGAAAAAGTAAATTATATCATCACCATATACAAATTTTATGCGAGGTGCAGAATTTGCAAATATGGCAAAAAAAAATGTTTCTTTCGCTATCCATCACTAAACAGTGCTACCAACACTAAAAAATGTATTAAAAATAAACATTTAGCAGAGAAACTTTAAAATGAGAGAACTTTTTTTTTTAGATACTTTTGAATCTATCAAACTCCAAAAAACGATCCAACATACAACAACCTACAACAAAATTCATCATAATTATTAAATATGAAAAACAATTAACTAAACATTTAGCATCTCTAATTTGTTAACTTTAAGAAGAAATTGCGGAAAAATCAGAACGAGCGAAAGGGAATTTCGCGGATTACCTCAAGGTAATGAAACGTACCTCACCATACGACAGTGAGTCAAATTTCGAGCAAAACGAATGCAAAGGAAAGGACCAAAATGTTGCTACGAACGAACCATGTTTAATTAAAACTCTAAATGAACTTCTAAATAGGCTGACCATATTTCCTTGAGACAAAAACGGGACATTGGGATGGCAAAAAAGGGACGGGGGTTATGTAATATTCTGTATTCATGAAAAAGTAAGTACATAAACATATTGAGCTTACAATTATTCTTCAGTGACAGAACCCATACAAAAACCCATACAAAACGGTACTGTCCCGTTCAAAACGGTACGTATGGTCAGCCTACTTCTAAACCAAGCGGATATTATGACAGAAATAAAACGTTTTACGCGTATCGTAAAGGAAAGCGGGAACTTGATACAAAACTTAAAGTTCCCAACTTTTATTATCTTAACTTACGGAGAGATTTTAATTTCCATTCGTAAATTATTATGGAAGACTGATAATTGTACTTATGAACAAGGACGAGGGAGACATAAAGGCAGACCGAGGACGAGGGAGACATAAAGGCAGACCGAGGACGAGGGAGACATAAAGGCAGACCGAGGACGAGGGAGACATAAAGGCAGACCGAGGACGAGGGAGACATAAAGGCAGACCGAGGACGAGGAAAAATGATTACGTCTTTTATATCGAAAAATTTATGTTAAATGAAATAACAGGAAATGCCAGTAAAAACCAACGCTCTGGATTTAGAAGTATTTAAAAAAACCAATTTCATTTATAATTTAAAAATAACTCCCACAATAATAGCAAACCATATCATTATTGAATTGCATCCAATATGGAATTTGATGCACGATCACGCACGCGGCTTCTACTCAAAAGGTCCCGGGTTCGAATCCTGGTGGGACTAATTTTGCGTTACCATCCAATGTGTTGACTATATGGACCTAAAAAACAAATTATCGAGGCAAATAATTTTTTTAAAAGCTTGAACGTAAATTCCAAGGCCATAAATTAAGAAGGCATAAATAAGATCAAACATTGCAGCGATAAACTGGGAAGTTACCTTAAAGGATAAAATGACGGAAGACGATATAAATATTTAAAAAATATATCTCAGAAAAGCGGAAGGAAGAAAAATAAATTCGGGGGAGAAAATGAGAGAGAAAAAGAGAGAATAGTAGGAAAATTTAAATAAATGTCGCCAAGACAAGACCAGAAATGTAATCGCTTAAAAAGTGGAGGTTGCTAATAGTGATTTACAAGTTCTGATAGAAAAAACTTACAGAGAGAAGAAAAAGATGCTTTGGAAGCGATCAAGGGAAAATCCAATATATTTCTTTAACTTTACAAACAGGAAAAACAACATTTAAAAAAAACCGTACAGTCCCTAGATCAGCACGGTGCGTGCACTTTTCACCACAGCCTTTTTTTATTTAGTTAAATGACTAAGATCGTAAAATTTACGCAAATGATTAGTAGAGCGGCTAACAACATACCTCGAGTGGGATTACAGTACATTAATAGTGCAATGATCTATTATTTGGAGTTTTGGAAAAGCAAGGTTTCTGTGTTTGCTTTAACACGCTCATTGCAGTCCCTAATTCAGCTTGGAGGAGTGTGAAATCAGCACGATACGAACATTTTATTGTACGGAATATCTTTGCGTGAAAGAATCTCGGGACTCTCTGTTACCTCTGCGAAAAGAAACTATCCTAACCAATGATCTAAAAGAAATGTATATATACTGTATGAAACATTAAGAGCACAATACGAAGCAGTTTTAGTGGCCCCAAAACAATTAAAATAATGTATACTGTATATAGGCCATATGCCTAACTCTTTTCTTAAAGAAAAATTGCATTAACAATATTACGGACGTCGATTTTACGCTTATAGCGATTAAGCACGAGCTATTATGATAACTGAAATCATATTCAAGAAGCGGGTTCGATCGAATGGAATGCTGCACTGAATAAAAACTGTAAGAATGACATAGCTAATCCTCTGTAATTCCTGCGGATAAAATCTCTGAACCCAGAAGCAATATTGGACATCTTGAAGAGACCAAACATTGTTCCTATACACGAGGGACGATGTAAATCTCGAGCAAAGACCTATTCGAGTAGACACTGTCATTACCACTCACGAAAATATTCGAAAAAAATAGTTAGAGAAAAAATGTACGCCTTTTTGGAGGCACATGAAAGATTCGCTAAGATCGGATCACGTTAAGAATAGCGAACCCATTTACCTCAGTCAACATCTTCCTTCCTTGACTAATCAATTTTAAAATTAGAAAGAGCCGTGTTGAGCAGAAAATTGAGATTTGTTTATAAAAAACGTCTGAACAGGTAGCGAGAACAACGTGAAAAAAGTGTTAGCAGCTGAAGAGGAAGCTTCTAAACAGTGGCTGCATCCTCCAGCGCAGGACACGTCGACGCGAAGAGGCGACGTCAAACCAAAACATCAACGCGCTGGTGGCCAAACTTCCTCAAATCTCCGTGCAGCGGGCTGTCTACGGTTGGCCAGACTGGCAGTCGACGGCCTGTTGCGTGGCACGGTCAGAGTGCCGATCGGCTCCCGGGGCCGGACCTATTCTCAGCGTGCTATTTTTTCAATTACAGGGAACAATTGCGTGCTCCCCGAACTACTCTTACTCTCTGGCGACATTAAGACTAATCCAGGCCCCACTACAACTTACACATGTCACCATACACAAAGACATAGACACAATAGCACCATGAGACACATACAGAAGTATAATATTAACATATTACAGTACAACGTAGATGGCCTCACAAACAAAATCATGCAGCTTAGGGAATTCGTACACAAACAAAACATTCACATAGCACTTATACAAGAAACAAAACTAAAACGCACACACAAAACACCCACCATCCTGACTTCACGGCGATCCGTCAAGATCGTACTGGGGGTAACGGGGGTGGACTCATCACTTACATACGTAAAAGCATTAGCTACACTGATGCTACCCAAAACATTACAAACACAATCCAAGCAGATAACACGATAGAAATACAGGCAGTTAACATTAAAACACGCGCAAAACACAACACCACACTAATCAACATTTACATCCCACCAGATAGTTCACCTCAGGTGCCAGCCAATTACAATCCACAGTTACACAATCTTGCCTCTCTCACTAATGTCATCTTAGGAGGAGACTTCAACGCCAAAGACACTAGTTGGTACCTGCACAACCAAAACAACACCAGAGGCGCCAACATAGCCACACAACTAAACAGCCTCTTCATTCTTAACAATACAGAAGAACATACACACATACCACATCAAGCAGGATACTCAAACTCCTCCCCAGACATAACGTTCTGTTCCCCCTCACTAGCAACACATACACAATGGAGAACAGAAAAACAACTGTCATCAGACCACCTGCCCATCATCATTACAACACATTCTACACTCTGCCCCAACAGCCTTAGGCACACTTACAGAAATTACAAGAAAGCTGATTGGGAACAGTTCAAAATACAGACTGAGGAACAATTCACCACATTAAACAGCACACCCATCATAAACATCGATACAACACTCAAGACATTTAATCAGATTATCAATAATGCAAACAAATACATACCCAAGGGCAACATTAGGAAATACAACCCAAATTACACTAGAGAAATAGCCCACCTCACAAGGCAACGTAACAACCTCAAACATAACACACAAACGCCACACACAGAAGCCATAAAGCAGCAGATACAACAGCTCAACACAGAAATAAACAACAAACTCAAAGAAAAACAAACAGAAACATTCAGGGAATTCATAACAACACTAAACCACTCCACAGATACATACAGGCTATACAAGACTATAAACAGCATTACCCACTCTAACAGCGGCATTCACACCTCACACGCGGCTATCTGTCGCAGCCAAAATAATATCCCAACATACACACAACAAGCTAACATTCTAGTTAATCACTACGCAAAGATAAGTCACTTAAACAGAGACAACAACCAGAAACACGCAGACAGACAAACAGCCAGACACAAGAAAACCTACAGACTCGACACGACCATTACACCCTTCAATACAGACCAGACCACCAAGATCATCAAAAACATTAAAAATTCGAAGGCTACTGGACTAGACAACATATCTAACATACACCTTAAACACTTGGGCCCACAAGGAATACTAGCTCTCACAAATATCAGCACATATTCATACCAACACTGTATTATTCCTGACATATGGAAACAAGGTAAAATTATTACACTACTCAAACCAAACAAAAATCCAACAGAACCAGCTTCCTATAGACCCATTACTTTACTATGCACACCTTCCAAAGTAACAGAAAGACTAATCTTACAAATCACCAACCCACACATACCACTATCGCCTACTCAACATGGATTCAGACCTCACCACTCAACCACGACATTACTCACTAACCTGACGCAGCACATCATGGATGGCATCAACTCTAGAAGACCAGCTCAACGTACACTATTAGCAACAATAGACATTAGTAAAGCATTTGATGCTATCCCACGCTTCCCTCTCATAAACAAAATACTCAACACAAACATGCACAATAACACCAAAAGGTGGCTGAGCAACTATCTCTCAGGAAGATACTCACATGTCACATTTAATGGCAAGTCATCCAAAAACAAGCTTTTTCCGAACGGGGTCCCTCAAGGCTCTGTTCTCTCACCAACACTCTTCAACTTATACATGCATGACATTCCAACACCCATAGATAACAAGCTTACCTTATCATCATATGCAGATGATATCACTCTAACATCCACCCACAACAACATCGACACCGCTACAAATAACCTACAAACATACATAAACAGTATACAAGACTGGCTCACACACAATAGACTCAAAGTAGCGCCCACAAAATCAACCATCACCTTGCTTACAAGCAACACAAAAGAACACCAGGTAATTCCACAACTTACACTAAACAACATCAACATTCCACACACTCACAGAACCAAAATACTAGGTGTCACATACAACACATCATTATCTTTTGCAAACCACATTCAGGACATTAAAAACAAATGTACGTCAAGACTTAACACGCTTAGGGTACTAACAGGCACAAACTTTGGACACCAGCAGGAAACAACATCACTCATCTACAAACAATATATTCGCTCAGTTATGGACTATGCTAGCCCATGCTGGGCACCCATTATCTCAAACACACACATAAACACCTTACAAACAATACAAAACAACGCACTTCGTATCATTACAGGATACACTCAAACAACACCAATAGAACACCTGCACACAGAAACAAAAATACTAAAAGTTAGGGAACATTTAGACATGAGGGGAACACAATTCATGGCAGCAGCGACAACTAACCCACAACACCCTTGCCACTACATGTACAATCATGCACCAACACCTCGCACCATTAAGGTAACACCAGAGAGACATTATAACCAAATACTCCATTCCATACCACGCCCCACAGACATCACACAGTACAGAAAACACATACACACACACCTAACCCACAAAGCACTGACACGACTCGGTCCGAATGCGGTCCTAGGTGCGAAGCCGCCGCCCATTAACAGGTCAGAGATCAGCCTGAGCAGATCGGATCGAGTTAACTTAGCACGATTCCGATGTGGACATCACCCCAACTTATGGACATATAAACACAGACTAGACAACTCCATAGACGACACCTGCCACCTGTGCCAAGACACACCACAAACAATTGAACACATTATGACGGACTGTACCGCTCTAGCACAACAACGAACACAACACAACATCACGAGTGCGCTGAACCTCTGGTCCACTCCGGAGAGGGCGATCGGTTACCTGCGTGCCGCCGGCTTGCTCGATCAGGGTGGGCTGATCGGCTAAACAACAACAACAACCTCATGTTAAGAATGGCGAACCCAAAATTCAACATGTTAAGAATAGCGAACCCAAAATTCGACAAGTTAAGAATAGCGAACCCAAAATTCAACATGATCTTAAATAAATATACAGGGTGTCCCATAAGTCTGGTTTCATAGGAAAATTTATTTTAAATTAAATTTATAACAGTAACATATTAGAACTAAAACAAATGTTCAAATTGATGGGATCTTTTAAACTATTCACCCCCCCCCCCCAACATACTCTTTTCAACAATCACCACCCCAATGTTGATCTTTTCAACTGTATACCCCCAAAGTTTAAACTCTGCAAATTAACTAAAATAAGATAAGAAAACAATAACAACAAATTTATTATTTATTGCAAACATATAATAAATAGAGGGATCACCTGAAGATCAGGGCCTCCAGCCTTCTTTGTTAGCTTTATAAGGCTAACTAACGAAAATATCATGACCTAACCTAACCAATCGTCAAGGGCGTACAGTTGACCTAACGATTGGTTAGGTTAAGTCGTGATATTTTCGTTAGTTAGCCTTATAAGGCTAACTAGAGAAGGTTGGGGGCCCTGATCTTCAGGTGATCCAAATAGAGAACCATTATTTAAATAGGATAAAATGTGAATGCCCGGTTAGGTCAACTGTACGCCCTTGACGATTGGTTACAAAATTCTCCATGTTAAGAATAGCAAACCTCAAAGTTTCCATGTCAAGAATAGGAAACCCAAAATTATCCATGTCAAGAATAGCGAACCTAACACCCTATGGGTTCGCTATTCTTAACGTGATCCAAAAATATTGTGAATGTAAATTTGTTTAAAACGAAGTTGAAATCCCGATTAATAATGGCATACAAACAAAATCTAGGATTATTACAGGTGTTTACTAATTATTAATTTCTCGTGTGTAATCTAGTATTAAAAACACACATTTCTCGCGATTGTTCAATTCTTATCTCTCGTGTATAATATTGGTTTCTTTGTATGGTATTGGTATCAACTAGCCGTATATTTTTAATAAGAGCCCAGTAAAGCCTAAAGCTTAAGGGCAAAATTAAATTAAATAAATCGTCGAACTTCACAATTATTCATGTCATTGTAAATTGTAAAACGAATATATTTATTTTATTATTAATAAAGGTTATTCATTTCAATTCAGTACATTGATGGTCAGAAGACAGCAGCATGAAATATAACACACCGAAATTTTATATATATATATATATATATATATATATATATATAACCTTACACCCTTACAAAGGTTCCGCGCGATGATTTCTCATTTCGCGAAGGTCAAGCTTGTCGCCCCTCCTCTTGAGTTGGTCTGGTGAAGTAGTGAGTTGGATTCTTGCGCTCTCCACCTCACATAGCCAGGTACGCCCGGCTCATCGGGGATTGTTCATATATATACAGTATATATATATATATATATATATTATATATATATAATTATATATATATATATATACATTTTAACTGCAAACACGCAGTATAATTAACGTAAAGAACGACGCTTGTATAGGAGAATATTCCGCACAAGATGAGGAGGGAGAACGAAACAAATGAAAAAATGAGGTAACCACCCGGGAATCGAACCCGGGATCTTCCGATTGCCGGTCAGATATGATAACCATTACACCATGGGCCTCACTCGATCAGATGCCGTAATTCTCCTACATACGCGCAGAAACCAATGCCCCAAGGGGGCACCTCCCGCATGCCGTACATTATATACATTTTAACTGCAAACACGCAGTATAATTAACGTAAAGAACGACGCTTGTATAGGAGAATATTCCGCGCAAGATGAGGAGGGAGAACGAAACAAATGAGGTAACCACCCGGGAATCGAACCCGGGATCTTCCGATTGCCAGTCAGATATGATAACCATTACACCATGGGCCTCACTCGATCAGATGCCGTAATTCTCCTACATACGCGCAGAAACCAATGCCCCAAGGGGGCACCTCCCGTATGCCGGGTTCGATTCCCGGGTGGTTACCTCATTTTTCATTTGTTTCGTTCTCCCTCCTCATCTTGCGCGGAATATTCTCCTTATACAAGCGTCGTTCTTTACGTTATATATATATATATATATATATATATATATATACCAGGGATTCAAATCTATGGACTACTCTGCCTCAGACTGACAGAAAATTCAAAGAAACCCAAGAATAAACTACTTCAGACAAATAATGCGTGACATTGCAAATATTGAAACACACTGTAAGATAGCAATAAACAAAATGAAAATAATACGGTGATCATTGCAAGAATGGAATATTGTTCAATTTCACGGGTCTTCATATAAAAAAAAAAGATATAATTTATTGAAAAGAAACAAACTTCACACCTACATTTAATAGACTCGAATAATTACATTATTAAGAAAAATTATGTATAAATTAAATCTGTATGGTGTGTGTGTGTGTGTGTGTGTGTGTGTGTGTGTAACAAAAAGTTCCAAGATGCAATTCTCTCCTCCACCATAACAATGCTATAAGCGCGGCCACGAGTCTGTTTTTTTGCGATAAGGGATCTTCAAATGCAGGATCTTCAAAAGTTCAAGATACGAGCACCTACACACGCATACACACAAATGTGTCTGGTTACCTTACAAAACCACGACATTTTCACATTTTTCATCGTGGATGGTGATATTTAACCTAACCTTCATTATATCTCCTTTTTTCGTGATAGTTAATGATTTCCATTAAAAAAACGAGTCCCCAACAACGGCGACACCTAATGTCGGGATACGCACATTCGTGTTGCCATGGGTTCTGTGTGTATCCTAAAGACTGTCGTGGTTACGTAGGGTAGCGAAGAACACACACACACACACACACACACACACACACGCACAGTAAAAGTTTAACTGCTACTGCTAATATATGAAGCATTGAAGGAACCTTTATTTTTCATAATAAACTCCAAAAGTACAACAAATAAAGACTTGTCATAAAATTTCACTTTTTTTTTCTGTCCCAAAAATGTTTTTTTTCCTGATTTTTTTAAAAATAATTTTTTTATTTTTTTTCACCGCGTTAAAAACTCGAATATATATTTTGGGGACGTTTCAAACTCGTCAACCAACACTGACAGCAAAAACGAAAAATTGGGATGTCCAAATCAGTGAAAATAGTATTTAACTTATCTTCATCAATTTAAAAAGGCAGAAAATATAATTTATAAATATCATTTTTTTTTTTTTCATTCGATCAAGGCCGTTTACAAACATTTTCAATTCTCTTCACCTTCAAAGGGGTGTGTGTGTGTGTGTATATATATATATATATATATATATCGCTCTAGTTAATGGTCCAAGTTGAGCCCAACCCTGTTTAGAAAAAACATGAGAAGCTAAAACAGAAACCTGTTTGTAAAACACAATAAATTCCCTCATACTATTATATATAATTCCTCGTGTGAGTGCGCGCGCGCGCACACACACACACACACACACACACATATATATATATAATATATATATATATATATATATACGAACGATGCTTGTATAGAAGAACGTTCCGCACAAGATGAGGAGAAAGAACGAACAAATGAAAAATGAGGTAACCACCCGGGAATCGAACCGGGATCTTCCGATTGCCGGTCAGATATGCAATCGGAAGATCCCGGGTTCGATTCCCGGGTGGTTACCTCATTTTTCATTTGTTCGTTCTTTCTCCTCATCTTGTGCGAACGTTCTTCTATACAAGCGTCGTTCTTTACATTAATTATACTCTATATTGTTTGCAGTTAAAATGTATATATATATATATATATATATATATATGGGATTGAAGTCAGAATGGTCCCATGAGGTTTTTTCAGGATACACACAGACCGTGCATGGAACAAGGAACTCTTCTCAGAAAATTAAATCCATTATAGTCCGAATAAGTAATGGTATATTATATATATATATATATATATATATATATATATATATGTTATAACGGACACTGCTCTTCTGAACTCTCTAACTGCATTCCTCCTCCTTTAAGGACAGCAAGCAGTACTAGACTTACGACACATTCTCATTCCTTTTTCGTCCAACTCTTTAACGCAGATGTTAATCGATATTCTCAATATTTCATAGTTCAACCGGTCAACTCTGGAACACCCTTCCTCAATCCATCTTTCGCCCTGTCTCTGACCTCCAATCTTTCAAATGCAGAGTATCCAGACATCTCGGAAACCTTGGAACTTGATTTTTTTGGCTCTCTTCTTAAAACAATACCTCTGAATTAAAAAAAAAATGCAGATGATTTAAAATCATGAAAAGAGTCATTTCGACTTTAAGAAACCATAAATAAAGTGACCGAGATAATTTCGTCATTTTAAATGTTTTTATTACGAATGTAAGTCATAATAATTAAGTTCATTGTCAATGTCTTTTGTTCCATGCAAGTTTTCCACACTTTCTTACGAGGTGAATATAACTTCAGAGCAAACACCTTTTTCTATATATATATATATATATATATAGCGCGCGCGCGCGCGCGTGTGTGTGTGTGAGGGGGATGTATGAGAGAGAGAGAGAGAGAGAGAGAGAGAGAGAGACAGAGAGACAGACACGAATCAGCTTGACTTTCGTAACGTATGCGTCATCGTGGATAAACCTGGACAGCGATTGAAGGCCACGAACCAAACCTTACAATTGATGATTTCTGAATATAGGAGTGAAATTAGAGCTCGGTTTAATTCTTTGCAATCTGAAGGTCATTTGGGCGCATCAGATGTAACGTCCTTGGAAGGATGTTTTCAGAAATGAGGAAATGAAATGTCTCGAGACTGGCCACGGGCTAAATACGTATCATGAATCAATTTATTTGAATTCGAGTATGCAAAAAACTAAAAAAAAAGTACGACGAAAAAGATTTCTATAATAAGCAATAAATTGTTGAATTAAAGAATATTCAACAATTCATTTGTTGGTTCGGTTTTAGCTTCATTGCGAGTTCAAGTAATAAGTATCAAAAGCGGTTACTGTAGTCCTCAATCCTCGAGGTATGCGGATGTTTCCGTCTGGGGATGTTGAGTTGAAGTACCAGGATTGGCCCCACGCTTCCTCCTATGTTCAATTAATAAGCCCCCTCTCATTCAATGAGGGAGAGATAAAATGAAGACTCGAGCTCCGCCGCGACATCGGTTTACGCTCGGTGAAGCCGTATTTACAACAGATGGTGAGGATACCCATTAACCTTTACCTTTTACATCAAATCAACTTAGCCTATATTTCGTCATTTTCATAAATCTAAGCTTTCTATATCAAACAAAATATATCTTTTATCATTTTATTACGTGAAGATAAAATGTAATAATCACAAACAACTTTTGCCATATATATATATATATATATATATATATATATATATACCTTATGAACCTTATGTTGTTTCGTGCGTTGGTCTCTCTTCACACGGAGGTCAAGGTGGTTGCTCCGCCTCTCTCTCTCTCTCTCTCTCTCTCTCTCTCTCTATATATATATATATATATATATATATATGCTGCAAACCCACAAGGAAAAAGAAAAACGATTCCAAGGCCTCTCGTGTATTCAGAGGTACACCTCGTCAGGGAATGATTCCCTGACGAGGTGTAGCTCTGAATACACGAAAGGCCTTGGAATCGTCTTTCTTTTTCCTTGTGGATTTGCAGCATTTATTAATTTCACGTGTTTAATTGTGAAATTCATCCCTATATATATATATATATAAAAAACGTTAGTTCAGACGAGAAGCGTTGCTTTCAGCAGGGTATGACCGTTGGTTATGAACATTCAAAGTATATTACCGACTTCGTGAACTACATTCCCGTCTTTCAAGTTTCAACTCTCTGTAACAGTGTTGTTAACATGTAGCAGAAGACTAATTTTGTATGAAATATTTCCTGGGTCATAAAGTTTACGTGGTCAACTTCATAATAATTATGGTACGGAATTTTACCGACTGCAAAAACAAGTATTATGAAGAATTAAATAATTTATTTTACGACCATTCAACAATAAATATATATATATATATATATATATATATTTTTAGTTTCATTTTCTTAAAATAAACGTGTACAATATAGTAACTCCGCTTTTGTTAACCTTAACACTCCTCTCCGCACAACAATCCAAAGGTACAGAACGTGATGTTTGCAAGTACGCCTAGATTCCTCCGTGAAACACTTAATTTAGAAGTTTCTTTAAATTAATCATACATTTTTTATAATTTTTTTATAATTTTGTGAACGTAAATGATTAGAATATATATTTCATTAGTTCTTTTTTGTCACCTAAAATGACACCAATGATGTTTGAAAATTTAAAAAAACTTTTAGTCATATACAGTACATGTATGTTGCGCAAAGAAACGGGCGCCGAGCGAAGCGAGCGTGTCTAATTAAAACAAAGCCGCCATTTTGCAATAAAAAAAAATTTCGCATAGTGACAATGTGAAGATAATGTGTGTGAAATTTGTTACTAGTTTCCTATTTTCATATTGATGAAAAAAATAAATTCCTTTTACATTTTTCCTTTTTTCTTTTTTTTACTGAAAGTTTAGGGGGTGGGGGTCAAAGTTTGCTTATTCTGCCCTTATTATTATCATCATCATCATCATGCGAATTTGTATTAAAGAATTTGTATTTTAAAGGGAGGGACGGTGGTATAGGTTTATTAGTATTTGACATTCTTTGACACGCCATAATAAGACACGCCTCTCTCTCCCTTCCTCTTGTTAAGAAATTACAACGTTTTAATGCCTTCTTTACAAAACGTTTTAATATTTTTTTGTTTCTCGTACGCACTCGGTACCTACGTGGCTGACTCTGAACGGTGAGGCTTTGATTCGCTCCCGCCTGCTGGTTCCTAGATTGGGTTGAGTTGGCCCTTTACCTCGTCATTTTTGCTCGGAATAAAGGTGACCCTTGGGGCGCACACATCCCACATCTTGGGGAAGTGAGGTTCGTGGCTGTTTTTTTTTTTTTTAACCTTTTTAATATTTCCCGTTCGTCTACGTGTGTTCCAATTCCAACATGGCCTCATTTCACAACCATTCCAGGTTTTATATTTGTGTGTTGTTCTGCTTTCTCCGCATAATTCACAATCATTAGTACAGATTTATCACTCTTTCAACTGTGTTTTATTTGACACTTAATATTAACTACAATAATAAAGTCTGTGTATATACATAGGCTAAACTTCTCCAGGTGACAAAACAGTATTAATGGAAAATATGGAGCCTTCATATGAATGAATATAGGTTATATGGATACGTGTATATATATATATATATATATATATATATATATATATATATATATATATATATATATATATATATATATATATATATTGGGTAAAAGATCTACATTCTCCTCCCCCAAATATTTTCTCTGTGGTAATTTTAATTTCCATTTATGAAATATAAAAGGATAGGAAAAAATATGTGTCTACACCAAGACAAGGAGGGCACACGGGAAGACCAGGAGAAGGCAAAAATGCTCCTAGTTCTAGCCGATGAATTTATGTTAACACAAGAAATAACGGAAAATATAAGAAAAAACAACTGCCTAGATTTGGTATTCACAGACAACAACAACCTTATTGATAATATAGAAATATCTCCACCTATAATATCTGATCACAACATTATTAAAATAACATCCAATATAAAAGCAACAGGAAAGGAAAGAACACGCACTACAGAAGACGCAAATTCAAAATTTTTAATTTTCACTCCAAAGCTATAAACTGGGAAGGTGTTGCATCCAGTATGGAAGCAATAAACTGGAAAACCATCTTTAAGGCCAAGAAACAGAAGAGATGCTAATTACCATAGAGAAGAAGACGCTGGAAATTGTGGAAAGACATGTCCCAAAAATGCAACAAAGAGGAAAGAGAAGCAGGTTCGAGAGACAAAAGAGGTCAATGTTCCGCAAGAGAAAAAGAGTGACTGTAAAATTAAGAAACTGCAAAGAGAACAACATCAGAAAAATATTAAACGATAAACTGCAGAGTATAGATTGCGTCAGACAGGATCTAATTGAGAAGCATACAGAGAAAGAAGATGACGACGCTATCTAAACGATAAGGGTTAACTCAAAATACTTTTATAATTTTGCAAACAGGAAGTCGAAAAATCACACTACTATCGGACCTTTGAAAAGTGAAGACAATGCTTTATCCGATGATCTAACAGAGATATCTAAAATATTAAGAGCTCAGTATGAATCATCTTTCAGTGTCCCCAAAACTGGTAAACTGATATGCGATGGAAACGTGTTCTTGAAGAACTACAAGGGGAAAGAAAGTATAACGGACTTCGACTTTGCAACAGATGATATTACATAAGCTATAAGGAAACTAAAAGCACACTCGGCAGGACCGCACAAATGGAATGTACCACTGATGAAAATCTGCAAGAATGCAATCGCTAAGCCCCTATATTGAATATGGAAACGTTCACTCGACACGCGAGAAATACCGAGCATCCTGAAGAAAGCGAACATAGTTTCAATATATGAAGGAGGAGATCGAGCCGAAGCCAAAAACTATGGGCCAGTGTCGCTTACATCCCATCTCACTAAAATATTTGAAGGAATAGTTAGAGAAAAAATCTGTGACTTTTTGGAAACTCAGAAAAAATTAAATGATAACCAACATGGATTCCGGTCAGGCAGATCATGCCTATCACAACTAATATCACAACTAATGGAACACTATAACAACATTATCGATGCACTTGAAAGTAATGAGAACTATGATGCAATATACACAGACTTTACCAAGGCGTTCGACAAGTGTGACCATGGAATCATAGCACATAAAGTGAAATATATGGGAATAATAGGAAAAGTAGGAAAATGGGTATATAATTTCCTTAGTGAGCGACAGCAAGTCGATTCTGATATTCCTTGAACTGTAAGTTCAAGGGATATCAGAATCAGAATCAGAAGTCCCCAGCTCAGTACCACAAGGAACAGTATTAGCTCCATTACTCTTTATAATCATGTTAACTGACATAGATGAGGGCGTTACCAGTGACAGCATAGTAATATCGTTTGCCATGACACAAAGATCAGTAGAAAAATAAGAAACTCAGAGGATATAGGATCCCTACAAACAGATATGAACAGAATCTACAATTGGTCGGAAGGCAACAACATGAAATTTAACAGAAATTTCAACTGTTAAGGTACGGAAGAAGGGAGAACCTAAAATCCATGGAATACTATACCCCCAATAGACAGAAAATTCAGAGAAATTCTAAAGCAAAAGATTTAGGTGTTGTAATAATTGATGACTCGAAATTTGAAACACAAAATAAATAGCAGTAAAGAGAGCAAAAAGAATAACTTGACAGATATTGAAAACTTTTAAATCAGTGGTTCCCAACGTGGGTACCACCGCCCCCAGTGGGTTTGAGAATCTTAGGGGGGCGTTAGGAAACTGTAAAATTAAAGACAGGACGGGAACATCCTCAACCCTGAAAGAAAATAGTTTTGTCGTGAAAGGACCAAGACTGTTTAACCAGCTGCCCAAGGAACTAAGGAACACGAGTGGTGTTGCGGTGGATATCTTCAAAAGAAAATTAAACACCTGTCTAAGAACAATCTCAGATGAGCCGGGCGTACTTGGCGATGTGCTGGTGGAGAGCACAAGAAACTAACACTCTACTTCACCAGGCTAGCTCGAGAAGAAGGGCGACAAGTTTGACCTTTGTGAAATAAGGAATCATCGTACGGAACATTTGAAAGGTTGAAAGGAAAGGTGTATATACGAGTATATACGTATATGGTGGAGGTTTCACAATTACAAACACGATTAGGTAGACCAGCCATGAGTCGATCCTAGGGTCTTTGTTGGTCTGAAATATTATATATATATCTATATATATATATATATATATATGCAGTAAAATCACAGAATAACACGTGATCTTATTAATAAGCAAACAACCACAGGGAAAAGGAAAAAGAAACACGGAATCCGAGTGCTTTCGTGATATTCACATCTGTGGTTGTTTGCTTATATATATATATATATATATATAATATATATATATATATATATGGATGAATTTCACAATTAAACACGTGAAATGAATGAATGCTGCAAACCCACAAGGAAAAAGAAAAACGATTCCAATTGGATTCCGATTGGAATGGTTTTTTTTTTCCTTTTTCTTTTTTTTTCCTTGTGGGTTTGCAATATATATATATATATATATATATATTAATATATATAGAGAGAGAGAGAGAGAGAGAGAGAGAGAGAGAGAATTATATATATATATATATATATATATATATATATATATATATATTCGGCTTTCGGTGGTATGGTGATTAGTACAGCTGACTACGAATCCATCGGCCTTGGGTTCGATTCCCGTCGCGGGCAGGTGGCGCGCACCTCACCCAGCTATTCAGCCTTCCTTTGATTGGTAGATTAATGGGTTGGGGAGACAGGGGTTGTTGGTATTTTAAGAAAAACGTTTGTTCAACTCAAACAATGCATGATGAAGCTGTGAATTTCCGCATATAAATACCTAAGCGTTTACCGCATATTCCTGAATGTTTCAATGTCATGAAACTTTATTTTAGAAATTAGTTGAAAAAGTTAGAAGAACCAGTTTTACCAACTTACCTCTCATTGGGGCAGGTTGGTAGACAGCTGAGGTGAGTTGTTTTTTGTCTATACAGGAAGAAGGGCCAAGGACAAACACCCGCAAAAATGATCCACCCACCCCAACCCATAGGAGGAGAAGGGGAGAGCCGAAACAAAGGTTCAGAGTTTACGAGATGCCTGAACACTCTGCGTTTGAAAGACTGGAGGTCATAGACAGAGGAAAAGACGGACTAGGTAGGTTGTTCCACAGTTGACCGGTTGAGTAGATGAAACACTAAGAATACCGATGAACCCTCGCGTTAGAGAGTTGGACAGAAAAGGAATGAGAATGTGTCGAAAGTCTGACACTGCAAGCTCTCCTTAAAGGAGGAGGCATGCAGTTAGAGGGTTCAGAAGAACGATTGTGTATTGGTGAAGGTAAGGGGATAGTCGTGTGGAAGATTGTGACGAGTAGAGAGATAAAGGAACTGAGTTTTTGAGACATTGAAAGCCCCATGGTTTTCTCTGCCCCAGTCAGAAATAGTAGAAAGATCAGAGGTCAGATGCGCCATAGCCGTCTCACGCGAAGCATGGAGAGATCAATGAGAGGAACGCTTTGTGAAACGGGTGGAGAAGTGAAGGGTTGAATCATCGGCATAGGAACAGAAAGTGCGACCTAAAAGGTCACTGATAAATAAGAGCTTTAGGAGAAAAATAGTGGCCATCTACAACCACAGATATAGATCGGCCAGAAACGAAATCAGAAATGAAGGCACAGGTAGAAGGATAAAAACCGAAGGAGGACAGTTTGGAAATTAAACATTTGTGTCAGACTCTATCAAAATCCCGAAAGGAAGATGAACAAGAGTGAGAGAGATATGCAAGAAGATCGCCAGTAGAGCGTTCCTTGCGGAGCCCATACTATCGATCTGAAAGAAGATTACAAGTAGAGAAGTGTTTAAGAGTCTTCCTATTAAGGACAGATTCAAAAACTTTAGAAAGGCAAGAAATCAAGCCAATTGGACGATAGTTGGAGGGTTGAGAATGGTCACCCTTCGACACGTCCATCCATCTTCTTCTTGGCCTTCCTCTCTTCTTCCTACTTTCGCAAACACTTTTATACGCTCTTTTCACAACTCTGTTATCTTCCATCCTTTGAACATGTTAAAACTACCTTAACACACTTTCCTCAATTTTCACTTCCACTGACTTCTCAACAACACATCTTTTCAGAACCACACGATTTCTTACTCGAAGCCCAAATAGTTTAATATTTTAGATTATCAGATATCACCATTACTGTTACAGTTTTGATATCGTACGATCCGTTCCCAGGCAGGTCGTGTTTGTTAACTGTACCAATTTATCTCCATAGTCACGTACCAACCAGCCCCAAACGGCTCCATTACGTTTGGAGGTTCACATCATCATAAGCATTTACCCTCTATAGAAGTTGTCACATATATTTTATGGCTCAACAAATCCTTGTTAATTCACAAAGCCACTATATTACCAAAATTTACTAGATAATAATAAAGAATATATAACAAAATTATAGGAGGAAAAATGTACAATTTATGTCAAAAAACAAAAAATTAGCTTATCGGCTGAAGATGCGCTCCACTCACTATCATGTTTTGTATGAACCTAGAGGGCATACAGACCTATATTTATAACTTCATTACAGTGAGGTGGTTTCCGACTAACTTTGGGAAACTAAACTTATCAACCAACCGCGCGGTCGAACACAGGTCGATCCTGTACATTTGTTAAAACCCAATAATATATATATATATACCTTTGGTAACCTTTGGTTAGCTTCCGCCCGAATTGTTCATTCTCACGAAGGTCAAGCTTTTACTCCACCTTAGACCTACAGTTTAACGTGGAATCCGAACCACGCCCCATCAGCAGCCGAGCGTCTTAACCACTTGGCCACCTAGGGTACCCATTTATCTACCAACCACTTTCTTTATTGTGTGGAAAGATGAACAGCTGGGTTTTGCTGCGCGCTGGCTGCCGTCGGGTCTCGAACCCGGGGCCGATGGATTCGTAGTCAGCGACACTAACCACTACACCACCGAGGCGTATGGCTTATATATATATATATATATATATATATATATATATATATGTTAAGAGAAGAGGAAAGATTGAGTTGTGTATTGTTGAAGGTAACGGGATAGTCGTGTGGAAGATTGTGACGAGTAGAGATAAAAGAACGATATATATATATATATATATATATATATATATATATATATATATATATATATATATATATATATATATATATATACGTTTTTGACGTCATATGAATTCAGGCCATGTTTTCTTTCTTGCATCGATGGTGACATGACGTCACGCACCTTTTATTTTTGGCATCTTATTTCTGCAACTTGCTGCAAAGATGCAAAGATGAGTAATTATTTGTAATTGTGAATGCGCTGTTTTCGTACTAAATGTGAAAGTTAAGGTGAACGTGTAAGATTACTAAGTCTCTTGATTACTTGTTGCTAAGAACAATCTCTATCTCTTTTACGGTATGTGCAGTGTTAGTTAAATAAGTTTGAATCAAATGTAAACGTCATTTCTGTACTGCTTTTATTTTTCATAAGTTTTTACATTCATTAAAAACGTGAATTAAAAATTGTGGTATAAAATGGCTGCTGCAATGGGGTTTCCTATGCCACGTCTTCCTCAGGCTTTGGCCCGTCACCAAGAAGCTCATCCTCTGGTTCCTCTTCGAATGGAACCTCTTCCCCGAGTGTTAGGAAGAGTGATTAGCCTTAAAGCGATGTGCGCCAAGTGGTGGTTAGAAAAAGTGCAGCACTATCTACGAAGAAACACCTCCAAACCGCGGCTCTTCGCTCTTCAGCGCTTCCTTTCAGACTTACCTAGAGAAATTCGCTCCTACATTGTTCACAATGGCCTTAAAGCGGGAGGACTTCATCTGGCACATGGATCGAAAGAGATCCCAGCAGTGAATCGATCATTGGTATTTCTGTCTTCTGATCTAACGGTCGTAGAGACGATATATATCACTCTTCCAAAGCCAGGTATGGATGGGATTGAATGGCCAACGGATCTAGAACTGTTGTTCAGAAGCGGCGAAGGTATTCTCAAAATTGTTATTTCCTTACCAGTGGTCTTTAACAAGCCTGTCAAGAGAGCTCTTACAGACCTCTTTCGAACGTGTCAAAGACTGACGCACATTACTGTCCATGATGCAAATGATGATGCTTTAGCGTTGGTTACGCGATACTGTAAAGATATTCAGCGGTTAGACATATCTGGGTCCCGGGGTATCACTGACGAAGGAGTCTCACGGGCAATTGTAAATTTAAAATGGTCGGATAAAAATGCACCCATACGGATGATCGACGTGGGAGGTACCAGTGTGACGCAGGACGGCGTGATGCAACTTATTAGCCGACTTCCTTCCATTACGAGTTTTGGCAGCATGGACATTGTGGAAGCAATTGAAGGCATTATCACACTAACAGAAGACGTAACTTTTTCAACCTACATCGAAGAAACAGCACTAAAATGTACTACTGTCAATAGAATTCAGACGCTTAGAAAATACTGCCCTGAATTAAATTCTATTAAAGTAACGTTCCAAGAACATCCTGGTGCCACCTTAAATGACCTTCGACTACTTAAGAATTTAGTTCATATAGACATTACTGTACGGAACCTTTTTTACTTTCACCCGCTAATTTGCAAGAACTTGCTTGGGCATTTGGACCCAAACTTTTAACTTTAAAAGTGTCTGGTGATGTTTACTGGGAAGCAGATCTCGGATCACTGGTGGGTCAGTGCCCTTATATTCAACACTTGTCCCTTCCTGCTGTCACTCTACCAACGAAAGAATCCCTCACATTGCTAACAGCAAAAGATTCTCCAACACTCACCCATTTAACGGCAAGTTGCTATAACTAAAACATATTTTACTCTTTCTATTTCTGGAATGCATAGTAACTACGTGAAATATGATATACTCCCGTTTAGTAAACAATCCAATTTGATATACAAGATTTCTTAGAGAAAAGCATTTTTGCAAATAAAAAAATATGTAGTATATGTTAGTCTACGGATTAAGAGAGCGTTTCAAAGGGTCATTGCTCCTGTGCTAGGTTAAGTTAAATTAAGTTAAATCAGGTTACAAAATTAACTTGATTGGGTCAGGAAAAAGGTTCACTGTTATGAATTATCGATGTAAAACGGGGTAATAATAGAATAAAAACTATAATAAGTATTTCATTTCTGAATTTCAACTCTTCAGGAACTAGAAATAGACTGTATGACTGGCGTTGGTCCTAAAGCCTGGGCGAAGGATTTCAATCTAGTTCGGCGAGGTCTCGTTCTGTCTTTAAGGCGTTGCCCATTACTTCGTCGATTCGTTCTTCGTCCAACTTGTCTCGCTGATATTGATTTGATGGACATCCTTTCCTACAACAGACTTGAAAAGTTGGAGGTAGAGTAAAATAATAGGTTCACAAATTTACAGTATTAATTTAATACTTTTATTTACATTTTTTGAAAATTAAGACGTGAATAAAAGAAATATTTCCTCAATTACAAAATTACGAAGTAACAATGTAGGTATTAAATAAAAATCGTGACCGCCAGTTTTTATCTTTTATCTTATTCTGATTTTACTGCAATTTTTATAGGTTCTGGAGCTGTACAACAGTACCCTGGGTCTTTCTTTCGCTAAGATTCTCGTAGATACATGTGTAAACTTGCACGTCATGAAAGGGTTACGTACTTGGAGGGGAATGACCTTGCACGACCTCGTTCTTTTGAGAAAACACGCGAGGGGACACAGAAGAGCCGCGGATTTGAAAATAATTCCTTAAAGTGTCAAACGTTTTGTAAAAGAATGAAAATATTTTACGGATATTCGAAACAAAGTACGTTATACAGAGTGTCCCATAAGTCCTGTCTCATAGGAAAATTTATTTTAAATTAAATTTACAAAGTAATAAATTAGAACTAAAATAAATGTTCAAATTGATGTCTCGTTTTTGAGACCTTTTTTTATTGCAGGTAGAATAACACGCACTAGCTAATATGGAAGTAAGTTGCATTCCTCAGGAAAAGGCGGAGGCTTTTTCCTCACGAATCTAACTCGCTTCCGCATTAGCCATTGCTAAAACAAGACATCAATTTGAACATTTGTTTTAGTTATAATGTATTACTTTTGTAAATGTAATTTAAAATAAATTTGACTGTGAAACCGAATTTATGGAACACCCTGTATAACTCCCGCAGACATGAGCCGTTGATACGATATTATACTTACCCATATTTCCAAATTGCAATAGTGGATGTGAATTAGGTAAAGTACTTAAAGTTTGTCGAATTAAGGTACAGTTTTTAATGGGGCTTTTATATTTATGTAATTAGCTTTTTTCCTCTATATTACAGTTTTTCTATAATAAAGTAGTTTTAACTGAAAATGTAATTACATTTGTAATTCAACCGAACTTTAGACAATCAACCCAAATTGTAGTTCAAGTTTTTAAATAAATTATTCAATTTATTTTGTGTTAATTTTAATAGTTTGATTTATGTGAATGTTTGAACAGGACAAAATAGCCATTTTGAAAGAAATTATAGTCATGGAATAACATTTATTAAAGAAAGTATGAATCACAGTACAGTATGTTTATTAATCAAGTACAATACCAAACAAAGCCATCTCTCTCTCTCTCTCTCTCTCTCTCTCTCTCTCTCTCTCTCTCTCTCTCTCTCTCTCTCTCTCTCTCTCTCTCTCTCTCTCTCTTTGTAGACAAGCTTTTGGAATCATTAGTTGCTGCAAGAATGATAGATCATTTTGAACTGCGCAACCTTTTCATCGATTCCCAGCGTGCTTTCCATACCATAGGCATGGGGTCCTGCCCGACTAACTGCTGGAATTCTCCCACAACGTGTTTTCTGAATACGATCGCTCCAGGACAGTAAATGTAGTATATTTGGACTCCTAAAAATATTATTATACGCAACATACAAAACTGCATGTTGCCTATAATAATGTTTTTGGAGTTTATTAAGAACTAGATTTATAAATGGTGCTCCTTCTAGTGCCAGTATGCTGTTTGTAGTCAATAAGTTGCCTAATTGTTCCAGTGTCATACGCAATTTTGCATTTAGATTTATCACTAGGCTTGGTGAGTCAGTCAGTAAGATAACACTGAACAACAAATTTTTACTTTTGTCTCAGCAACAAACAAAGCAGGTCTATATGAAGTCGATACTGCTGATTCCGAAAATGTTATTCATTTTGCGTATCACGCATAATTTCCATGAAATCTTAAAAAATATTATACAATTATTGTATATTGTATATAATATGTATAATATTGTATATTGGATATAATTAATTAAATATTATACAAAATATTAAAAAATATTAACATCACACATACTATAAAAGTAGCAATACACACGACGTAATAAGACAAACCTCACATGTGGTCACAGTTGCGAGATAAATGAACAGCTTTTACTACAAAAATTGAATATTTTTTCCAAAACAAAAAAATAGAAATTTCTCAAAAACTATACGCGATAGGAAAATAATAAGACCATTTTTTGTAATCAGCGTTAAAAACTCTATAATAATGATATAAAACTTTTTCTGAGACAAAATCACTGTTGAACAGTATAATCGAAGCTATGGTTAGTGGACTGATCTCCGATATATTTTATAGATCTCAAATCTGGAAGCATTGGCGTAAGCAACTGTATGTTAATAGAAAGAATAAAGCAAAATTTAGTAAAGAATTCATTCTCTTTATTCTTGATTGAAAGAAAATCCTAAAAGAACTTTTTATCAAAACATTTGAAGGACAGGACCGGAAAAAAATTCATTATATCCTTCCAATTCCAAATTGTTGGACAAATTAATAAAGAAAATAAGGTACAAAAAGAAATGACAGTATTAAACAGCACATTTTGACCAAAGATAATAAGAAACTGATAGGAAGGAGCTAAAAACCTCAACGTATGTCGACAGTTAGCAGCTGACGAGGAAGCTTCTAACAGTGGCTGTATCCTCCAGCGCGGGACACGTCAACGCGAAGAAGAGGCGACGTCAAACCGAAACATCAACGCGCTGGTGGCAAAACTTCCTCAAATCTCCCTACAGCGGGCTGTCTACGGTGCCAGACTGGCAGTCGACGGCCTGTTGCGTGGCACGATCAGAGTGCTGATCGGCTCCCGGGGCCGGACCTATACCAGCGTGCTATTTTTTCATTTACGGGGAGCAATTGCGTGTTCACCGGACTACTCTTACTCTCCGGCGACATTAAGACTAATCCAGGCCCCACTACAACTTACACATGTCACCATACACAAAGACATAGACACAATAGGACCATGAGACACATACAGAAGCATAATATTAACATATTACAGTGCAACGTAGATGGCCTCACAAACAAAATCATGCAGCTTATGGAATTTGTACACAAACAAAACATTCACATAGCACTTATACAAGAAACAAAACTAAAACGCACACACAAAACATCCACCATCCCTGACTTCACGGCGATCCATCAAGATTGTACTGGGGGTCACAGGGGTGGACTCATCACTTACATACGTAAAAGCATTAGCTACACTGATGTCACCCAAAACATTACAAACACAATCCAAGCAGATAACATGATAGAAATACAGGCAGTTAATATTAAAACACGCGCAAAACACAACACCACACTCATCAAGTCATCAACATTTACATCCCACCAGATAGTTCACCTCAGGTGCCAGCCAATTACAATCCACAGTTACACAATATGGCCTCTCTCACTAATGTCATCTTAGGAGGAGACTTCAACGCTAAAGACACTAGTTGGTACCTGCACAACCAAAGCAACACCAGAGGCGCCAACATAGCCACACAACTAAACAGCCTCTTCATTCTTAACAATACAGAAGAACATACACACATACCACAGCAAGCAGGATACTCAAACTCCTCCCCAGACATAATGTTCTGTTTCCCCTCACTAGCAACACACACACGAGAACAGAAAAACAACTGTCATCAGACCACCTGCCCATCATCATTACAACATGTTCTACACTCTGCCCCAACAGCCTTAGGCACACTTACAGAAATTACAAGAAAGCTGATTAGGAACAGTTCAAAATACAGATTGAAGAACAATTTACCACATTAAACAGCACACCCATCATAAACATCAATACAACACTCAAGACATTTCATCAGATCATCAATAATGCAAACAAATACATACCTGTAATGAGTCTTTACTAATTATTGTTTTCTGTGTAACAAGTCTTTACTAATTATTGTTTTCTGTGTTTCAGATTTATGCTATGTTTATGTTGAATAAAGCCTCAAATTGGCCTTTACTTTATCTCTAGCCCGCTAACAAACGCGGCACCACAATTTATTCAACATTTCAATCAGTCATTCGGTCGGCCTTTCAGATACAGCAAGCAAATATTCATCCAGTAATCTTACTATATCATGGAGAAGGTGATTCGCCCGGATAAATTTATTACTTCTCCGAATTCTCCCCAAGCTGGGAAACTATGGAAATTATGGTCGCGCGGATTCAAATATTTCTTGAGTACTATCGCCGAACACAACCCCAATAAATTGGAGGTTCTATTCATACATATCGGCCCCGATGTCGCTGATATCATTCAAGACTGCTCTACTTATGAGGATGCCATGGCAGCCTTAGAGGCCACCTACGTCAAGAAGCCAAACGAGGTATGCGCTCGCCACCTGTTGTCCACCCGTCACCAAAAGCCCGAGGAAACCCTCGATGAGTACTTGCAAATTCTTCAACAACTAGCCAATGACTGCAACTTCAAATCGGTTTCCGCCGACGAAAACAGGAGTTCATCTGTGAGAGACGCTTTCATCCGAGGAATTAGAGATAGCGCCATCCGTACCCGCTTACTCGAAAATGACCACTCTCACTGGAAAAGGCTATCGTCCAGGCTCGAACATTAGATCTGGCCCAGAAAAACTCAGAATCGTACCTCACTCATTACGGTGCTGTTGCAGCCACTGGCTCTCGCCACGAACCGTCGCCGACTACTGACTCTGCCCGGCCTGCCTGCGTCCAAGGAGACGATCTCCCAAACTCTTCAGCCGCTACGAATTTCGACAACAAAGCCGCTCTGTGCTTCTTCTGCGGGTCTCGACGCCACCCACGAAGCAGGTGTCCGGCAAAGGATTCTATCTGTGCGAAATGTGAAAAGACCGGCCACTGGGCCAAAGTCTGCCGCTCAAGTACTTCCTCGGCACGTCAAAAACAGGATAAAACCACAGCGTCTCATTCAGCCGCAGCATTAGCGACCATTAGTACCACTCTATCGTGTAGCTCCTCCATGCCTACCAACTCAACAGTCGATATCCTCGTCAACGGCCGTTCGTGTCTCGCCTTGTTGGATACTGGCAGCTCGGACAACTTCATTCGTGAGGATCTAGCAAACACTTAGAGCTGCCCATTCTTCCGCACTCGGGCGTCGTATCAATGGCTTCGCCTAATCTATCCGCAGCCATCTCAGGTCGATGTACAGTGAAGGTTACGATGGGAGACCGCGACTACGAAAAGCTCGAACTATCCGTCTTGTCGGATCTGTGCGCTGACATAATACTCGGTACCCCATTCTTAATCAGACACAAGGAATTGAACATCAATTTCGGAGGTCCGGAGCCAGCACTCCATATATGCGGCCTTACTCGATCAAGAATTTCAGCCCCACCACTATTCGGCAACTTAACTGCCGATTGTCGTCCCATCGCCACGAAGTCCAGACGATTTTGCTCTGAGGACAAAATTTTCATTGGGAAAGAAATCGAAAAGCTACTCAGGGATGAGATAATTGAACCCAGTAACTCACCCTGGCGTGCTCAAGTAGTCATCACATCTACCGAAACAAAAAAAACGCATGGTAATCGATTTCTCTCAAACCGTCAACCGATTTACCATGCTAGATGCATATCCTCTTCCGCGAATCGATGATATAGCCAACAAAGTCTCACAACACAAATACTACAGCGTAATTGATCTGTCAAGCGCATACTACCAGGTAGAAATCGATCCGTCTGAACGACCTTTCACAGCATTGAGGCTGACGGAAATCTATACCAATTCAGAAGGATCCCTATGGGAGTAACTAACGGAGCCGCGGCCTTCCAGCGCGTCATGAACGAATTCATATCCTCGAACAACTTATCATCAACATACGCCTACCTCGACGATCTCACCATCTGCGGAACCACTTGGGAAGAGCACGATGAGAACCTTCGACATTTCTGGGAAGCCGCTAAACGAGTAAATCTGAGTCTAAACAAGGAAAAATGCAAGCTTTCGATGACATCAGTGCACCTGCTCGGATATTCTATCTCTCATGGCGTATTGCGGCCCGATCCCGAACGCCTCCGGCCACTACAAGAACTTCAAACTCCTCGCAACAAGTCGTCTCTACAACGCGTAATCGGACTATTCGCATACTATGCTAAATGGATTCAGAACTATTCCCTCAAGATCAAACCTCTGCTCAACGTTTCATCATTCCCATTAACTCGCGAGGAAGTATCAACGATCCAAACACTCAAAGATGATATCTCGAAAGCTGTCGTCGGTTCAATCGATGAAGAACTGCCGTTCACTGTGGAGACGGACGCTTCCTCTTCAGCAATCGGAGCCACCCTCACCCAGAACGGCCGCCCGGTGGCGTTCTTTTCTCGCGCTCTGAATAACACAGAACGTCGCCATCACATCGTTGAAAAGGAGGCATACGCTGTAATCGAATCCATTCGCAAGTGGAAGCACTTCTTAGCTTATCGACACTTTACTGTCGTCACCGACCAGCGGAGCGTATCTTTCATGTTCGATGGAAAAGCTACTGGTCGTATTAAGAACGATAAGATTCTCCGTTGGCGTGTAGAACTAGCCGGCTACTCATTCACAATAAAATACAGACCGGGCCCCGAGAACCGAGCCGCAGACGCATTGTCGCGATCCTTTTGCGCTGCTACTCCAAGAATATCCCTCGCCCAGCTGCATGTTAATCTGATACACCCAGGAGTCCGCCGAATGACTCATTTTGTGAGAGCTAGGAACCTACCATTCTCAGTGGATGACATCAAACGAGTTACGTCGGAATGCCAAACATGCGCTAAATGTAAGCCACAGTACTATAAACCAGAAGTTAGTCACTTAATACGGGCCATGTCCCCGTTTGACCGACTTAACATCGACTTTAAAGGCCCGCTTCCGAGCGCAACTTCGCGACCTTACATCCTAACAGTAATCGACGAGTATTCACGCTTTCCTTTTGCCTTCCCGTGCCGTGATACGAACACGTCAACCGTTATCGCCCGTCTCACCGAGTTATTTTCTACCTTCGGAACTCCCTCTTACATCCACACAGATCGAGGGACATCGTTTATGTCTTCGGAACTAAAACTGTTCCTAACTAAACATGGTATCGCGACTAGTCGCACAACGCCGTATCACCCCCAAGGAAACGGGCAATGCGAACGTTACAATGGAATCATCATGAACACCATCAAACTAGCCATAGAAGATCGCGGGTTGCCGATGTCGCAATGGGAGTCCGTCCTACCAGACGCGCTGCACTCGATTAGATCGCTGCTGTGTACGGCCACGAACGAAACTCCTCACGAGCGTCTATTCACGCACCCGCGGCGTACTTCTACCGGTTCTGCACTACCGACGTGGCTGTCTTCTCCGGGAACTGTACTCCTTCGCCAATTCATTCGCCGATCCAAGAACGACCCCCTCGTCGAGGAAGTTGAGTTAATTGAGGCAAACCCCAACTACGCGTTTATACGGCATCCGAATGGGAGAGAAGATACCGTATCCATCAGGGACCTGGCACCGGCGGGACGTAGCAATACGGATGACACGAATCACGGACGACTCAGAACCCGCTGAGATCCGCCGACACACGGTCCCAACAGCTCCCGTCGAAGCGACTCCAGTCGAAGTCGAGAGAGGCCCACCTGTGTCAGTAACCTCCGAGACGAGTCCCCCTCTGAGAAGAAGCACTCGAATCAGATACCCAGCTCAACGCCTAAACTTGTAGACTCTTCTTTCTTCCAAAATATCTTGAACTTGTCGTTTTGTTTCTTACCGTGCAATGTATCACGTATTATAAAAGAAGAGAGAAATGTAATGAGTCTTTACTAATTATTGTTTTCTGTGTAACAAGTCTTTACTAATTATTGTTTTCTGTGTTTCAGATCTATGCTATGTTTATGTTGAATAAAGCCTCAAATTGGCCTTTACTTTATCTCTAGTCCGCTAACAAACGCGGCACCACAATACCCAAGGGCAACATTAGGAAATACAACCCAAATTACACTAGAGAAATAGCCCACCTCATAAGGCAACTTAACAACCTCAAACATAACATACAAACACCACACACAGAAGCCATAAACATAAAACAGCAGATACAACAGCTCAACACAGAAATAAACAACAAACTCAAAGAAAAACAAACAGAAACATTTAGGGAATTCATAACAACACTAAACCACTCCACAGATACATCCAAGCTATACAAGATTATAAACAGCATTACCCACTCTAACAGCGGCATTCACACCTCACACGCGGCTATCTGTCACAGCCAAAATAATATCCCAACATATACACAACAAACTATCATTCTAGTTAATCACTACGCAAAGATAAGTCACTTCAACAGAGACAACAACCAAAAACACGCAGACAGACAAACAGCCAGACACAAGAAAACCTACAGACTCGACACGACCATTACACCCTTCAATACAGACCAGACCACCAAGATCATCAAAAACATTAAGAATTCGAAGGCTACTGGACCAGACAACATATCTAACATACACCTTAAACAATTGGGCCCACAGGGAATACTAGCCCTCACAAACATCAGCACATATTCATACCAACACTGTATTATTCCTGACATATGGAAACAAAGTAAAATTATTATACACTACTCAAATCAAACAAAAATCCAACAGAACCAGTTTCCTATAGACCCATTACTTTACTATGCACACCTTCCAAAGTAACAGAAAGACTAATCTTACAAATCACCAGCCCACACATACCACTATCGCCTACTCAACATGGATTCAGACCTCACCACTCAACAACGACATTACTCACTAACCTCATGCAACACATCATGGATGGCATCAACTCCAGACGACCAGCTCAACGTACACTATTAGCAACAATAGACATTAGTAAAGTATTTGATGCTATCCCACGCTTTCCTCTCATAAACAAAATACTCAACACAAACATGCACAATAACACCAAAAGGTGGCTAAGCAACTATCTCTCAGGAAGATACTCACATGTCAGTCATCCAAAAAAAAGCTTTTTCCGAACGGGGTCCCTCAAGGGCTCTGTTCTCTCACCAACACTGTTCAACTTATACATGCATGACATTCCAACACCATAGATAACAAGCTTACCTTGTCATCATATGCAGATGACATCACTCTAACATCCACCCACAACAATATCGACACCGCTACAAATAACCTACAAACATACATAAACAGTATACAAGACTGGCTCAGTGGCTCACACATAATAGACTCAAAGTAGCGCCCACAAAATCAACCATGATCTTGATAACAAGCAACACAATAGAACACCAGGTAATTATGGAAAACTGATGAGTGGATAGTTGGGAGGTAACGAAAATGGTTCACTGAGTAGGTAGGTAGTTAATCTAACAATTATTAAATTCCTTTTATGTCAATAACTGGGTGGATGAAACCAATTGGTTGCTCACCAGAGTTATTCTCCACACTAGTATTTATATACTGTGTGACAAGAGCGTGCTCGGTAATAGATATACATTACCGATCAACCAACCGAGGAAAAAACCAAGACGACGCTGGTGGAAAAAGCCCCGCTAAAAGGAGAACAAAAAAGGAAAACGAGGAACGGGGCGAGAAGGACGGAACTGGAGAAGGGACAAGAACAGACAACGAAAAAGATCCCCACCAGCAAGTACGCTCTTAACAATAAAACAAGACAGGAAAAGGGACTCTCTAATAACTAGCAGTAAGTGACTAATTGTGTTTTTAACCCAAGTTTACGTAGATTCATTAAATTAAGCTGGGTCAGACAACTTAGGCCTACATTGTGGCCTAAGACCCAACATCAACTCATAGCTTAACAAAGGTAAAGGTAGATTGCCCTAACCTAGTTTGGTGAGGAATCCTACTGTGGACCTCAATTTATCTGCCCGCTCTGGACCATTTCCGGAATCTCTAGGCTGACCCCTCTAGGCTAGACTTGATCTACTCTATAGTTAGACTGGAGAAACAAGGGGTGGGTTAATTGTGGACCAATTCATACAGAGCATGTTTCACATTGGTGGTCCGTGTGTGGGGAATTTACAAACCTTAACCTTACTTAACAAAAATTGCAGAATTAGGCTAAATGGTCTAGCCTAAGCCTAACCTAATCAAGCCTAATTAGGTCTACAACCTAGGGCCTAACTAGGAAACATTTACATTTAAGGAGTCTCATTCTCTTATAAGCTTAGACCTGAGTGACACATAAGTACTTGGGGGGGATTAAACCAAATTTAAAACTTGACTGTTTTGTCTGTGATCTCTCTTCTCTGGTAATTTCTTCTTGTCCTCTATTTCATTACGATCCCCAGTTAAACAATTTTGACTTAAACATGGACAGTGCGGAATTGAAAAAGTTAAAAAAGAAAAGGGGGGCAAAGTTGGGTGCTGTTACAAAGGCCGTGAACACTTTTAACAATATTACACAACCAGGTAAGGAAGATTTAGAGTGTGTAATTCTTAAATTGGAAACTAAAAAGAAGGAAATAATAGCCATTGATGAGAGTATTTCAGAGTTAGTTGAATCCGAAATGGCTGAAGAACAATTGATAGACCTTTACGCTGATAATGATGTTCAGGTAATCTCAATTGAACAGCAAATAAGGAGACTACGGTCTCGTTTGACTGACTTAACACCAAATAAACCTAATTCTGATTTTAATCAAAGTAGAGCTAACCTTCAACAAAATTTAAGTGGCATGCTAAATCCTGAGTCACAAGAATTGAGGGCTCAGTTACCCATTTTGCTAGTACCAACATTTGAAGGGGACACGGTACAATTCCCATCTTTCATTGACAAATTTGAGAGTTTAATAGGTAATAAACCTTATATTTCAACTGTTGAAAAGTTTAGCTACTTAACTAGTTTCCTTAAAGGCCCAGCCTATAACCAGATAGCCTATTTACCAGCCGTAGGGAATTCATATGAAGTAGCTATTGATCTCTTAAAACGTAATTACATTAATAAAGATGAGATTGTATATAAATTATCTCAACAAATTTTTGATTTTGCACCCATAAAAGATAACCATAGTGATATGGAAAATTTTTATACAAAATTAGAAGCTATTATAGGACAACTGGTTAGCAATGAGATAGATATTAAAGCTTCATCTTGGATTATACAAGGCATAGTTCTTAGGTGCCTTCCTTTGAGGGTTAAAGATATTTTAGTTCTAAAGACGGGAGAAAATTATCCTAATCTTGAAGATATCAGAAAACACTTTCCCAATATCCTAACTAATTACAAATTGAGAAATATTCCAACACAAAATAAGACCCAGACTATGGATAAACCAAAGACTGTTCCCAGAGACCAACTAGCTACAGCCAAACAGACAAAACTTGATACTGTAGAATCAAATGTGACCAACTGTAATACACGAACACCTACATTACAGAACTTTAATGTAACTGCTGCCTCAACTTACACACTACATTGCAAATTTTGTGCAAGTAATGAACACAGTAGTACTGGGTGTGACAAATATTCAGACTTTAACCAAAGAGCTAAAAGATGTGAACAGTTGAACCTATGTAAAAAGTGTACTGGCCAGGGACATTATAAGAAAGACTGTAAATCTAGGTTAAGATTCAAGTGTAAGTTTTGTAAAAGTTTACGACATGTCTCATCAATGTGTGATTCACCAAAGTGTCCAAACAATAGTATTCAAACTCAAAAGATACCTCCACCAAACAAAGGTAATCAAGAAAATGCCACTTTCATGGGACATTCTGTTTGCTCAAACAACGTAACAAGAAACACTGAGATTCTTTTACCAACTATTACTTTGGACTTAGTGAATAGTGAGGGTAGCACCACTCCAGTGAGATGTCTTATAGACTGTTGTTCTCAACAAACATTTGTTTCGCAAAATGTAGTTAATAAATTGGGTTTGACACCAAACCCGAATGAACAAAACCTCAATATTGCATCCTTTGTTAAGGGTAATTCGGACAAAAATAGCTATAAGACAATTGACCTGGAACTACATTTAGAAAATAAATTAGAGAAAATTGAAGCAGTTATTATTTCTAAAGTAGGACAAAACAAACTGGTTATACCCAAACTAGAACAAACCATAAATCATTTGGGAAAACACTACAAAATAGCTGATAGACATATCACTAACAACACAGTAGCTAACATCGAAATGTTAATAGGGGCAGATTATATTAATCTTATTCATAAGGGCATAGTAGAGATAGGTGATGGTATAGCTATTCAGACTCCATCAAGGATAGCCCCTTTGGGTGACCTATCCAAATACAACCTAGACCTAAACCAAAACAGTTCATGACTAACAAATACTATGTGCCTCAACTCAGTCCTACATAACACCTGTAAGAATAGCAACACTTTGAATAATATTATCTCAACTGAGAACATTAATTCATCACTATCAAATGAAACTCTGGATGAGGCAATTCAAACTTTATGGTTGCTAGAATCTGTGAGTATACATGACACAAATCAAACTTCAGAAGATCAGTTAATGGTAGAAAGATTTGAAGACACCATTCAGTGCAAAGACAATAGTTATTTTATTGAGTTACCTTGGAAAATAAATTGTCCAACTTTAAGAGATAATCTCAAAGTAGCTAAAGGACATTTATATAAAGTAATGAAAAAACTCAAACAAGATAATAATATTAAAAAGTACAGTGATGTCTTCAAAGAACAGCTACAGAAAGGCTTCATTGAAGAAGTAACAAATAACCCTTTTAAAAAAGATGGTTGTCATTATTTAACCCACAGGGGGGTTTATCGACAAGATGCCCCAACAACAAAACTCAGAGTAGTATATAACTGTAGCCTCAAAGACAGTGATAAACACAGTTTGAATGATTGCCTGATTGAGGGTCCTAATCTCATTTCTGACCTTGTGAAGATCTTACTGAGGTTCAGGTTAGATAAATATGCCGTACAAAGTGACATTTCAAAGGCATTTTTGAGAATAAATCTTAAAAATGAATATGATAAGAACCAACTTAGGTTCTTATGGTTCAAGGATCCATTTGATTTGAATAAAGGGTTCATAACCTATAGATTTAATGTTGTGTTGTTTGGAGCCAATTGCTCACCTAGCCTATTAGCATTGACAATTGGACATCATTTGAACCAGTTTAATAACTCTTTAACATTGAACTTCCTTAAGGAACATTTTTACGTAGACAATCTAATAGGCTCAACAACAACAAAATCTGAATTATCTGAAGTCTATGAACACTCTCAAAACATTATGCAACAAGGTAACTTTGAACTTAGAGAGTGGATTTCAAATGATGAGGATTTAAACAAAAAGATTTTAAAGGATAATAATGGTCTTACTGAGCCATCAGACAGAGTTAAAACTTTAGGTATGAACTGGTATTTGGATGCAACTTCTAACAGTCATGATTCAATCTGTACTAAAGGTTTTAAACTTGATGAGGAAGCAAATACTAAAGACAAATATTATCAGAGGCTTCCAAAATTTTTGATCCTATGGGTCTATTCCTGCCTTCAACAATAAAATCAAAGATTCTCCTCCAAGAAATTTGGAGGACAAATGTTGGGTGGGATGATCCAATAACAAATGAAAATCAAAAATCTTGGAAGAAGTTAGCTGCTGATTTAAAAAAAGTGCAGAACATTAAAATTCAAAGGTGCTGTGGGTTTAGGGATAAGCCCCAGAGACTTCATGTGTTTGCCGATGCAAGCACACAAGCTTATGGGTGCTGTGCGTATCTTGTAAGTCCTACAGAAAGTCATCTAATTTATGCAAAAGGGAACGTTGCACCTCTCAAACCTACCCGAACCATACCTCAATTGGAACTATTGGCTGCTGCATTAGCCATTAAAACCATTTCATTGCTTAAGGATGCTTACCATGATGTGAACATAACTGATATCCACATCTGGCTTGACAGTCAGATTTGTCTTGCCTGGATACGGAATGATAGCATTAATAGTAAGAATATCTTTGTAAGAAATAGGCTAAAAGAAATAGCTGAAGCTAATGAAAGCCTACAAGTAAACTTTCACTATGTTCCAACTAAACAAAATCCAGCAGACTTTCTGACCAGAGGTTTATCCTACAAGTTGTTGAAGTCAAACAAAACTTGGTTTATGGGACCTAAGTGGCTCTGTAATACAGACCAATGGCCTGTGGAACAAGTTAACTTGACATTAAATTTAATATTTTCAAATGAAAAGGTTGAACCAATCACTAATTATGAACGTTATTCTGATTTCAGTAAACTTGTCAGGGTCACAGCCTACTGTTTGAGGTTTGCTCACAACTGTTTAACTACAATTAACAAACAGCTAAATAAAAACAATCATAATTATACAGAAGTTGCAACCAAATACTGGATAGGCCATGCACAACAAAAAGAGTACAATAAAGAGTTAGAATTCTTGACTAATGGGAAACAAACAAAAGAACCTGTACCATCAGTAGTTGTGGATCTAAACTTGTTCAGAGATGAGGAAGGCCTTCTAAGGTGTAAAGGGAGATTAGACAAATCAAAACTGTCATACAAAAGCAAACATCCAATCCTTTTACCTAGATTTAGCTATTTGACAACATTAATCATCAGAAAAACACACAATGATGTATATCATATGGGGGTACCACAGACACTAACTACATTAAGAAAAACTTATTGGATACCCAAGGGAAGGATCACTGTTAAAACAGTCCTGAGTGAGTGTGTCACATGTAGGCGTATTCATGCTAGGCCCTATAGGAAACCAAATCCTCCTGCTTTGCCAGAGGAGAGAGTTACTCTCAACAGACCGTTGAGACTGTAGGCATTGACTATACAGGAGCATTGACTGTAGGGGTGGTTGACACTGAACAAAAATGTACATTGTACTGTTTACATGTGCTGCCTCACGAGCTGTTTATCTGGATGTTGTGGAGGACCTTACAGCAGAATCTTTTGTTGCTGTCTTTAAGAGATTCTGTGCACGACATTCAGTACCAAAGACAGTTTGGACTGACAATGCTACATATTTCAAGGCTGGTGAACAAGTCTGCTTTGCCAGAGGAGAGAGTTACTCTCAACAGACCTTTGAGACTGTAGGCATTGACTATACAGGAGCATTGACTGTAGGGGTGGTTGACACTGAACAAAAAATGTACATTGTACTGTTTACATGTGCTGCCTCACGAGCTGTTTATCTGGATGTTGTGGAGGACCTTACAGCAGAATCTTTTGTTGCTGTCTTTAAGAGATTCTGTGCACGACATTCAGTACCAAAGACAGTTTGGACTGACAATGCTACATATTTCAAGGCTGGTGAACAAGTCATCCACGACTTGTTAAGCGATGAACTCACACAATTATATATAAAAATTCAAACATAAAGTGGAAGTATATTCCAGTTGCCTCTCCTTGGTATGGTTCTATCTGGGAGAGAAATATACAAACAGTAAAGAATTGCTTGAAGAAAGCAATTGGTAAAAAACAGATACACTTATTTGAGTTGCTCACTCTCCTGGCTGAGATTGAGAACATCATCAACAATAGACCACTCACTTATGTGAGTGACAACATTAATGACCCGGAACCATTAACTCCAAATCATTTGATTCGGGGAGAACAAGTTAGTCTCCTGCCGGACTACAATATAGACTCTTCAGAAGACCCAAACTGGACTCAACGACATGATGAGCTCCAGACTAAGTTACAACATTTAACTAGAGTTAAAGCTCATTTCATTAAACAGTGGAAAACTGAGTACTTGATGGGTCTAAGGGAGAGACATAAACAAATGACTAAGAAGGATTAGTCTGACACAATTAAGGTAGGGGACCTTGTTCTCATACATGACAGTACTCCAAGACAATACTGGCCTCTGGCTAGAGTTTTAGAACTCAGACCAGGGGCAGACGGGGTAACAAGAGTGGTCAAATTAAGGACTTCAACGGGTGACACAACAAGAGACATTTCTCTTTTGTACCCTTTAGAGTCTGGACCCAAAACAATGGACTTTGGAGAACCTTCTCCACTGACAGTAACAACTGGAGACACTGAACTTCCAGTAACTATTCCTTTGACAGTAGGAGTGGTAACGCATCCTACTACAACATTGACAGACACAAGACCTCAGCGACAAACAGCATTAAAGGCGCGACTATTTTTACAACAAAAAATAGATGCTGGGGAATTGTAATTTTATCTTCTAACTTTCACTTTTTCTTTTCTTATGGTAAAGACCATAGACAGTTTCATCCTATGGATGTATATTTTCTCTTCTAATTAAATGCTACACCTCCATGAGAAGGTGAGGATAGGCACTGTTAATCAGATTAACAGGCATTTACAGTCAAATAGTTAGCTAGTCTACACTCAGACATAAAAATTGGTGACAATGACACCAAAATCTTTATCTCCCGGGGCCCCCAGTATATGGAAAACTGATGAGTGGGTAGTTGGGAGGTAACGAAAATGGTTCACTGAGTAGGTAGGTAGTTAACCTAACAATTATTAAATTCCTTTTATGTCAATAACTGGGTGGATGAAACCAATTGGTTGCTCACCAGAGTTATTCTCCACACTAGTATTTATATACTGTGTGACAAGAGCGTGCTCGGTAATAGATATACATTACCGATCAACCAACCGAGGAAAAAACCAAGACGACGCTGGTGGAAAAAGCCCCGCTAAAAGGAGAACAAAAAAGGAAAACGAGGAACGGGGCGAGAAGGACGGAACTGGAGAAGGGACAAGAACAGACAACGAAAAAGATCCCCACCAGCAAGTACGCTCTTAACAATAAAACAAGACAGGAAAAGGGACTCTCTAATAACTAGCAGTAAGTGACTAATTGTGTTTTTAACCCAAGTTTACGTAGATTCATTAAATTAAGCTGGGTCAGACAACTTAGGCCTACATTGTGGCCTAAGACCCAGCATCAACTCATAGCTTAACAAAGGTAAAGGTAGATTGCCCTAACCTAGTTTGGTGAGGAATCCTACTGTGGACCTCAATTTATCTGCCCGCTCTGGACCATTTCCGGAATCTCTAGGCTGACCCCTCTAGGCTAGACTTGATCTACTCTATAGTTAGACTGGAGAAATAAGGGGTGGGTTAATTGTGGACCAATTCATACAGAGCATTTTTCACATAATTCCACAGATTTCACTAAACAACACCAACATTCCACACACTCACATGACCAAAATACTTGGGGTTACATACAACACATCATTATCTTTTGCAAACCACATTCAGGACATTAAAAACAAATGTACGTCAAGACTTAACACGCTTAGGGTATTAACAGGCACAAACTTTGGACACCAGCAGGAAACAACATCACTCATATACAAACAATATATTCGCTCAGTTATGGACTATGCTAGCCCATGCTGGGCACCCATTATCTCAAACACACATATAAACACCTTACAGACAATACAAAACAACGCACTTCGTATCATTACAGGATGTTCTCAAACAACACCAATAGAACACCTGCATACAGAAACAAAAATACTGAAAGTTAGGGAACATTTAGACATGAGAACACAATTCATGGCAGCAGCGACAACTAACTCACAACACCTCGCACCATTAAGATAACACCAGAGAGACATTATAACCAAATACTCCATTCCATACCACGCCCCACAGACATCACTCAGTACAGAAAACACATACACACACACCTAACCCACAGAGCACTGACACGACTCGGTCCGAATGTGGTCCTTGGTGCGAAGCCGCCACCCATTGACAGGTCAGAGACCAGCCTGAACAGATCGGATCGAGTTAACTTAGCACGATTCCGATGTGGACATCACCCCAACTTACAGACTAGACAACTCCACAGACGACACCTGCCACCTGTGCCAGGACACAGCACAAACAATTGAACACATTATGACAGACTGTACCGCTCTAGCACAACATAAAACACAACACAACATCACTAGTGCGCTAAACCTATGGTCCACTCCGGAGAGGGCGATCGGTTACCTGCGTGCCGATCAGCCCACCCTGATCGAGCAAGCCGGCGCGCCGGCTTGCTCGATCAGGGTGGGCTGATCGGCTAACCACCACCACCACCAACAACAACAACTGTATGTTCATTATTCATAATGTTTCACTGGCCTGCATAGTCACTACTCCAAACAACTATCTCTTAACCTTCTATGAACTACTTGTATAATGTTTGTACTGTATCTGTTGAGTCTGAAATAAAGTTGTTGTTTACCAAAAGAAAATGGGAAACAACGAAAACGAAGTTTGATACACATTTCAGGGTAAACTGTTTAAAAATTAATATTTTCCTGTAATTATATGCTCAAAAAATTAAATTTCACTTCCTTTCAATGTAATTATTTATTTAGGCAAATTTTACACTGATGAATATATTTTCTTTATTACAACACATACTATATACAAGTGAAAACCATAGTCTAATATGTAATATAATTACAGGCTGAAATCTACTGTTAAAATGTAATCGTAAAATTATAATTTTTTTATAAAAAGACTTAAACTAAAAGGAATTTACAGACTGGTACATACTGTGTTATATTTTAATCATTTACATTTCAATACATAAACTTTGAAAATGAAATTAAATGTTTGTTTATGAATGAAAACAGCTGCTTTTATTCTGAAACCAGCATGTTTATTTTACGTTTCTAAATATCATAATAAAATCAGAATGTAGCCAACACTGTCATTTTATTTTACTCAATATTTTTGTTCTTAGAGTGATTTACGCAAAGCTCCTATTCACTTTTTATTACTTGTAAATATGAATGTTTACGTTTTCAATAAAATATATACGATTTCTTTAAAGTTAAAACAGAAAATGGAAGTACAAGAAGCGGGGCTAATGTAATTTCTGAAATTTATTTAAATTATTAACTAATCATATATAAAATCAAGCGATCAGTGACAAACAAACAAACAACCTTTATTTCAGACTCAATAGGTACAGACATTATACAAGTGGTACATATAAGGTTTAGTAACTACAGAGGCCAATGAAACACTATAAATAATGAATATACAGTTCAGAGTTGTGCTGTCCTCCAACCCAAAGTATCGTACCGGGCATGCCAAAATTATCGTATTTAATTTTAAATTATCGTACATATATATTATGTACATACTGTATATATGGATTAAAGTTGAAATATTTAACACTTTCCTATACTACATTAAGTGTATTGGTTTCAAAATCAAAGAAAAATATGACAAAAGCAGCATGCTCAACTTACTTAGTTCTGTCCTACTCTCCTGTGCAGAATGTTGTTTACACGCTGCTGGGCTGGGGCAAGTTCACAGATGATGCACTGTTGCCAGATACAATTACTTTTGGCTCTCAAACTGGACGAGAAAACCTCTAGAAACCTCCGAATCTTTATCCACATTTTATCTTTTATCATTTATCCTTTATCCTTTTAATCAGGACAACTGCACATTGAAAAGGGGTTTTGCAGTGCTTTTGGTAAATATAATCGATAGGCCAAAATTATCGTACATTTTGAAGACAAAATCGTACATCGTACACAGACTCCAAATTATCGTGCATATACGATAATTATCGTACTCACCACATCCCTGATACAGTTGCTCATGCCAGTGTTTCCAGATTCGAGATTTATAACATATATCAGTTACCAGTCTACTAACCATGGTTTCTATTATCTTACTGACTGACCTACCAAGCCTAGTGATATATCTACAGAGAAAATTCCGGCACAATTAAGTACATAATTGACGACAAACAACATATTGACATCAGAAGGAACACAATTTAGAAACCAAGGAATCCTTAACAATAACCTGAATACATTGCTATGTTACATACAACTTCTCATATTATACTTTCTATAGTTCCACCACGAGTGATTTGAACAAAGTCACCTTAGCATCTACTGTACAGTGTACACATATGAAATTTTCCAATCAAAGTATTTCCCTAAGCAGATAATTGTTTACATTGTCTCATAATATCACAGTCATGTAAAAGATCATCAGTTAGTATGTGGCTCAGATACTTTGTCTGGGTCACATCTAACAGCACAGCACCATATCATTCAGTTGAAATTCATGAAATTTTGTATTGTTCAGCATACTTCAGTAATCTAATTTTTACCTATACACTATTGATGAATGGTTCAATGCACCTTCAATTTCATAATAAATATTTCTCTTACTTACTTAAGTAGTGTTCATTCTGTCAGAGAATTCAATATATACAACATATTGCCGTTATTTTATCTATATTCTAACGAAATTGGCAACCCCGTTACTTTTCATTCCATTTTCAGTCATTATTCGTTACTTGTTACTTTCTTATATGCTTTCTTATGTTTTTCTGAAATGTAACAATTCTTCCTGAAAGACATTCAGTAATAGTTTTAAAATTTCAATTTTTTTCTTATATGAATAATCCATTAATCTTTTAGGCATTTTGTAACTTTTTATTCACGATTTATTTTAGTGTATTCTCTTCAATAATTTTCGATACTACGTGCAAAAACCAATTTTATTTTACATTTTCAGTTTTTTACTTAAGATCTATTGATCGCTATTAATATTATTTCAAATGGTAAAATTGTTAAATTGTATTGCTTATTATTTAAGTATAAGTCTTGAGGTGACGTGTCTGTATATATATGTATATAGTCTAAAGTCACTAAAGGGAAAAATCACTAAAAGAAAGCTGAATGGCAACACGAAGGGATAAACAGAGCAACGCGGGCTGTTCGTTGTTTTTTGGCCGGACTAGAGCATGGTTATTCATATCTGACTAAATCGTTGGTGCTAAGTTTAATTTGGTCATGTTTCTAAGGTGACAAATGGGGTAGAAAGTTGTCAGTAAATAATAATAGTTAGGGGTAATGTCTATAGCTTCTAAATTAGTAAAGTTAGAGAGTTTAGGTAGACTGCTTTGTGGGACGCAGGAAATCTATGGTAGGCCCTAAAGAATATCTAATTCAACGCACCGGTAAGTGCCTTTGTTTGTTGTTTAGAAACCTAGTAACTTAGCGGTGTCACTAACCCCAAGTTATTACATTTGGCGACGAGGATGGGATTCAATTAGGCTCATGGGATTCAATTTGGCTCATTGGAATAAATTTGGTTCATTAGATTAAATTTGGTTCATTGGATTAAATTTGATTCATTGGTCTTATTATTTTTTTATTCGGTTCAAAATCCCAGCTGAGCCGTGAACGGCCAAGCTCTGAAGGGCCAGTTCAACCTACAGCCCAAGTTAAGCTAGATTAAAAACTTACGGACTTGGAGGTCCTATTAGGTCCTACCTCAGGGTTGCTGACTCGATGTGGGCCTACCTTAGGCCTCAGTTGCATGAATTTAAGATAAAAAAAACAAAAGGGATACTATTTATGGTCTTCTTTCTAAACCTTGCAACAACAACACAACCTGCACCATTGCACGATACAACAATCTTGTATCTAAACAACCAAACTGAATTGCAAGAGAACTCTCTATAAGACCACACCCTGTAAGTACCGCATTCCACAAACGAGTAGAAAAGACGCGCAGCGCCCCAAAAAATGATGCCACAAGAGCCCAAAAATGCTAGCTCTAAATTAAGTGAATTTTTCACTAACCTTACAATTGTGAGATGGATATATATACACCTTAACTTAATATATACAAGCAATGCTGCATCATTCAGCTTAGTCATCATATCGCCTTGGGACAACAATGGTTCTTCCTCTTCTAGATTTTCTAACACTCCCCACCGAAGAGGCATTGTTGTCATTACCTTCTGCAAGTTTAGCCAAGCCTTCTCCATGAGGCTGTAACTCAAGTGTTTCATCTTGACTGTCCGTGTTTTTGCCAGTGGTGGGCACCGTTAACCAAAAAGTTAACTTCGTTAACCGCTAATCCGTTAACCAAATAGTTAACTTCGTTAACTGTTAATCCGTTAATTCGTTAAACATGTAACGGAAGTTATCGATAAACCGTTAACGTTAACTTTTATTATAAAAAAAATGAAAAACACAATACGGTATATATATAATTTAATTTTCCCTCTTCTTCTCGTTCTCCATTTTGTCCATGAGATGCATGTTGCCCTTCATGAAAATTAGCATATCAAAGTTTTCATCAGACAGGGATGATCTCTTGGCCCTCAGGATGTCCTTGCCCATAGAGAACAAACGCTCCACTGCAGCACTGGAGGGGATGGCTGTGTTGAACTTGATGAACAAGTCCACCAACACTTGCTCACCCAAGAAGGCAGCATCTTGTGTAAACACATGAGTTCAAGTTCAAATATTTCCACATAAATTAAAATAGTCATCCATAAAATTGAAAGAAAACCAAAAGAAAACGATGTATACTTATGCCCCTTTTGTCCTGTTGGTACTTAGAAGTTGACTCAATAAATCCTTTATTATTTCACACTTAAAAATAATAAACAAGAACAACAATTGTTTGAAGCATTCTTGAACATTTCAAGAACAAGATAAAAAATAAAATAACCCTTACCTTTGTTATTTGGAACAGATATGGCACAGAATATTCGGGAAGTAATTGCACTGAAATTTCTTCGGTCTTCACAGCAGAGATACTAAAGAGTAAACAGCCTCTGGCGCCACACGCTCACATTTACTTCTCAACGCCATCTATTATCTCATAAAGAAACTAATTCACATTGGGACTTGAAAGTACCGGCAGGATCAACCGGGTAGAAAAATAATTATGGAGATTTTAAAGATGTGGTACCTAGAAGTACCGCCAGGACATAAAGGGTTAAGGTGAAAACGCTCCCATTGTAAGACATCAATTAACTTAATTTATGTCATCAAAGTGACATGAGAATTGAAATCTTACCTGATCAGTTTTATGGTTCTTGAAATGTATCAAGGAGACTACTAATAAGGTACTCACAGACATATTATAAATATACATGACTTACTTGACAACGATTATTTTTAAATATTCACTAGCACAAACATGTTGCAAGAGACAGACTGCAAATGAAACGAATGTAGTTATTTGTTGTAATTGTTACATATATATTATTGAAAGTGCCTTAAAATGCTCGTGATATTTCTTGAAAGAAGTTGAAACATTCAACTCAAATGGCAAATCTTTCCGCCTGATTTTACAGTCGACCATGTTTTGCTCAAACCAATGCCATAAATAACTACCACATTTGGTAAGACACAAATTGTGGCGACGGAAACAAATATATCGCCTGATTTTGCACTGCGTAAATGGAAATTCGTTCATCACTATTAACAGTGGCGGATTAATTGCGCACCTGCTCAGCACTAAAAATAATAAAACTTTTAAACGTTTATTTATGAATTTTTTGGGTTAACGGACTTGAGTTAACGGAAGTTAAATGTAACGGAAGTTAATTAGTCCAATAATGATTTTCTAAGTTAACTTAAAAGTTAAATCGTTAACGAAAAAGTTAACTTCGTCAATTAACGATTAACGGATTAACGGTTTGTGCCCAGCTTTGGTTTTTGCTGATTTCTAAAGCATAGAGTTTTTGTATAGGTCTCTTTAATTTTCCTCCTGAAGTCTTTACCAGTGCAGACCTAACTAAATTGTCTTTGCCAACAAACAACTCTTCAATTATGCCAAGCTTCCAGCATTGCCTTGGTCTTTCATCCCCAATCATTACCACTTCTCCCACCTTGATACAATTTGCATTGGAGCCCTTTACATTGCCTGATGGGTAATAATTGAGTTCTGGCAAGTATTCCATCTGCCACCTCTTCCATAACTGATCTTGTAGCTCTTCAAGGTACCTGAACCTTCTGGTTAACTCTCCTTGAGTGCTCTGGATAGGCTGCAAGTCTTCTGGCACACTGGGGCTTGATGTTAATCGTTTACCACAAAGAAAATGATTTGGTGTCAATGGCTCTGCATCCTGCATACTGTTATAAACAAAAGTGATAGGCCTACTGTTCACCATTGCTTCTACTTCACACAAAACAGTGCAGAATTCTTCTTTGCTCAAATGAACATTAGCTAAAAGTTTCTTTAATAGACACTTTACACTTCTCACCAGCCTTTCCCAAAATCCTCCCCACCATGGTGCTCTATCAACAATAAACTCCCACTGTACCCCTTGGTGTGAAAAGTAGGATTGGAATCTTTACTCTTTTAGCAAGGACCAAACTTCTTGGAGTTCCTTTGCAGCCTTTTTGAAGGTTTTTGCATTATCCGATATGATTTTATTTGGGAAACCCCTTCTGTTCACAAACCTTTTAAAGGCCAAAAGAAATACATCACTACTTAAGTTGCTTACCAACTCCAAATGGATTGCTCTGGTGGTAGCACATGTGAAAAGACATATATAACCTTTGCTAGACTCCCCTTGATCATACACAGAGACTGGACCTGCGAAGTCTACTCCCACTACATCAAATGGGGCAGTATAGACACACCGTTCTCTTGGAAGTGGAGCCACCTTTTCATAATAAGGCCTTGCACTCGAACGCTTGCAAACCACACATTTATGCAAGACCTTTTTACTACTTGTCTAATTTTGGGAATCCAAAACTGTTGTCTGATCTCTATTATCACTTCTTTAACTCCAGCATGTAACAACTTATGATGAGTATCCAGGATCAAAAGTTCCACAAAGTGCCCCCCAGAAGGTAACAAAATTGGATGTCTTTTCTCCTCTGGAAGCACAGAAAACTGTACAGTAGTCTACCTCCTACTTTCAATAAATCCTGATCCAAAAACACATCCAAACCCTTGAGAGCAGAATGTGTTGGTAGAACCTGTAATGGACGGCTGGTGAGCAATTCCCTCTCTTCACCAAATTTTTCCTTCTGCACATATACCCCCCAGTATTGCCTTGCTTGCTGGATCTCCTTACTGTTCATAATTCCTTCCCTTCTTGTTTATCCCTTAATATTGTTGGTAAATCTATATACCCATGCTGTCACTCTTAACAACCTTTTCAGACTGCAAATGTCCTCAAGCCTCAATATGGGGTCCTGCTGCATAACTTGACAACTGTTCACAGTGCATTTTCTCATTTCACTCACCCATTCTTCTTGAGCCTGGCATTCTCCTACAATAGGCTGATTAGGCCAGTTTTCGCTTCCAAGTTTTAGCCACTCTGGCCCATTCCACCACAAACTTGACTGTGCAAGATCTTTCACTGAAGTTCCTCGTGTTGGTAAATCATCTGGGTTTTGGGTGCCTGGACAATGCTTCCATTGCTTGGGATCTGTGTGTGCTTGAATTTCCTCCACCGTATTGGCAACAAATTGTTTCCATTTCCTTGCCTGGCTTCTTAACCAGTGCCAAACTATAGTGGAGTCTGTCCAATAATAGCTTAGAATTTCATAGAGGGCCAAAGACTTTTGCACTGTAACTGCAAGCTGACTAGCAATAACTGCACCCATCAATTCCAACCTTGGAACAGAAAGCCTTTTCAAAGGTGCTACTCTGCTCTTTGCAGCAACCAACCTGCAACTTACTTCCTCTTTCAATGTGCCTCTTATATAAATACAAGTTGCATAGGCTTCCTCACTTGCATCACAAAAGATGCGCAGCTCCAAATTGTCTGGACTATTGTTCAACTCTCCAAAGTACCATCTTGGGATTTCAATGTCTCCAAGATGTGCCAATTCTTTGAACCAATATTTCCACCAAGAGGATCAAAGACCTTTGAAGCCAAACTAAGAGCTGTACGTTAGGTCCACCTTGTCTCATTCTCAGCCAGCTCTACTAAAGATTCCCCATTGAAGGTAAACAAAACCTCTCCTTGCTGCCAAACAATGCCTAGCACTTTTGCGTCTATTGCCCTGTTGTAAATTTAACTTTACTTACTTTTGCTAACTGCTATTATGTTTTCATTGTGTTTAATTATTATTTCTGTTCTGTTTCAGATGTAATCTCGATTATGAATTATGTTTGAATTAGTTGAATAAAGCCTCTAAACGTTGAATTCATTGGCCTTTTCATAACAATTTATTCAACTCATTCATATCATGGAAAAATTTCTGAGGCCTGAAAGATTTAATACAGATTCCAACTGTGCTAACGCAGCTAAGGAATGGAATCACTGGTTCCGCACATTCAATAACTTCCTCTCATCATTAGCTGACAATACTGTGGACAAATTGGCTCTTCTGGTGAACTATGTTACACCTACTGTCTATGAATTTATAGGTGACTGCAATACCTATGAAGACGCTATAGCTATCCTCGAAGGAATTTACGTAAAGCCTCAGAATGAAATCTATGCTAGACATTTGCTTGCAGTCCGCAAACAGGAGACTGGGGAGTCACTCGATACATTTCTCCAAGCACTGAAACAACTCAGTCGTGACTGCAACTTTCGCGACAGTACTGCAGTGCAATGTCGTGATGACTCCATTCGTGACTCTCTCATCAGTGGACTTCGATCCTCAGCGATTCGCCAGCGATTGTTGGAAAACAGAACTTTAGATCTTCAAACTGCCTACGATCAAGCTCGGGCCTTGGACGCTGCACAGCTACAGGCCGAATCATACCCCACTTATCATTCATCTGTTGTTGCCATGGCCGAATCAGAAAACAAGCCAAAAACGCCTTTATCTAACCGATCAGAATACAGTCCAATTGAGTCGGACGCTCCTGAAGATTCTGCCATGTCAGCTGCTGTAGTGCAGAAGTGCTACTTCTGCGGATTTCCTCGACACCCTCGGAACAAATGCCCTGCTCGAGAGGCTGTTTGTGGCCGGTGCACTAAAAAAGGACACTTCGCTAAAGTCTGCCGATCTGCTGCTGCTAAACCTACCTCTGCGGCAGCTCCATATTTGGCTACCATTTCTGCATCAGTTCCTGGCAGTTTATCGAAAGCTCTCCTACGAGTAAAGATTAATGGCATAACGGCCGACGCTCTCGTCGACACTGGAAGCTCGGAAAGTTTCATCTGCACAGAGTTATGTCTGCACAATTCTTTGCAATTGCTTCCCTGCTCCAGTAGCATTTCCATGGCTTCTATAGCATTTTCAGCGAGGGCCGCTGGTGTGTGTCATGCACAACTTGAGTATGATACTCATGTTTTTCAAGACGTCAAATTCACTGCTTTAAAGTATCTATGCGCTAATGTAATACTGGGGCATGATGTTTTGGGTGAGCATGAACGAGTGGAAATAGCGTTTAATGGTGCACATCCTCCACTCAAATTATGTAGTCTTGCTGCCGCGTCGGTGCCTCCACCCTCTCTATTTTCCTACCTCACGCCTGACTGCCGACCAATCGCAGATAAATCTCGACGATATTCGCTATCAGATTCAAAATTCATAGATTCTGAAATCTCTCGTCTTCTCAAGGAGGGTATCATCGAACCCAGCATTTCTCCATGGCGTACCCAGGTTCTCGTCACAACGAACGAACGACACAAAAAGAGAATGGTTGTCGATTATTCTCGGACGATAAACAGATTTACTCTTCTCGATGCCTATCCATTGCCCCGCATTGATGAGATTGATGAGATGGTTAAAGTGATCTCCCAATATGGATTCTACAGCACTCTAGACCTGAAAAGTGCGTACCATCAGATAGCTCTCAAAGAAGAAGAGAGAATATACACTGCATTTGAAGCGAATCAAAGACTGTACCAGTTTCGTAGAATACCTTTTGGAGTCACCAATGGCGTTGCGAGTTTTCAGCGTGTTATCGATGACGTTATTGCTAAGGAAAACCTAAGAGCTACCTATGCCTATATTGATAACGTCACTATTTGTGGCCGTACTCAGCAGGAGCACGACAGGAATCTTGATTGTTTTCTCGCTGCTTCCAAGAAATACAACCTTACATTTAATACAGATAAAAGCCTGTTTTCTGCCCAATCAATCAATCTTCTTGGTTATTGTGTTAGCAAGGGCACTATGAAGCCAGATCCTGAACGAATAAAACCATTGCTGGAGCTACCGCTCCCATCAGACCTTCCGTCGCTCCGTCGAGCATTAGGCATGTTCTCTTACTACTCACAGTGGATCCCTCATTTCTCGGAAAAGATTCATCCTCTCACTCGATCTACAGAATTCCCTCTTTCCAGTGATGCAAATGCTGCATTTCAGTCATTGAAGCAAGACATACGGAATGCTGTGGTGATGGCTATAGACTCTACTTCTCCATTCGTTGTTGAGACTGATGCGTCTGAACATGCGATAGCCGCTACTCTAAATCAAATGGGACGGCCTGTCGCATTCTTCTCCAGAACACTCTCAAAATCAGAGCAACATCACTCTGCCATAGAAAAAGAAGCTTATGCCATTGTTGAGGCATTGCGGAAATGGAAGCACTATCTCCTTGGGCATCACTTTCAGCTCGTTACAGATCAAAAATCAATGGCATTTATGTTCAACAACAGAGAGACTGGAAAGATAAAGAATGAAAAGATAATGAGATGGCGCTTGGAACTGTCATCCTACTGCTACGACATCGTTTACCGACCTGGTAGAGATAATGTAGCCGCGGATGCACTGTCACGCAGTCATTGTTCGGCTAAGGGAACTGATCTATTATATCAATTGCACGATTCTCTCTGTCACTGGAGTAACTAGGATGGCCCATTTCATCCGTTGCCGCAATCTTCCTTACTCAATGGATGATATAAAGAAAATGACAGCTTCTTGCTCTCTATGTGCGCAACTCAAGCCTCGATTTTATAAACCACCAGCAGATCATCTAATTAAAGCAACTCAACCATTCGAGAGGCTCAATATTGATTTCAAAGGTCCTCTGCCTTCTTCAACTGGTAACAAGTACCTTCTCGTAATCATTGACGAATTCTCACGGTTTCCTTTTGCTTTCCCTTCCCCCGATCTATCTTCATCTTCGGTCATCAAGTCCTTATGCCAATTGTTCTCCATTTTTGGCATGCCAGCATTCGTGCATAGTGACCGGGGGTCTCCCTTTATGTCACATGAACTACGGAAATTCCTCCATGAGAGGAGAGTGGCTACCAGCCGTACTACTCCATACAACCCACAGGGTAATGGTCAAGTCGAGCGCTATAATAGCATTATTTGGAAGGCCGTATCTTTAGCTGTGAAATCCCGAGATTTGGATAGCTCTCAATGGGAAGCTGTACTCCCGGACGCCTTACATTCTGTTCGATCCTTGCTCTCAACTGCCACTAATATGACACCTCACGAACGATTCTTTGGATTTCCTCGTCGATCATCTTATGGCAGTGCTATACCAACATGGTTGGTCTCACCGGGGAGGGCTCTCCTCAAAAGACACGTACGTCATCATAAAGACGACCCATTGGTCGACGAAGTAGAGATATTAGATGCTAATCCACAATATGCGCACGTACGTCTACAGGATGGACGGGAGACCACAGTTTCCGTCAGGCATTTAGCACCAGCCCCGCAAGAAAATGTCCGTTTGGATGCAGATGCAGAACCTGTGATCTCTACATCCAATGAACAAAGGCAAGAAACTTCGACAAAGAACGATCCCCCGGATCTACCGTCAACTAAAAGCCCGAACTCCCCTGTACACATGGATGTGGAGAAAGGTATGGAAGATGAGCAACGACACATCACCAAAAACAGTAGTCCATCAATTGATGTTCCAGTCAATGCTGAAGACATCCCGTTACGTCGATCTCAGCGCCGCAGGAAAGCGCCGGATATTTTAGATTTGTAAGATATGTACTGTAATGTAATTCGTCTCATATTAATTTTTGAGAAAATTTATGTTTTGCCTTTTGGGAGGGGTGAATGTTGTAAATTTAACTTTACTTACTTTTGCTAACTGCTATTATGTTTTCATTGTGTTTAATTATTATTTTTGTTCTGTTTCAGATGTAATCTCGATTATGAATTATGTTTGAATTAGTTGAATAAAGCCTCTAAACGTTGAATTCATTGGCCTTTTCATAACATAACTCCTTAATACCAGAATCCTCAATACTTTCTGCTGCATCAGGTACTACACAGGACTGACTCATAAACTTTTGTAATTGAGAATGATTGGTCTGCCATTTTCTAAGCTCCATGCCAGCCTCCCTCATTATAGCTCTAGCCTCCATGAATATCTGTTTAGCCATGTCTGTATTATCCATGGAACACAGCAAATCATCAACATAAAATATTTTCCTTATGTGTTCAATAGTGTTAGGATAGACTTCAGAATATTTCTTAAAATGGTACTGCATAGTAGCTGCCAACAGAAATGGACTAGAGCTGAGGCCAAACAACACTGACTTCATTCTATATGCTTGAACCTTAGGTTCATTTTCCATGTGCCACTGATGTCTCTACTTCTGGGGTAGGCCTACTAGGAGTGTTTTCACACAATAATGGCTGATGCCTGCCATGACATTTTTTGCACAAAATTTTAAACTTGCAAAACCTTGCTCTGTGACCTTTCAAAAAACATTTAAAACATGCTGTGGACTTAGTTACCCTGTCCTTTCTCTCCTCAAAAGGTAAAGCCTCAGCCACCTCACATTTATATGACTTGTGGTTGCCTTCGCAAAATATGCATTCCTTGATTCCCTTTAATTTATTTTCAGAGGATGCATGTAGAGCTGACACTGTACCTGGGCTATTCCCTTTTGTAGAAACCTTGGTGCTGTGCCTACCTTTGTCCCCTTGTTTAACATCCCACTGTGCAAACTAAATTCCCTCTCGTCTTGCTAATTATGTGCCTAAAAGACTTAACATCTGCTGAAGGGGGATGTACATATGTTCTGTAGAGTTTCCCCTACTTAATTCAAGCAAAATTGAGCTAGGTAATTTAGACTCCAGTATAGTGACGAACATTATACCATACATTTCCATTCCTACACCCAAGTTGTCCAGGGACCTAGTTCTAACTTCAAATTCATCATATAACTGCCGTAACTCCTTGACATTATTGGGATTATTAACAGGAGGTATAGCTAAAAGTTCACGGAGGTGGCTTTTAATTAAGATCTCTGGCTTACCAAACCGTTTTTTTAATATATCCCAAGCCACATTATAATTAGCCTCTGTTAATGCTAATCCTGCTATTGTCTTTGCTGCCTCCCCTTCCAAGAGGGACTGTGTGGTGCCGCGTTTGTTAGCGGGCTAAAGATAAAGTAAAGGCCAATTTGAGGCTTTATTCAACATAAACATAGCATAGATCTGAAACACAGAAAACAATAATTAGTAAAGACTTGTTACACAGAAAACAATAATTAGTAAAGACTCATTACATTCCTCTCTTCTTTTATAATACGTGATCACAGAAAACAATAATTAGTAAAGACTTGTTACACAGAAAACAATAATTAGTAAAGACTCATTACATTCCTCTCTTCTTTTATAATCCGTGATACTTTGCACGGTAAGAACCAAAACGACAAGTTCAAGATATTTTGGAAGAAAGAAGAGTCTACAAGTTTAGGCGTTGAGCTGGGTATCTGATTCGAGTGCTTCTTCTCAGAGGGGGACTCGTCTCGGAGGTTACTGACACAGGTGGGCCTCTCTCGACTTCGACTGGAGTCGCTTCGACGGGAGCTGTTGGGACCGTGTGTCGGCGGATCTCAGCGGGTTCTGAGTCGTCCGTTAGCGGGGTGGAATTGATTGGCGGACTGGGTACGGGGGGTTCATAGTGATTCGTGTCATCCGTATTGCTACGTCCCGCCGGTGCCAGGTCCCTGATGGATACGGTATCTTCTCTCCCATTCGGATGCCGTATAAACGCGTAGTTGGGGTTTGCCTCAATTAACTCAACTTCCTCGACGAGGGGGTCGTTCTTGGATCGGCGAATGAATTGGCGAAGGAGTACAGTTCCCGGAGAAGACAGCTACGTCGGTAGTGCAGAACCGGTAGAAGTACGCCGCGGGTGCGTGAATAGACGCTCGTGAGGAGTTTCTTTCGTGGCCGTACACAGCAGCGATCTAATCGAGTGCAGCGCGTCTGGTAGGACGGACTCCCATTGCGACATCGGCAACCCGCGATCTTCTATGGCTAGTTTGATGGTGTTCATGATGATTCCATTGTAACGTTCGCATTGCCCGTTTCCTTGGGGGTGATACGGCGTTGTGCGACTAGTCGCGATACCATGTTTAGTTAGGAACAGTTTTAGTTCCGAAAACATAAACGATGTCCCTCGATCTGTGTGGATGTAAGAGGGAGTTCCGAAGGTAGAAAATAACTCGGTGAGACGGGCGATAACGGTTGACGTGTTCGTATCACGGCACGGGAAGGCAAAAGGAAAGCGTGAATACTCGTCGATTACTGTTAGGATGTAAGGTCGCGAAGTTGCGCTCGGAAGCGGGCCTTTAAAGTCGATGTTAAGTCGGTCAAACGGGGACATGGCCCGTATTAAGTGACTAACTTCTGGTTTATAGTACTGTGGCTTACATTTAGCGCATGTTTGGCATTCCGACGTAACTCGTTTGATGTCATCCACTGAGAATGGTAGGTTCCTAGCTCTCACAAAATGAGTCATCCGGCGGACTCCTGGGTGTATCAGATTAACATGCAGCTGGGCGAGGGATATTCTTGGAGTAGCAGCGCAAAAGGATCGCGACAATGCGTCTGCGGCTCGGTTCTCGGGGCCCGGTCTGTATTTTATTGTGAATGAGTAGCCGGCTAGTTCTACACGCCAACGGAGAATCTTATCGTTCTTAATACGACCAGTAGCTTTTCCATCGAACATGAAAGATACGCTCCGCTGGTCAGTGACGACAGTAAAGTGTCGATAAGCTAAGAAGTGCTTCCACTTGCGAATGGATTCGATTACAGCGTATGCCTCCTTTTCAACGATGTGATGGCGACGTTCTGTGTTATTCAGAGCGCAAGAAAAGAACGCCACCGGGCGGCCGTTCTGGGTGAGGGTGGCTCCGATTGCTGAAGAGGAAGCGTCCGTCTCCACAGTGAACGGCAGTTCTTCATCGATTGAACCGACGACAGCTTTCGAGATATCATCTTTGAGTGTTTGGATCGTTGATACTTCCTCGCGAGTTAATGGGAATGATGAAACGTTGAGCAGAGGTTTGATCTTGAGGGAATAGTTCTGAATCCATTTAGCATAGTATGCGAATAGTCCGATTACGCGTTGTAGAGACGACTTGTTGCGAGGAGTTTGAAGTTCTTGTAGTGGCCGGAGGCGTTCGGGATCGGGCCGCAATACGCCATGAGAGATAGAATATCCGAGCAGGTGCACTGATGTCATCGAAAGCTTGCATTTTTCCTTGTTTAGACTCAGATTTACTCGTTTAGCGGCTTCCCAGAAATGTCGAAGGTTCTCATCGTGCTCTTCCCAAGTGGTTCCGCAGATAGTGAGATCGTCGAGGTAGGCGTATGTTGATGATAAGTTAGTTGTTCGAGGATATGAATTCGTTCATGACGCGCTGGAAGGCCGCGGCTCCGTTAGTTACTCCCATAGGGATCCTTCTGAATTGGTATAGATTTCCGTCAGCCTCGAATGCTGTGAAAGGTCGTTCAGACGGATCGATTTCTACCTGGTAGAGTTACTGGGTTCAATTATCTCATCCCAATGAAAATTTTGTCCTCAGAGCAAAATCGTCTGGACTTCGTGGCGATGGGACGACAATCGGCAGTTAAGTTGCCGAATAGTGGTGGGGCTGAAATTCTTGATCGAGTAAGGCCGCATATATGGAGTGCTGGCTCCGGACCTCCGAAATTGATGTTCAATTCCTTGTGTCTGATTAAGAATGGGGTACCGAGTATTATGTCAGCGCACAGATCCGACAAGACGGATAGTTCGAGCTTTTCGTAGTCGCGGTCTCCCATCGTAACCTTCACTGTACATCGACCTGAGATGGCTGCGGATAGATTAGGCGAAGCCATTGATACGACGCCCGAGTGCGGAAGAATGGGCAGCTCTAAGTGTTTGGCTAGATCCTCACGAATGAAGTTGTCCGAGCTGCCAGTATCCAACAAGGCGAGACACGAACGGCCGTTGACGAGGATATCGACTGTTGAGTTGGTAGGCATGGAGGAGCTACACGATAGAGTGGTACTAATGGTCGCTAATGCTGCGGCTGAATGAGACGCTGTGGTTTTATCCTGTTTTTGACGTGCCGAGGAAGTACTTGAGCGGCAGACTTTGGCCCAGTGGCCGGTCTTTTCACATTTCGCACAGATAGAATCCTTTGCCGGACACCTGCTTCGTGGGTGGCGTCGAGACCCGCAGAAGAAGCACAGAGCGGCTTTGTTGTCGAAATTCGTAGCGGCTGAGGAGTTTGGGAGATCGTCTCCTTGAACGCAGGCAGGCCGGGCAGAGTCAGTAGTCGGCGACGGTTCGTGGCGAGAGCCAGTGGCTGCAACAGCACCGTAATGAGTGAGGTACGATTCTGAGTTTTTCTGGGCCTGATCTAATGTTCGAGCCTGGACGATAGCCTTTTCCAGTGAGAGTGTGTCATTTTCGAGTAAGCGGGTGCGGATGGCGCTATCTCTAATTCCTCGGATGAAAGCGTCTCTCACAGATGAACTCCTGTTTTCGTCGGCGGAAACCGATTTGAAGTTGCAGTCATTGGCTAGTTGTTGAAGAATTTGCAAGTACTCATCGAGGGTTTCCTTGGGCTCTTGGTGACGGGTGGACAACAGGTGGCGAGCGCATACCTCGTTTGGCTTCTTGACGTAGGTGGCCTCTAAGGCTGCCATGGTATTCTCATAAGTAGAGCAGTCTTGAATGATATCAGCGACATCGGGGCCGATATGTATGAATAGAACCTCCAATTTATTGTGGTTGTGTTCGGCGATAGTACTCAAGAAATATTTGAATCCGCGCGACCATAATTTCCATAGTTTCCCAGCTTGGGGAGAATTCGGAGAAGTAATAAATTTATCCGGGCGAATCACCTTCTCCATGATATAGTAAGATTACTGGATGAATATTTGCTTGCTGTATCTGAAAGGCCGACTGAATGGCTGATTGAAATGTTGAATAAATTGTGGTGCCGCGTTTGTTAGCGGGCTAGAGATAAAGTAAAGGCCAATTTGAGGCTTTATTCAACGTAAACATAGCATAGATCTGAAACACAGAAAACAATAATTAGTAAAGACTTGTTACACAGAAAACAATAATTAGTAAAGACTCATTACAGACTGCAAATAATTAAACTTCTCCACCGCACTTAACACTTGACTAGAATGAACTGCTGATTGAAAACTGTCTGCCCATCCTTGCCATTCCTGAATACTCCCAGAAAATGTTTTGAGTACAAGCCTTGGTAACTGAACTGCAGATCTGTTAACCTTAACTTCACAAACACCATTTGCTGAGGGTTGTGTTTCATTATTAGACCTGGTCTCTAACTGTACTGAGCTGCTAAACTCTTTTGTTCGGTGGCATACTTTAATTATATCATCAATAATCTCTTCAAAGTAAATTATGTTATTTTCTATTTCATTCTCTTCTATAACAGCCTCAATTTTAACATTTACTTCACTTAGAGCAACCTTTTTAGTTTCTAATATGGAAAGCTGCGCAGTCACTAAGCTTAAATCCTCTCACTCTATGGCAGAATCTATAGTGGCAATGACCTTTGTAATTAGACCTTTGTAGGCACTTCTCCTTTTTTTAAACTTGTTCAATTCAGCTGCACTCATCTTCAATGCAAACAACAATTGGGCTCAATGCCAAATAACCTGAATTGGCAAAAATACTTAACCAAACTGATCAAACGCAAATTTTGCTGTTTACAAATAAACTGAATTGCTTGGTTGGGGTACTGACCAACCACCAGTATGAAATACCAAATTTTCCACCCAAGTAACTGGCGCACCGAAGTCTGCAACCTTCGCCTACGAATAATAAACCAAACTTAACCAAACTGGTAAAAATATAGGCCCAAAACAACGACAGACGAGTGGCCAAGTTTCGCAATTGGGCGACCAAACTTTCTACCCTGGGACCTTAACTCAATTATGCTCAACCCGTCTAGGCCTAACTTGGGCTACAATTTGCACAATCAGAACTTTGCCGAAAAATAGTCACTGACTCAGTCTTGGGCTGGAATCCGGTTCTGAAGGACCATGTTATTATTTTTTTATTGGGTTAAAAATCCCAGCTGAGCCGTGAACGGCCAAGCTCTGAAGGGCCAGTTCAACCTACAGTCCAAGTTAAGCTAGATTAAAAACTTACGGACTTGGAGGTCCTATTAGGTCCTACCTCAGGGTTGCTGACTCGATGTGGGCCTACCTTAGGCCTCAGTTGCATGAATTTAAGATAAAAAAAAGGGGCACTATTTATGGCCTTCTTTCTAAACCTTGCAATAACAACACAACCTGCACCATTGCACGATGCAACAATCTTGTATCTAAACAACCAAACTGAATTGCAAGAGAGCTCTCTATAAGACCACACCCTGTAAGTACCGCATTCCACAAACGAGTAGAAAAACCGCGCAGCGCCCCCAAAAATGATGCCACAAGAATACCCAAACAATGATGCCACAAGAGCCCAAAAATGCTAGCTCTAAATTAAGTGAATTTTTCACTAACCTTACAATTATGAGATGGATATATACACACACCTTAACTTAATATATACAAGCAATGCTGCATCAATCAGCTTAGTCATCATATCGCCTTGGGACAACAATGGTTCTTCCTCTTCTAGATTTTCTAACAATTGGATTTAATTTGGCTCATTGGATTTAATTTGGCTTATTGGGTTCAATTTGGTTGTTTGGAAAATTGGATGTAGCCTAGCCTAGTGGGTCGTCCGATTTGGTTGGTTTGTGTTGGTAAGCTACCGTACTATAGCTTAGGTCCCGCCGGCCTAACTCTAAAACTAATTCCTACTCAGCCCTAACTCTAAAACTAATTCCTACCCAGCCCTAACTCTAATACAATTTACTATTCAGCCCTAACTGGGGAGTAACTAGATCAAATTTAAACCAAATCTAACCTACTTCACGTTATTTGGCCTAAATCGGTTTTGTTCTAGCATGTCGGTGATTGGCCATATAAGCCCCTACGAAGACTCTGGGGAGGACTTCGAAGCTTATGCCACTAGGGTGAGGTTGTTTTTCGAGGCAAATTCCATTCCTGATGCTAAGAAAGTACCTACCTTTTTAACTATAATAGGCCCTAAAACGTTTGGCTTAGTTATGGACCTAGTTGCTCCTAAAGCACCGGAAACTTGCACCTATAGTGAATTGGTACAGGCCCTAACCGATCACTACAAACCCCGAGTAGTTCTCATCTATGAACGTTTCAAATTTTATTCGAGGCATCAGACGGTGAATGAAAGCATTGCAGAGTTTGTTGCAGGAATAAAAGCCCATAGCCGTACTTGTAAATTTGGGGACAAATTAGACGAAATGCTAAGAGATAGGTTTGTAATGGGTCTCAAAGAGGAGTCTACCCAGAGAGCCCTATTAGCTATACAGGACCTAACTTTTAGTCAGGCTGTAGAAATAGCTGCGGCTAGAGAAGCAGCTGCTAAAGATGTTAGAGCTTTTGGCAGTCACAGTAGTAAAGCCCAACACGTAAATAGCTTAAATCTTCTAGGCCTGGCAGACCTAATGAGCCTACTAGACAGACAAATAAAAGGTATGCGGCAAATACGACTAAACCTACTAATTCAAACGCTAAACAGGAGGAAAAGCCTTCCAAGCCATGTACTGGGTGTGGAAAACACCATTGGAAGAAGGACTGCCCTTTTAAAGAAGCAGTTTGCCGAAACTGTAGTAAAATAGGCCACATAGCTAAAGTTTGTTTTTCAAAGAAAACAAGGGGTGAAAATTCTAATTATAACATTTCTAGTGTAAATCCTCAAAAGGGAAATACTTCGAACATTGGAGTGGAGTACCTATTTTATGAGCAGCAAAGTGGTGATAATACAGGCCCATATATTGTAGAGGTAGGCCTAAATGGAATTACAGTTCCTCTAGAACTAGATACAGGTGCTGCCCGAACTGTCATGTCCAAAACAGTTTTTGACAAAACTTTCAAAAATACACCTAAACTACATGCATCTAAACAATACTAAAAAAATATGGGGACATACAAATACCTATTTGTGGAGAAGCATCCATCACAGTTACACTCAACAAGAAAACTTTGTCTCATCCCTTAACTCTTTTAGTGGTGGATGAGCAAGGGCCTACTCTACTAGGCCGTGATTGGATTGATGCTTTGAAAATGCCGATTGACAAAATTTTGCCAAAGGGTCAGGCAGATGTGCATACACTCTCATATCCGTCTGACATAGACTCATTGTTAAGGGAGTTTTCTTCTGTTTTTGGGCCTGAAGTAGGCAACCTAAAAGGCCATCAGGTCTGTATAGAAGTAGATCCTAATGTAACTCCGAAATTTTGTAAGGCTCGTTCAATTGCGCATGCACTGGAGAAGGTAGATTTAGAAATTGACAGGCTGCTCAAAGATAAAATTATCGAACCAGTCACACACGCTAAGTGGGCTGCCCCAGTAGTTCCTGTACTAAAACCTGACAAGTCCGTGCGGTTATGTGGGGATTACCGTTTAACAGCAAATAGAGCAGTCCTTCTAGATTGCTACCCTATACCCAAGCCTGATGAATTATTTAGCTCTCTTGCTGGGGGTAAATATTTCACAAAACTAGATATGTCCCAAGCCTATGCTCAACTAAGTTTAGATGAAAATTCTAAAGAACTAACTATCATAAATACGCACCGAGGCCTATATAAGTACAATAGGCTATGCTATGGAATAGCATCGGCTCCGGGTATTTTTCAGAGGACAATGGACCAAGTTCTAGGTCACATTCCGGGGGTACTTTGTTTTCTAGATGATGTCCTCATTTCAGGTTCGTCTAAAAAAGAACACCTAACTAGATTAACCACAGTTCTAAAAAGACTCCGGGATGCCGGACTTAAGCTAAAGAAAGAAAAGTGTTCGTGGGTCACTAACGAGGTTTCATATTTAGGGTTCCGCATAGATGCCTCAGGCATTCATCCAACGGTGGATAAACTAGAAGCAATAAAAAATGCACCACCTCCACAAAACATCACACAGTTACAAGCTTATTTAGGTCTCCTAAACTTTTATAGGAAATTTTTGCCTAATGCATCGACTTTCCTTGAACCCCTAAATAAGCTATTACGATCTGGGGAACAGTGGAGATGGGAGAAAACCCAAAAGGAAGCATTTGAGGCTTCCAAGGACGTACTACTAAAGTCCACTCTCCTAGTGCATTATGATCCTAAACTTCCTCTCATAGTTTCAGCAGATAGCAGTTCTTATGGAATTGGGCAGTGTTATCTCACCACATTGATGGTGTAGATAGGCCTATCTGTTTTGCTTCTAGAACACTAACTGAGACTGAAAGACGATATGCACAACTTGAACGTGAAGCCTTAGCCTTAGTATTTGCAGTAAAAAAATTCATTTCTATCTATGGGGTCATGAATTTAAACTAATTACTGACCATAAGCCTCTTTAGGTTTATTTTCACCTAATAAAAATATTCCAGTTATGGCCTCAGGTAGGATTCAACGATGGGCACTGATTCTACAAGCCTATAAATTTGACTTAGTACATCGGTCAGGCAAACTTCTAGGTACGGCTGATGCGCTAAGTAGGTTGCCTTTAGAAAATCCAAATGAATGTGTACCTATACCTACAGAATGGGTTCACTTGGTGGAGTTTTTGGAATCCACTCCAGTATCTGCGGTACAAATAGAGCAGTGGACAAAATCAGACCCTATTCTGTCTAGGGTCATCCATTACTGCTCAGTTGGTTGGCCTACTAAGGTTGAGAGTGAATTACAGCCTTTTTATCAACGTCAGTCTGGACTCTCGATCCAAAATGGCTGTCTCTTATGGGGCCACAGAGTGATAATTCCGAATGAAGGCAGGTCGAATTTAGTGAAGGAACTTCACGCTGAACACATGGGTGCAACAAAAATGAAAGAGCTGGCGAGAGCTTATTTCTGGTGGCCCGGTTTAGATGGAGAACTCGAATCATTGGTTCGTTCCTGTCAAAGCTGCCTAGAGAACAGAGATCTCCCAAGGAAAAGTCCACTTCATCCTTGGGAATGGCCTACTATACCTTGGCATAGGATCCATGTTGACTATGCAGGTCCTATAAATAATTTATTTCCTAGTCATTGTGGACGCCTACTCTAAGTGGGTGGAAATTTTTCCAACCACTTCCACGACTTCGGGTGTTACTATTCGCTTACTCCGTTCGTGTTTCGCTCGATGGGGTTTACCCGTAGTCCTGGTTTCCGACAATGGTACTTGTTTTACCAGTGAGGAATTTCGTTCTTTTGTCCACCTAAATGGCATTAGACATGTCCGGTCTAGTGTTTTTCACCCGTCTACTAACGGTCTCGCGGAAAACATGGTCCGTACTTTCAAGTCGGCCTTGCGTCATTCTCGTGGGGAGGAAATGCAAGTGGTGTTGGATAAATTTTTGTTTAAATATCGACTAACACCTCACACAACGACGGGGGTGTCTCCTTCTAAACTTATGATTGGCCGGGAATTCGTTCAGTTTTCGATTTGTTACGTCCAAACGAAACGTTACAACGACGAGTTTTACGCCATCAGGAAAAACAGAAGTTGTACCACGACACTAAAAAAGGGAGAGTTATAGAAGCGCAACCTAATGATCCAGTTATGATTCGCAACTATGGGGCTGGACCAAAATGGGTTCCTGCAACTGTGCAGGAGAGAACGGGCCCTGTTTCCTTCAAGTGCCAACTAGAAGATGGTCGTTCTATTAAACGCCATCAGGACCAGATATGGGAACGTGAATTGCAGAATGACCGGAGTCTTCCGGAAGAGAGAACCGATCCTCTGGAAAATGGTTCAATTCGCCCGCCTATGCATGTTGCACCTATTCCTACTACATCAACCCCGCTCCGCAGGTCGTCTAGGGTCTCTCACCCCCTGACAGACTAAACTTGTAGGGAGGAGTGAGGTGACGTGATATATATATATATATATATATATATATATATATATATAGTCAGTCTAAAGGGAAAAATCACTAAAAGAAAGCTGAATGGCAACACGAAGGGATAAACAGAGCAACGGGCTGTTCGTTGGTTTTGGCTGGACTAGAGCATGGTTATTCATATCTGACTAAATCGTTGGTGCTAAGTTTAATTTGGTGATGTTTCTAAGGTGACAAATGGGGTAGAAAGTTGTCAGTAAATAATAATAGTTAGGGCTAATGTCTATAACTTCTGAATTAGTAAAGTTAGAGAGTTTAGGTAGACTGTTTTGTGGGACGCAGGAAATCTATGGTAGGCCCTTTCTTTGTTGTTTAGAAACCTAGTAACTTAGCGGTGTCACTAACCCCAAGCTATTACAAGTATAAAAGTAATAAAACCAGGTATTTTTTATGATATTATATATCTGACCTTAATTAAATATTTGCTCGATATTCAGAAATGCGATGTAGATATATCATATATACGTATATTACGAGAGCTGTTATCGAGCTCTTAACTGCAGAGAAGGGAACAGTTGGAAATATTCACAAACGTCTACAAAACGTTTACAGAGATGCTGTTGTTGATAGAAGCGCAGTTGGACGCTGGTTTAAACGTGTGAAATCATCAAAGAGAGGGAGAGCCAGCCTCGATGATGAGCCACGCAGGGGTCGCCCGGCATCGGCTGTGACATCTCACACTGTGCAACGTGCTAACAGCATCATTCGATCAAATCGGTGCGTCACCTACGAGGATCTATCAGTGAACCTAGGAATTAGTGAAGGAAGTGTGAATACGATCATTCAGCAACTGGGATACTCAAAAGTGTGTTCACGGTTTGTTCCTCGCCAACTGACTGAAGATCACAAAGCCCAAAGAAAAGAAATTGCTTCTGAGTCGTTGGTTCAATACGAGACAGATGACTTCCTTTCACGAATTGTGACTGGGGATGAGACTTGGGTACACCACTTTGAACCTGAAACAAAGCGCCAGTCCATGGAGTGGCATCACGCAGACTCCCCACGCAAGAAAAAGTTCAAAATGGCTCCCTCTGCATGAAAGGTTATGGCCACCATCTTCTGGGACATGAAAGGGGTGATTCTGGTGGACATTATGAAGAAAGGACAAACAATCAACTCAGAGGCATATATTGCTACCCTACAAAGACTCCAGAGACGTATAAAGCGAGTCCGACCGGAGAGAAAAATGGAAGACGTCCTTCTTTTGCACGATAACGCAAGACCACACAACAGTTTGCAAACAAGAGAGCCATCACAAAAATGCGCTTGACTGTATTACCTCACCTTTCATAGAGGTGGCTCCAGCGGAACCCAGCGGACTTTCACCAGCAAGGAATAAAGGCCCTTATTTCGAGGTGGAGGAAAGCCGTAGAAAAGGATGGAGACTATGTGGAAAAATAAAAACTTGTACAAAAGGTATGTAACTACTCGTGTACAAAATTTCTGGAACTTGCAAGGAAACTTGGAAAGAAAGAAAAAGTTGGGGCAAAATATATTGAGTGGCCCTCGTATAAAAGTATATTCCTGTAACTATAAATCTAGATTTCTAAAAGTATATTAATTATGCTATTAAAAGCAGGTTATAAAAGCTACTTTACAAACGTAAAAAGGCATCCGTATTTTTTCTGCAACTTTCCTTGTGAACAGATGTGTTTTACCGACTGTCCAGTGTTACCAATTGAATAAGTGGTTTTCGTTGAAGTTTCTTTAAAAAAAAATAGTGTTTGGTGCATTCTTAACTAAATTACCTCGTGTTACTAATCATTCATTAACGAATATATTTAATTTATTGACTTTATTCATTACTATATTATTTGATTAAACCAAGGCTAGTACACGTGGCTTGCCTTGTTTGTTTTTCGAATCTATTAGAAAACGAGGTTTAATAAGGTTCATTTTGCCTTGCTACGAGCTCATCAAGTAAAATCAGGGCCTGTTAAGGCATACGCCAGTTACGCCATGGCGTAGGGCCCCCAGGGGTGCATTTACAGTGTGCGGGGCCTTGGGCAAACTATTTCTCGGGATGTATTATTTTAGTGTGTTAATGAATGACAATATTTTGTAATGCACATAACAGATATTTTTTTTAACACACAAAACACACATGCGGAAGCCATTCGGCTTATTAATGTGATATTAAAGACTATAACTTAACTATGTACACATACAGTGTATACAGCTACACTAGTAGGCTACACAATTGTAACGCACTTAATAAACATCTACACAGTTATTATAATGCACTTAATAAACAGCTACACAGTTGTAATGCACTTAATAAACAGCTAAACTGTACAGCTTACTGTACTGACTAAGTGTACTGTAGATAGAATGTAAATTTGTAATGAATATTACATAGGACGCTTCCTGGCTTTTTGTTTGGAAAACTGCGTGATTGTGTCCTCGAAACTCGTCGCAGATGGCAAATACGTGACGTTTAATTTTTTTTAATTGAAATTTGCGGGGCCATCGGGCGCGGGGCCTTGGACATTTGCTCGGTGCGCCACCCCCTAAATGCGGCCCTGAGGGCTTCCCCGGATTTTGGGCACCCCCCCCCGGAATTTCTCCTCCCCCTCTAGTTTTATCGCTCGCCGTACTCACCTGAAAACAAATAAAATAAAATCTTTTCGTGGTGAGAGCTACATTCCTATAGTTGATTGCCTATCACAGGCAATTGAAAAGCGACACAGTGCCTACACAGATGCTCAAAAGACCTTCAGGTGCATATTCCTCCTTGCTTCTAAAGATCCTCTTCCAGAATCATCAGTTGCAGATCTCGTGGCTGCTTACCCAAGTGATTTGGCCGAAGATAGCTACACTGAATTTGAACAATTTCGCCGCTTCCCTATTGACTGCCAAAAATGTTCTGATTCATGCTCCAAAGGGTGCCTGCGCCATTGCTCTCCATTAAATTGTCGAAAGACCCCAAAGAAAGTGATGAAGCATCTGACTGCTCATCCTTTGACTGTAAGTGCATTTCCTAATGTAAAAACAGCAGTAGCAATATTCTTAACCATTGGTGTTTCAGTCTGTGAGGCGAACGTTCTTTTTCATGCATGGGTAGGATTAAGAACTGTATGAGGTCATGCCTCTCAGATAAAAAGCTGAGCAATCTCTGTATCCTGTCAACAGAATTCGATCTCACACGATCACTACCTCTCAACGAGATTGTGAGTAACTTCGCTGCACAAAATTCAAGAAAAAAAATTTTTGTGTAATGGAGGAGTCAGTTTCCACATTTTATTTTGATTATATTTTCAATAAATTTGTAAGCCATTGTAAGTGATTTCTATAAAAATCTGAGTTACTATGACTAAAACTATTATTAGAAATGTTAGAGGTGTATTTCATTTTGTCAGACACAGTGACAGTGTTAGACTAGAACATAATCAGAAAAAAGTGCCGCTAGAAAAGAAACCCAAGGCTTAATTTTCTAGGACTTCCAATTTTTTTATTATTATGGATAGACCTACAACATTTGCAGATTTATTATCGGTATGTCTAGTGTACATTGTGTCTGGTCCAGTAAAATATCTGCAGTTGTATGATGTACTCATGTCGTAATCTTTTGTGTACTTCATTTCGTTTTACATTTTTGTCTCATGCATGCACACATTTTATATTGTATGTGTATATATATTTTTGTAAATTATTGTGCATTTTAAGATCACACATATTCAACAAGCTACACTATAGTGTTAATGATGAGCTTGAGGGCCCCCCTTGAGCCCTTGGTGTAGGGCTCTCCTAACGTCAACCAGGCCCTGAGTAGAGTGTGGTCACCTTCCGTGGGAAAAAGGAAAAAAGGAAAGAAAAAAGTCGGTCGAATAGCGGACAGATAAGTTTTATTAATACTTTTTTTTACAGATCCTTCGTCGGTAGCTTAATTAAGTATATATTCATTTAGTATGAATTTGTGTTACAAGAACCTGTTTCTGCGTTTCAAGAACATTTTTGCGGGCTTGCGCAGGTGACGCACAATAAGCACGCGGTAGACCTACGTTGTAATTTATTAATTTCCAAACGCTAGTTTTTTTATTATTATTATTAATTAATAGCATGGCACCCCCGTCAAGTAATTGCAGTCACTGTGAAGGGAAACTTGCCGCTTACGCGTTTACTTTGGCTAATAATAATGTTAGTTTGCAGGTGGTGCTCAAGCATGGAAGTGCTGAGGAATGAGTTAGAACGTGAGAGGGAGGCCAGAGTGAGGCTTGAAGAAAGGGTGATGCTCCTGACGGCAAAATTAGAATCCCTTGAGACTTCAGTTACGACCCCTTCTGCCTCAGTTTCTACTAATAATATAAATAGTACTAATAGCTCTCTCTCTTTCCCTAGTTCCCAACCCTTCGTTCAAGTGCGTAATGGAGCCCCATTGAGAAAACCTAAGACTTGTCTACCAGTAATAACAAACAATAAGTTTTCTATTTTAGGTTTCGAAGATGCTGATGAACCGGAAATACAACTCGTTGGCGATTCCATTGTTCGAGGGCAGCTCGAGAATTCTGTGGGAGAAACCCTCGTCGTAGGCGCCGTTAATGCTACCCTGGTGCAAGGGTGGAGGATATAACTAATAGTGTTGACCATTTTACAGACGGAACCTCTGAGAACACAATGTTATTCATGTCGGTACTAATAACGTTTTAAATTCTAGATCGGAAGAGCTGCTGGCTGGTACAGGGGCTTACTAGAGCGACTAAAGGAAAAAACTAATAAGATTGTTTTAACAGGTATACTTCCTCGAATTATCCAACGTAGCGATTTCTACAGCAAGGCGAACTATATCAACAATAACCTAAAGTCTCTTTGCCAACAGGAAGGAGTGCATTTTGCGAATTTTTGGAACAGTTTCTACGGCAGGAGAGACTTGTTCCTCGGAGATGGACTTCATCTTAATGACGTTGGAGCTGCGCGTTTAGGAAGACTATTTCATAATACTGTCTCTTCTTTTCAGGCTGCCGTAACTCGAAGGGTCCCGGCGTAATTTCCTAAAATTTCCCTTGCGCTCGCGAAGGTATCGCAATTACAAACAATTTGAAGGTTCTATCCCTAAATGCTCGTAGCCTACGAAATAAAATAAACTAATTTTTTTCTTTAGTTGCTTGTAAAGACTATGATTTAATTGCGATAAATGAATCGTGGCTTAGCACTGAAGCACGTGACTTCGTAAGGGAGTATCAAATTAGAGGTTATAGACTTTTTGTTAAAAACAGTATAGGTAGGCAAGGAGGCGGTGTTATGCTGTATATCAAAGATGATATTGCGAACGTTATAGAAGTAAAGCACAGAATTCCAGAACCGATAGATTCAACTATAGCAGAACTTAAATTGAACGATTTCAAACTTGTTGTTGCAGTTATATATAGGCCCCCTAATCAAACAGCTGATACGGACGAAGCGTTATAACGTGAACTAAAGAGAATAATAGGTAGTGAGCAGGCCTTAGTTATGGGTGACTTTAATTGCGCCAACGTGAATTACGATACAATGCAGGGAGACGTGGAAGGTAATCGTTTAGTTAATTTTCTCGAGGATAGCTTTCTTATTCAAAAGGTTTGGGAACCTACGAGGTTGGACAGTATTTTAGATTTAGTAATAACTACGGATGATAGGCTAATCAAGGGCTAATTTCTGAAAGCAAACAAATTGTTACCTTGCTAAACTAATTTTTTACGTCAGTTTTTACTATAGATGTAACGAATATCCCTACAGTCATAGACATAATACCTTTTGATAATGGTAATATTGTGGATAATATTGTGGTTAGTGAAAGGGAGGTAATGCGCTATATTGATAAAATGAAAATTCGTAAATCACCGGGGCCAGATTCCATATATCCCATACATTTAAAAGAATTAAAAGAAAGCATTGTTGTGCCGCTAACAAAGATTTTTAATGCGTCTATTCTGAGGGGTGCGTACCAGATAATTTCAAGTTAGCAAATGTAACACCTATCTTTAAGAAAGGCGATAAAGGTGTGGCGGGAAATTATAGGCCAATCAGTTTAACGTCTGTTATAGGTAAGCTACTGGAATCAATAATTAGGGATCGTATAGTCGAACACTTAGAATTGCATAACTTGGTTAGAAATACGCAGCACGGTTTTAGGCGAAACAAATCTTGCTTAACTAGTCTTTTAGAATTTTTTTAAAGCGTGGTTGAAGGTTACGATAGTCATCGGGCGGTTGATATAGTGTATTTAGATTTTCAAAAAGCGTTTGACACCGTACCGTACAAAAAACTCATTGAAAAAACTAAGGTTCATGGAATCAGGGGTGTAGTAATGAATTGGATAGAAGAGTGGTTGCGAGGTAGGAAACAGAGGGTGATCGTTGATGGAGCGGAGTCGTGTTGGGCTAATGTAGCGAGCGGCGTTCCTCAGGGTTCTGTATTGGGCCCCTTGCTTTTTCTTATATATATTAACGATTTAGATGTCGGCCTAGTCAGTACAATTTCAAAGTTTGCGGATGACACGGAGTTGGTTGGTAGGGCGATTAATGACGAAGATAGAGGTAAAATCCAGGAAGATCTAAATAAAATCGTTGATTGGTCAGTCACATGGCAAATGAGATTTAACGTCGATAAGTGCAAAATTTTACATATAGGTTCGCGTAACGGTAATTTTGCGTATAGTATGTCAGGAAAGGAGTTAGCAAGCGTAGAGCAGGAAAAAGATTTAGGTGTTATAGTCACTGGTCATTTAAAAGTAGCGAAACAGAGTACAGCAGTGGTCAATAAAGCGAATAAAGTGCTAGGTTTTATAACTAGGAATTTTGAGTACAAATCGCGCGATATTATTGTTCCTCTTTATAAATCATTAGTTAGACCCCATTTGGAGTACACGATCCAATTATGGAATCCGCATATGCGAAAAGATAGAAAAGATATAGATAAAATCGAAAGAGTTCAAAGACGAGCAACTAAGATGATTCCGTCGCTTAGGTCGAAATCGTACGAGGATAGGCTTAAGGAGTTAAAATTGACTACACTCGAGACTAGGAGGCTAAGGGGTGATCTAATCCAGGTTTTCAAAATTATGAATGGGTTCGATAACGTAGATAGAGATATCTTTTTCGAAATATCTCAATATAATAGGATTAGAAATAACGGGTGTAAGTTGACAAGTAGGAGGTTCGAGATAGCAGTTGCCAAAAACTTTTTTACCCATAGAATAGTAAATAGCTGGAATAGTTTGCCGGTAGAAGTAATTAGTAGCACTTCTATAAACATGTTTAAAAATCGATTAGACGCATATGTTGACAGACTGGGTATAGTTTAAGATAGTAAAATTAAGGTTTTGTGGTTCGGAACCCACGTAAAATTGTAGGTCCTCTCCGCCACCACGGAGGACATGCACAATACACAATTACGAACACAGTTAGGTAGACCAGCCATGAGTGGATCCTAGGGTCTTTGTTGGTCTGAAACATTATAACATTACAAAATTATCGTAAAGAAATTCTCCGTTACAAATAATTTACATAATAACAAACACAGATCTTTGCTGTGATCTGCCTGCAAATTATGTGGCCAACTTCTGCAGATCCACACTATCCAGTTCCTGCTTGTGAACACGGCATACGGCAATGTGATTCAGACGCCTCTGTGTTACTGTAGACCTCAGCCATGTTTTCAGTCGACGTAAAGCAAAAAAGCTCCGCTCACACTCGCAGCTTGATACAGTGCAGACAAGGAGGATTTTCAGCAGCACAATCACCTCCGAGAACATGTGTCTACATGTTGTATCAATGCCACGGTATGCCTCCTTTGCTATACTGAGGGAGGCTGCACCGGTTGTGCCTTTGAACATAGGGTGTTGAAATTTGAGTTTGTCCGTATTGAGCTCTGGATACAGCTTTGGTAACTGTTTTATCAACTTTTCCAGTGCTTACACATTAGTTTGAAGGTACTGAGACACTCAGGTATCACCTTTAAGCAATTGAATGCAGTAAATAAGGGAACACATATAGATACATGTGCTTTTGTAAAAAGTAGGAAAGCCCAACTACAAATGAATACAAAACAAAGAACTTGCCTCGCTGGGACGAAGGATGAACGGCTACTGAATTACTTCTGTATGTACCAAAGCAACGTCCAGCTTTGAAACTTTGATTCAGATTTCAGACTGCCAGATTGTCACTTTCTGCATGTACGAACCAGGTTGTTGTCCGGCACCAGACGTACCACGCCTTCCGGGCAATGCTTATATATCTGTTCTGCAACTTTCAGTTTCTGTACTATTTTTGTGAGAATTACTTTCTTTGAAGGTATAGCCTAAATAATTCCGATGGTAGTTGTAGGTTTAATTTTGTATTTTTTTCCAGGTTTACGTGAATTGTAGGTGGAGGGGAGAATGATTATATAGGAAATCCTCCCCAATTAAATTGTAGAGGGGGGGGATACATCCCACCCATCCGCCTACGATCTACGCCCATGTAATATATATATATATATATATATATATATATACACCTTACAACCTTACAAAGGTTTCGTGCGATGATTTCTCATTTCGCGAAGGTCAGGCTTGTCGCCTCTCCTCTCGAGTTGGCCTGGTGAAGTAGTGAGTTGGATTCTTGCGCTCTCCACCTCACATAGCTAGGTACGCCCGGCTCATCGGGGATTGTTCTGAGCCAGGCGTCTAGTCTTCTTTTGAAGAGTTCCACTGCAACTCCCTTCGTGTTTCTTAGGTCTTTGAGCAACTGATTAAACAGTTTTAGTCCTCTCACTACAAAACTATTTTCTTTCAGGGTTAAGGATGTTCCCTGTCTCGCCTTCAATTTGGAATACGACCCAGTCTACCGTTTTTACTTTTCACCGTTGTTTGGGGAGTTATAGGGTTCAGAGTAAGATTAGGGACTAGTTTCTCCATTATTTTCCAAGTGTAAATAATGGTGTATCTCTCTCTTCTCCTTTCCAGTAAATATAGATCTAGTTCGCGTAACCTTTCCCAGTAATTTAGTTCTTTGCACCCATTGATCTTGGCTGTGAAGCTTCTTTGGATCCCCTCCTGCTGTCTAATGTCTTCTTTTTTATATAGGGAAGTTAGGACCGAGCAGTATTCTAATTTGGGTATGATCAGGGTTTTCAGTAGAGGAATCATTACATTCCTATCCCTTCGTTTAAAGGTTCTCAATATATGACCCATTATTCTCTTTGCTCTGTTTACTGCTATCTTATTTTGTGTTTCAAATTTCGCATCGTCTGTCATTACAACCCCTAAATCTTTTGCTCTGGAATTTCTCTGAATTTCCTGTCCATTTGGGGTATAATATTCCATGGATTTTAGGTCTTCTCTTTTTCCGTACCGTAATAATTGAAATTTGTCGGTGTTAAACTTCATATTGTTGTCTTCCATCCACTTGTAGATTTTGTTTATGTTGGTTTGTAGAAATCCTATGTCTTCTGGGTTTCTTATTTTTCTACTGATCTTTGTGTCATCCGCAAAGGATGTTACTGTGCTGTCTCTGGTAACGTCCTCATCTATGTCAGTTAGCATGATTATGAAGAGTAGTGGAGCTAATACTGTTCCTTGTGGTACTGAGCTTAGGACCTCTGATTCTGATGAAGATACTCCTTGTCAGTGGCGGCTCGTGACTAAAAATTCTAGGGGTGCTGTCTCTAAGAATGGGTTGAAATAATTACTGAAATAAAAGGATGAGCATTGAGCAATGAATAAAAGTTTCAAAAGTTATTGAAAAAGTTATTCAGTGAGCTCATCCTTATATTGTTCTTGATTATTTCAATTGTAAATAAAAAATTTAGGGGTGCTGCAGTTCCGCAGTGCCTACCGACGAGCCGCCACTGCTCCTTGTACTGTAACGACTTGCCGCCGCTCACTAAGAAAATTATATATCCATTTCCCTACTTTTCCTGTTATTCCCGTATATTTCAGTTTATGTATTATGATTCCGTGGTCACACTTGTTGAACGCTTTAGCAAAGTCTGTGTATATTACATTATAGTTTTCATTACTTTCAAGTGAATCAATAATGTTGTTGTAGTGTTCCATTCAGGGCTGTGGAGTCGGTGATAAAATTTGCCGACTCCAACTCCGACTCCAAAAAATTTAACATTCCGACTCCGACTCCAGAAATCTGACTTGCATAATTCCGACTCCGACTCCGATGGAATGTTAAGGCCAAATTGATTACGATTAGCTTTATTAGGCCAATGGAGATTCATAAACAAGGCATTTCGTCACCACCACATGACTCATCAGGTTACTTAGTGGCTATAACTATGCCTTAATGCCTTGTTTTCTCTTTATTCAAAAATTACAATAAATCCCAAAATACAAACTGATTGAAGCTTAAACAAAATAAGATTATTATTGGTTTAGCAAATTAATAAGATGTTTTTGTATTATTATAAACATCCGTAACAAAATGTACTAACCTAAACTGAATTTGTTCTTAAAAAAAGGATCGCTTCCATTAAATCTTCTTTCAGTGATGCTTATCAAAATTATCAAATTGAAATCTAAAAATCTGAAAAAGATTTAGGGTTGCTAGTACAAATTTTTAAATTTCCTTATTATTAATTATGTTAATTAATTAATTATAATCCTTATTAATTATAAGCAACTATATTTAATATTATTTATATTATATTTATATATTATATATTATACAGGGTGTACATAAAGTCAGAATCTATTTTTGTGAAATAATTATTTTTCTATTTTTCTTTTCAGAAGCCCTTAGAATGAATACAGAAGAGCGTGTGGCAATAGTAATTTGGCGAATCGAGGGAAAGAAAATACAATGACCTAGAGAGAAGTTTAGAAGGAGATTTCATAAGCCGGGGCCAATAGACAAGACAATACGAAAATTGGTGAATAAATTTAAACGAACGGGATCTGTAAATGATGAAGCAAGATCAGGACGACCGTGTATGTCAGATCTTACCGTGAATGCAGTACGCGGAATTATCACTGAGGAGCCACGTACGTCCGTTCGTGCTGCATCACACAGACTCGGCCTCCCGACGTCATCTGTGCACAAAATTCTGAAAGTTAATTTGCAGAAGAAAAGCTATCATTTGCAGGTTTTACATGATTTACATGAGGAAGATTTCCCTCGACGAAGTGCTGTGTGTGCTGATCTCGTAGAACAAATCTGGAGTGATAATTTAATGGACAACATTCTCTTTAGTGATGAAGCCACTTTCCATACGTGTGGAAAAGTAAATCGCCATAACTGTCGAATTTGGGCAGATGAAAGACCGAATGATTTCGTCCAAAATTGGGAAAGAGACTCACCTAAAGTTAATGTCTGGATGGGTTTAACAAAATCTAAGGTTTATGGTCCCTTTTTCTTTGCTGAAGCTACAGTTACGGGGTTTATTTATCTGGACATGTTGCAGCAATTCCTTGAACCTCAGCTGATTGGGGATAGGATTGTTAGTACCGTCGTCTATCAACATGATGGTGCTCCTTGTCACTATGCCAAAATTGTTCAGGATTATCTAAATGGACGTTTTCCAAATCGCTGGATCGGACGCGGAAGCAACAGACCTTGGCCAGCGAGATCACCAGATTTAACCCCTTTAGATTTCTTTGCATGGGGCTTTATCAAATCGCATGTCTATCAGACGAAGATTACGAGTCTTGAAAACTTACGTACACGTATACGAACTGCTGCAGATAACATAACCCCGCAAATGCTACAGAATGTGTTTAGAAATGCTGCGGAACGATTTGAGCTGTGCAGGGATACTGATGGGCGTCACGTCGAATTCTACTCTTAATTATTTAATAAATGTTACCACTTTATCATTTTATGATTGAATTCCATATAATTTCCAAGTGCTTCACAAAAATAGATCCTGACTTTATGTACACCCTGTATATTATTTATATTTATATATTTATATATTTATATATTATATATTATATATTATTTATATATTATATTATATATTAAAACACTAGGTTAAATCTATTTTATTCATAAAATTGAGCTAGGCCTAGCCCTAGGCTGCTATGGTTATAATTGAAGGATTTGCACCGACTCCGACTCCGACTCCGACTCCATCTAACTATGCACTTCCGACTCCGACTTCACTCAAAATTGACTGACTCCACGACTCCGACTCCTGACTCCGACTCCGACTCCACAGCCCTGGTTCCATTAGTTGTGATAGGCATGATCTGCTTGACCGAAACCCGTGTTGGTTATCATTGAATTTTTTCTGAGTTTCCAAAAAGTCATAGATTTTCTGTCTAACTATTCTTTCAAATATTTTAGTGAGATGGGATGTAAGCGATACTGGCCTATAGTTTTTGGCCTCGGATCGATCTTCTCCTTTATATATTGGGACCTTTATATATTGGGACTATGTTCGCGCTCTTCAGGATGCCCGGTATTTCTCCCGTGTCTAGTGATCGTCTCCATATCCAGTATAGGGGCTCTGCGATTGCATTCTTGCAGTTTTTGATCAGTGTGGCATTCCATTTATCCGGTCCTGCCGCTGAGTGTGTTTTTAGTTTCCCTATGGCTTGTGTAATATCATCCGTCGTAAAGTCAAAATCCGTTATACTTTCCCCTTGTGGTTCTTCTTCAAAGAACGCGTTTCTATCGCATATCAATTTGTCAGTTTTTGGGATACTGAAAGATGCTTCGTACTGAGCTCTTAATATTTCAGATACTTCTGTTAGATCATCAGATAAAACACTGTTCTCATTTTTTAAAGGTCCGATAGTCGCATGGTTTTTCGACTTTCTTTTTGCGAAATTATAGAATACTTTGAGTTTGCCTTTATCGCTTCTATAGCGTCGTCTTCTTCTTTTTCTTTATACTTCTCGATTAGTTCCTGTATGACGACATCGATACTTTGTAGTTCATCATTTAATATTTTTCTGATGTTGTTATCTTTACAATTACTTAATTTTGCAGTCACTCTTTTTCTCTTTCGAAACAATGCCCTCTTTTGTCTTTCGAACCTGCTTCTCTTTCCTCTTTGTTGTATCTTTGGGACGTGTTTTTCCACAATTTCTAACGTCTTCTCCTCTAACGTCATTAGCATCTCCTCCGTTGTCTTAGCCTCGAAAATGGTTTTTCAACCTATTACTTCCATGCTGGATGTCACCTCTTCCCAGTTTATATCTTTTGGGTGAAAATTAAAAAATTCGAATTTGCTTCTTTCTGTGGTGCGTGTTCTTTCTTTTCCTGTTGCCTTTATATTAGTTGTTATTTCAATGATGTTGTGGTCCGATATCACAGTTGGGGATATTCCTACATTATCAATTAGATTACTGTTGTTTGTGAATGCCAAATCTAGGCAGTTGTTTTTTTTGTGCTTTTTGTTATTTCTTGCGTTAACATAAATTCATCAGCTAGAGCTAGTAGCATTTTTACCTGCTCCTGGTCTTCTCGTGTGCCCCCCTTGTCCTGGTATATACATATATTTTTTCCTATCCTTTTATATTTCATGAATGGGAAATTAAAATCACCACAGAGAAAAATATTTGGGGTTCGAGAGTGTAGATCTTTTACCAAGTTTCTTACCTCTGTAATGGAATCTGAAAATTTTGAGGTTGGCGTGTTTGGGGTCTGTACATTACAATTAGTACCATATTTAATTTTTCAATTTTGGCTGCTACACATTCTACGTAGTTGTTTGAGGTACTTATAGCCATTTCTGCTATGTGCCTTTCGTGTGTGTAAATAGCACATCCTCCTTTACGTCTCACTGTTCTGTCGGCTCGGAGGATGTTATAGTTGTCAATTTGTATTTCTTTTTGTCAATACAGGACTCACAATTTTCATATATATATATATATATATATATATATATATATACACACCTTTGGTTTGCTTCCGCCCGAATTGTTCATTCTGACGAAGGTCAAGCTTTTCACTCCACCTTAGACCTGTAGTTTAACGTGGAATCAGAACCACGCCCCACCAGCAGCCCAGCGTCTAGGTCACCCAGGGTACCCATTTATCTACCAACCACTTTCTTTATTGTGTGGAAAGATGAACAGCTGTATTTGCTGCGCCTCGGCTGCTCACCGGGTCTCGATCCCGGGACCGATGGATTCGTAGTCAGCGAAGCTAACCACTACATCACCGAAGTGCATATATATATATATATATATATATATATATATATAATCAGGTATACCCTGTTATTTATAGCTTCGCTTGCACGTAATATATTTTTTAACACCAAATTCCGTTATTCGCAATGCCAGATAAGGGAAAAATAATTCACAATTCCGCCTGCTACTAAACGCAGCGCAGCATGCTCGTATCGCAGGCCATTATTCAAGAAAAGGCACGGTCTTTGTGAGGAAGGAAGTCGTTAGTGAAGGTGAGAGCAGTGGTGGTAAAACGTTCAGTGCAAGTTGGGTGTGATTTGACCCCCTCTCCCAGTCGGGGGTGGTTTGAGGAAATAAAAGTACAGTACAGGTATGTTTATTATTTTATTGATGTTATTCATAACTTACTATGCAATACAGGTCTGTATTTGTGTTTTATACTTGCTTTTATGTATCATATGGGAACGTATCCAACATCTTACCTTCTGAAAAATGGCCACTGGAACCAGGGCCGGATTAACCATTAAGCAAAATAAGCCCGTGCTTAGGGCATCAAGGAAGGGGGGCACCACAGAAATTTTCCATTGTCGGATTTACCATGGATTTATTATACTATTATAATCGCGGCTTATAGCCTATAAGCTGTTGAAAACTGAATTATATATATTCATATATAGTATTTATTTTTTTTTTCATTGTTTGAATTTGTAGTGAACAACAACCCTTTTGAGAGAATAAATATTTTCGTTGTAATCACACACTTTACGCTTTGCGTTATTATTTTGTTTATATCAAATCTTTGAGCGCCATATTAAAAATACATATAGATTAAATATTTAAAAAAAATTCAGTCATGCTGAACTTTATAAAATAATTGTAGAAGACAATATTGAGTGTGCCTTCCCAAATGTAGAAATTGCCTTTCGTATATTTTTAACATTAAGGTCACAAATTGCTCAGCTGAGCGTTCATTTTCTCAGTTGAAGTATATTAAAATACAACAGAACAACTATGCAACAAGGCAGGCTGGATGCCTTATCTCTACTAAGTATAGAAGCAGATGTGTTTACGTAAGATTAGTTTTGAGGATCTGATCAAAGACTTTGCAATTAAAAAAGTAGGAGAAAACTTTTCAAATATAAATGAAGTGGAAGTATACAAAAATAAACATTTTTTCCATCTTACTGTAAGTTTTGTTTCATTTCAAAAATAAAATTTTATTTTATGGTTTATTTTTTGTTTATATTTTGAATTACATATATATGGGGCACCAAAATCTTTTAAGTGCTTAGGGCCTCTAAAGGTCTTAATCCGGCCCTGACTGGAACGCATCCTCCCATAAAACATGTATTTATATGGGGAAAAATGATTCGTTATTCGCAATTTCGCTATTAGTAATGAGTCTGAGGAACATAACCCTTACGAAAACCGGGGTATATATATATTATATATATATATTCGTTCAATCAAATTAAACAATTTAATGGTTTACTAAAGTTTAATATTAAAGAATTCTTAAATTCTTACATAATATTGCTGTAAACAATTGCGTAATTATTTTTTATGAATTCATTTTTGATTTGTCCATTGAGTTAATTTAGCTAAAAACACCAGTGCTCCAATTAATTTTGAGAGCCCGTTCTTTTTCTAATTTGCGATTTCGCTTCTCCGTCTTTTGTACGTAGGGTGAGTCTCTTGCCAGTGAACGAATGTGCCTTCATGAAGTTGCTTTGGACCAATAGAAAACAGTTTAGACATATAAACAGAGCCACGCAAACATCAAATCACACTTATTCCTATTGTGAATTGAACTCTTGGAGCCCTTTTAAATGTTTCAAGTTTTATTTAATTCATTTATTTAATTTATTTATTCGAGTTATTTATCCGAGTTATTTATCCGAGGATTCCACTCACTCTGAAGCTAATTTCAGTAAAATTAGGTGTATATATAACCTCTAAACTTTATTTTAAATCCAAATTTCGCAATAACAAAAAGGTCAGGTCTATTGCAAAGTTTCTGTTGTTTGTGCTTATAATAATGATAGGCACCCCTTTTTTTCCTTTAATCATATAGTCCAGGTTATTTAACACTGGGTGCCACGTCACACGTACGTGTGTGCCAGTTATTTTTTTTTTCTGGCGATGGCACACACACACATGTGTGACACACATTTTTCAACTCCTGAGCGCAGCACACAAATATATGTGACAGTATAGGGAAATTACTATGTTATTTGAAATCTGTGGGCTCTGAGGAAAATTTTTGGTTAATATTCGTTTTAATGCTTTGTTCGTTTTCGATAGAAGGAGACATTCTATGACAATTTAACATATACATTCGTATTCAGGACACCTTGAAACCTCAGGGAAACTGATAAAAATCAAGGAAATGTAATAATTATTTTTTATGAAAAAAAAAAAAATTTAGACGTAAAAAGCAGCCATTATAGGCCATTGACCGAGTATTTAGCTCTTAACGCTGTTAAAATTTTAACGAACGTCGCCCTCTCCAGTTTTATGGGGAGACATCTCGTGGCAAAATTAGGAAACATAGGTCAAAACAACCAATTACATCTCGTTTTGGTTTCACGTGACCTTATCCGACCAATCAGAGACGTACATTTTGAAATCTCTCATAATACATACTCATTCAAGAATGCTTTAGTCTGGTTTTCATTATGGTTTGCGGAGGTTGCGATTGCCTGGTTTTTGGTACCTTGGAACGCAGTTCCAAAAAAACTACTGTTGTTTGCGGTTCCTCAGAGAGACGCAACAACTCTTGTTCGCCTGATCCAGCAACATATTAGGCCTGGGACTACAATCTATTCCGACGAGTGGTGCGTATTCTCAACTTGGAAATCTAGGCTACATTCACCGGACAGTCAACCATTCACAGCGGTTCGTGGAAGACACCGTTCACATTCAAAATATTGAGTGTTGTTGGAAAGACGTGAAGAGCTGGATATTACGGTCTGGCAACAAAACCCAATCAGTTTAGGTTAGGTCAGGTCAGTTTAGGTTAGGTCAGGTCAGGTCAGTTTAGGTTAGGTTAGGTTGAGTCTGAACCAAAACACATTTTTCTGGTGTTTTTTGGTGTGATTTGCTCAATCAAATCTGAACTTCGTTTCTTTGGGAAATGAGCCGTTTTTGAGAAATTTTCAATTTTAAAATTTTCTCAAAACGGCTCATTTCCCAAAGAAACGAAGTTCAGATTTGAACAAATCATACCACAAAACACCAGGAAAATGTGTTTTGGTTCAGAAAGGAGGAAAAGCACTAAAACGAATAATTACCAAATTTTTATATATTATACTTGGTCGTTGGGGACAAAATTTATTAAATATCCAGTGTTCTGTTACAGTTACTCAAATCAGTTTATAGTGAAATATATTTAGCATTTTTATGTTTTATTTGTATTATTATGTGCATGTATAATGCACAAAATAATACTATAATGATAAAACTATAATGATATAAGTAACTGCATCCAGGTTCCGGCACGTGGAGCCAGGTGGATGGTGGAACCCTTTTTTTTTTTTTTTTTTTTTTTTTTTTACTTCCGTTGTTTTTGGTTACAAAGACTTACATGAAAATACTTATTATAATCTATTTAGGAAATAAACACACACATTTTTATATAAAAAAAAATCCTTTTATTTGATTACAAAATATAAAGCTTTTTATGTGAATATAATTATTGTAATTTATTTATGAAAATCTCTAAAACATTCTAGATAAAAGAATGTTTTCCCAGGGCAAGAGCTGCAATACGTATGCACATTCTTAGCATGTTTCCTTGCTTCTTCTCTGACTCTCTCTTTTGTGATTTTTTCATAACATTGTTTGCATCTTCTTCTGATCTTTTTTCCTTGAACATTTTTCTTTTCAAGAATTAAATGTGATGTAGACGCTGGTCTCCTTTGCCGGGGTAAAGTCTCTTCAAAATCTAGGAGTGCCAAAGTTATTTTCTCTTTGAATTCTTTCAGTTGCATCTTTTTGCCAGTTACTTTTTTATACACAATCCAAGCATTCACAACTGAGACTCCTAATAAAAGTGCAATGGCAAGCTTGCGGTACCATTTTATACCCTTCCTAAGTGCCGTTTCATAGGATGCCATCTGGTCAGAGATGTCTATTCCGGTCTTCCCCTTATTGTATGCAATAATTCCTAAGGGCTTCTTTCCACTTTTCCTACGATTTCTTTGCCTTTCTTGTGTATTGGATGGGCCTGGTTCTTCAGTTTCCCTCTCTTCTCTCTCTCTAATTTCCACAAGTTCAGGACTGTGTTTTGTTGATAATAACCGGACATCTCTGGCATCTTTCCATTTCAATACAACTATTCCGTTTTGTTCTTCCATTACAATCATTTGCCCTTTTTTCAGGTCTGCACTCATTACCTCAGGTGGCATGTTCTTTTTTGCTCGAAGAGTTCCAACAACGTGTGTCTTCTGTTGAAGAAATGCAATAGCTAATTCATAGCTCGTGTAAAAGTTGTCAACATACAACGTTCTACCTTCATTTAGGAGATTATGCATTAGATCTGTGCACACTTTTTTTGCTATCCCAACTTGCCTTGTGCCATCCCTGGACTTTCCAGTATAAACTGATAAATTATATGTATATCCTTCAGTAGAACATAATTTGAATAATTTAATTCCATATTTGTGGGCTTTATTTGGAATATATTGTCTGAAGACTAATCGTCCTCGCCAGGGAATGAGAGTTTCATCGATTACCACATCAGTTTCTGGTACATATAATGACTGGAAATTTTGAGTCAGCAATTCTAAAAGTTCTTCAAATTTTCCAGTGCGATTACCTTCCTCAATTTGTGAATTATCAGCAAAATGAACACAGCTTAACAATATCTGGAACCTATTGTGGCTCATTGTTTTCTCTGTGACAAAATTTTTATATAAGGTACAATTTCGCCAATAGTCTCTAATCGCTCCAGCTCTGAATAAACCCATCCAAAGAATAAGTCCAAAAAATTTTCTCATTTCTTCCCTGGTTGTTGGAACCTATTTATAGTGTCTTCCTTTTCCTCTTGTCGTTTGTGTTCTTTCCACTTGAACTTGCTGTGCATATCGGTTAGTCTCCTTTACAATAAGATCCAAAATCTCATAATCGAAAAGGAGCTCGAAAACTTCAATTGGAGTAATTGAAGAACTTAAATTTAGAAGTACTCCAGACTTCCCAGTGAAAGGAAATTCTTTAGTTCTGTTAGAGAACCCAGACCATACTGGTGCCACATCTTCATTATGTTCATCATCTTCTTCACCTTCCTCTATGGCTAAGTCATTCAAAGTTTCTTGCAAAATCAAAGTTTCTTCCAAATTTTCCAAACTTTGGGCTCCTCTCCCTTCTTCAAATCCACAAACAATATCAGAGCTGGAGTCTTCATCTTCTGGCTGGTAATCCGGATCCATGTCTGAATCATCTAAAAGTCCGATCATTTCTTCTATCTCTTCATCTGTCATATGTCTTTTAGCCATATTTATTTTATAAAATATATAGTTATGTAAACATAAGATAATAATTTTAAGATTATAATTTTATAAATATTTATAATAGAATCTGAAAAAAAGAGAAAATAATGAAAAAAAATGTCACACATGGTTGTGCCATGACCAGAAAGGCTAAATTTGTTACTTGTCACACACATGGGTGTGCCATGGGCTCATAAGGAGTGACTATTTAAAAAAATAAAAATGCATATATTTAAAAAAATTATTAGAATTTTTAAAAATTTCTTATGCATTTCTGTTTTTCTATTCATGCCTATTATTAATTCACACAAAAAAAAAATGGGCTGGTGGGAAATTTTTGCGGATTTGGGCGTGGCACCCAAAGTGTTAAAGGCCATTCGTGCCTTTTATTTTTTATTTTTTGTGTGTGTGAGGGGAAAGATATTTCTAGAATTGACTGATTTTTCTCAATTACGAAAGTGATCTCTTGTAAACCGATGTCAGTTTGGCCTATTACTATAAATGATCTAAAGTTTTGCTGTCTCAGTCACAGAAGGCTATGTGTTATTACCAAAGGTGGGCACCCGGGCCTCAAAAAGGACCGACGGTCCCGGTCCTTGCCTCAAACTGGACCGACGGTGCCGGTCACGGTCCCTTCTGAAGATAGGACCTAGGAATGACTCGGTCCTCGGTCCTTATATATAATATAAGTGAAAAATTTGATTAAAATGAAAAATGAAATTAAAGATACCGGAAATCTTTAATTTTATTAACGTAAATTATAATTAATACAATACATAAATGATGAAAAAAAGTTAAGTTAAATGCTTGAGTTTCCCTTCAAGAAGACTAGCATTTCAAAATGGCTGTCACTGAGCTCTGACCTTTTTGGCTTGAGGATGTCCTTCCCCAAAGAGAAGAGCCTCTCCACGGCGGCACTGGATGGGATAGGCGTGTTAAACTTGATGAACAAGTCCTTCAACGCCGGGCTGGGGAACGAGTCCTTGTTGAAGATGAAGGGTTTCACAGACCTCTCGCTGAGAAATGTTTCCACCAACTTGGTCCTGGTCTCCTTCGTCTTCTCCCCGCCCTCGTAGAGAGCCTCAAAGAAGTCGTCATTGTCCTGGTCATTCTCACCCTCGCTGCTGCTGGTGTCCTTGCCTGAGTCCGCTCTTGCCAGAATACTCTCCACCATAGACATCATCTGCTTCTTCACCTTAGCCTTGATCTCCTTGACGTCATACATGATGTCATCCTCCACCAGCCTCACCCAGCCCAATTTGAACTTGGGGTGTAGCGCAGCTGCCAGGAGGAAGTCCATATCCTCAAAATGGGGACCAAACCGGCGTTTGATCCCATCCCTGACAGCTAATACCAGTGGCTGACACATCTTGACATGTCAAGTCAGCCACCTAAAACACACACCCCTTTCAATTTTGCTCATACTTGGCACAATAGCAGATATACATGCCAAACTTAAATTCCCAAATTATTAGAGCTGACTGACCTTTGGTTACTGAGATACAAGGTCACAAAGTTGTGACATTTTGACCTTTTTTGCGTTAAATGACTATTTTTAAAACGGTGTAACTAAAAAACTATTAAAGCTAGAGCATTGATTTTGGTCTCATTTTAAAGCTCTTTAGTGGCGTGGCCCCTTGTTTATTGTCTCTTGTTAAGGTAATTATTCGTTTTTTGACCCAGTCTCTTTTTATAATGAGGGCAAACGTTTCTGGTCAATTTGGAGGTGCTCTGCACGAATCTGCCATCCGTTTCCTGTGCAAATGCGTAGTTTTTGAGATATCGTCATCTCAAAAACTACGCATTTGCACAGGAAACGGATGGCAGATTCGTGCAAAACACCTCAAAATCGACCAGAAAAGTTTGCATTCGTGCTAAACACAACCTAACCTAACTTAGCCTAACCACCTAACCTAACCAGTCACCTTATTTTGGAGGATATAGTTTTGCAATTGCAGTAAGGAAGTGATGCAGAACTGTAGAATCGTCAGGATGTTCTGCCGGTAATGAGGATGTCTATTTCCAGCACGTAAAACCCACGATTTCACATCCTTCCATTTTTTTTACGGCACCTAAACACCTTCGAGTCTTGTCTTAAAATATAGGCAGTATTACATTTAGGGCAAATCACGGATGTCAGAATTATGCCGTGATTAGAAAAAACTAACTTTTATTTTCATCGAGGCCAACAAGGCGGATTAGGTCCTCGAAATCAACTTCACAAGATTCACACGTCATACCAGTAGAACGAAAACCACCATACTGACCAGAAACAGAAAAAAGTAGCCAAAGCAAGAAAAAGTAGCCAAAAAAAGCCAAGAAAAATCTCCAAAAAAGGTAGCCCAAATAAACAAACCAACCGAAATTTATATACATACATATTAGAAAGTAGAAAGTATATTTTTAAAAAAAGTACATTTTATACAAATTTGTACAAGATAATATATATATTTTCTTATTCAGCGTTGATTGGTTACTCAATATATATTGCTGTTATAGCGGTGTGACTGGGTCAAAAAATGAATAATAACCCTTGTTAAATATCTCTACTGTGAAAAATAAAAAAATCCATTCAAAAGTTGACCTTTGACCTTGAATAAAAAAAAAATACCTTCTAAAAAATTCAATTTTTTTACATTAATACCTTGAGTCATGTACAACAAAATCCCAAGAAGCTGTAAGTGGCTGATAACTAGTTCAATGTATAAAAAATAATGAATTCAAGCAACATTTTGAAAAAAGTCATTTTATACAAAAATTGTCAAAAAGTCATGACTTTGTGACCTTGTATGTCAGTAACCATTTTTGTCTAAGGTCAGCTCAATCTCTTACAAATACAACCCATATCTACATACTATCTGCAGCCTTCTACAAACAAGCAAATGCTTATTTTTAAATATTTGTTCTTTACCCACCTCACCTGTATGTTGTGCATGTATGTGATGGTTTTCAGTAGTTGACAAGATTCTTGTGGGCCACCCAATTTATTGTGATTTCTAGAAGAGAAAACAATTTTTAATGTATACCTAGATAGCTACCTAATTAACAAATACAAGTAACATATTAAAATGTACATACAATATGTATAGGTATAGTGCTCATTGATTTCCATTTATCACAACTTAAAATGTATGCAGTGTATATATAGTTACATGACCATTTTAATTTTGAATTCTTACCTTTCTGTGCTGTAGATCTGCCAAAGCTTTGGATGCCTTCAAAGTAACTTCTTTGCAAATCCTGTATGTTCGTCCATTAGTAGTAGATGCCTCAACTTGTGTTAGAATATCTGAATATGGTAAGATTAATTCATCTGGTCGACCAGGATACACAAATGATGGGTTTGGGCCATGAGGATGAAGGAATGTGACTTTTACTTCTCTATTCTCTGGTATCTTTTCCAGCACATATGCCACCCACCAATGGCCATCATATGCAGCAGTAACAAAACCATGTATTTTCTCCTCAGTCACAACTTCTTCCTTTTCAGTAACTTTCTCAATATTTGAATAATCTGATAATGAATAATGTTTAACCTTAAGAGAAGTCAATGAAACTGGCTGTAAATGGTGTAATTTCTGTGTACCAGCAATAGTCCTTGCAGTTGAGTGTCTTTCTTGGAGAAGTTGGCTTTCCTCTTCATGCTCTTTATTGGTTGAAAAATGACATTTTATATTTACAATATTTTCACTTGCAAATGTATATAACTGTTCTGCAGTAAGGATCTGTTCATCATAAGGTCGTTGTAGACTAGCTTTTGCAGCTAATCTCTTAACTGTGCCTCCAACACCATCACAGGGTCCCTTTCCATGACTTGTTGCAAAAAAATTCCATTCTGCCTCAATTCCAAAATCATCTCTGTGATGGCAAAGATTCAAAAAGTTTTTGCAGTTCTTATACTGTCCTGCACACCCATCTGAAAAGTAAATTATTTTGTGGATGGAACCGATGGATGAGATATTATCTTTTAGGAATTTTATCAGATGCTTTTGAAACAAATGTACAGCAACTGTGTTATGGATGTTACACTCTGAAATAATAACAAAGCTAAGGTGAGCAATCTCATCTTCCTTTTTATAGTAAATAACAAATGGATGTAGAGTAGCCATCTCATTGTTCCAGTGAAAGCTCTGAACCTCATCTTGAAGAATAAAGGAATAATTTTCAGCAAAATCACACACAGCAAGGACCTCACCATCTTTCAAAGACATTTTTGTTTCACGGTAATAAGTTGCTTGCATCTTTGTCTTGAAGTCATGTATCTGGTATTCTTTCAGTTGGTTACAGAATTGGTCAATATATTCATCTGTATTCAGTTCTACTGATTCAAGATTTGACCGATCTGTATTGGTCCACTTTTTAAAATTTATGATATCAATGAAGTTGTTTGTAAATATGTCCAGTAGTCTGTTTTTTAAATCTGATGGATCTCCACATTGTTCACATTGTCTGAGGCAGCATTTCTGTGAGGCAGGATTGCATTCCATAAAGGCAACACAATGACGTACATTCTTAATAGGTGTGTCATCATTTGCAGTTAGTTTTTCTAATTCAGCTCCTACAAACATAAGTTTGGCATTCTGATGAATTGTACAGACACATACTGAGTGAGTTCCTGTTGCTCCAGCAATAACACACTGCTTTGGACGCAATTCTGCAAATTTACTGAATCCCACCTTAACCAAAGGATTTCTTTCTTTGAAAATATGATAGGCTTCTTTTAAATTGCAAAGTAAAAGATGCTTTTGCAAATGTATCCTTCCTCTTTCATTGTCAATGATACTACAATAGTCTTTCTTTCCTGGCATTGTTCTACTGATGTCTTCTGAAAGATAAAATGCTTTAATAGCGTCAACAGTATCCTGTTTAATTCTTTTCCCACCCTTTGGATTTGGGTCTGAAAGGACACCTTTTTCTTCAACTATTTTTTTAGCAATAGATGCTGTATGCCTTGTTGTGTTAAATTCTGAAGCAATTTTCCTAATGCTCCAACTTTTGGGCAATACAGTGAGGATTTTTATTTTATCACTTCTTTTAGTATTTTCATTTTTGAATTTTTCCTTGAGTTGATTTATTATTTCTAAACAGTCTACATCTCCAGATGGCTCCTTAAATTGTGAGTCAGAAATCTCTTTTCCTGCAACTGTTTCCATTCTCTTCTTAACTGTCTCTGTCACCTTGCTTAGTTTTTTAGCTCCATATGACTTTTGCTCTACAAGCTTTCTCTTTTTTATGGGTGATTCACCAATTGAAACAAAAGAAGCATTCAAAGTACACATCTCATGGTTTTGCTCTGAAGTTGATGCATCACTATTGTCAACATTTTCAATTTTCTCAAGATCTTCAGGTGGTTCACTACTACAAGAAGAATCATCATTTATGTCTGAATTCAAAGTGCCTATTCCTTTCTCAGGCAAGGACTCAAGATGTTCTCTACACTGCTTACAAAGTCTGTGATGTAGTGTTAAGTGCAGATCGGGAAACTTATTTACAAGTTCCTGTGGTACAATTCTCAAACTCTTCTTTCGACACTGACCTTTGTGACGCAGCAAAGGATCAGCACACTTCTGTTTCAGTTTTAAATGTTCCATGTTTGTACTCTGAAATCACAAAAGCACAAAGAAAATCCTGAAAAGAAAACAATGAACAATTAATGAATTATTAAATAAATTTTTATACATGTATTTAGTAAAAATAAATTAACTTTAACTTGAAGTCAGGAGTCAACTCTGTAAAGTTGACAGTACTTATATACTAGTTGGGCCTTTGGATCAGCGCTACTCCAGTAGATTTGGGGCTGTCGAGGGGTTTAACCCTGGTTGTCTTTTAAAAGACTTCTTTTGGCACAGGTCACAAAAAGGTTTTTGAACTAATAATGTTAAGTTGAACTAAGTCTTCACTGACACTATATCAGAACAGAACTTTTAAATAAATGAACTGACAAAAAAAATCTAAAATTGAAGAATGATGCCAACTTCATTTATTTTTTATACATTGAACTAGTTATCAGCCACTTACAGCTTCTTGGGATTTTGTTGTACATGACTCAAGGTATTAATGTAAAAAAATTGAATTTTTTAGGAGAAGGTATTTTTTTTTTATTCAAGGTCAAAGGTCAACTTTTGAAGGGATTTTTTTTATTTTTCACAGTAGAGATATTTAACAGGATACAATAAACAAGGGGCTACTAAAGAGCTTTAAAATGAGACCAAAATCAATGCTCTAGCTTTAATAGTTTTTTAGTTACACCGTTTTGAAAATAGTCATTTAACGCAAAAAAGGTCAAAATGTCACAACTTTGTGACCTTGTATCTCAGTAACCAAAGGTCAGTCAGCTCTAATAATTTGGGAATTTAAGTTTGGCATGTATATCTGCTATTGTGCCAAGTATGAGCAAAATTGAAAGGGGTGAGTGCAAAAAGTGCCATTTTGTGGCTGAGTTCACATGGAATGACCCATTTCTTAAATATTCCTGCCAAATAACAAGCATCATTTTTTATCATTTTTAACTTTTGGCTAAGATCAACTTCATTTTGGTCTTCTAGAAACTGCACTACGCTCTCATATAGTTCAACAAAACTAGTTAAACATGCACCCTTCGAGAGCCATCGGACCTCTGTGTGTAATAATAACCTAACAAATTGTTCATCATTGGCATGACACAACTGACGAAACATTCGATCATTTTTTGTATACAATATTGTAAATTTTGTTGAATTTTACAAGAATTTTATAAATTTTCTTGCCGCCCACCTAAAAGCTCAAATCGCCCACTAGTGGGCGATATCGCCCAGGTTGAAGACCGCTGCACTAGAGTGATCAAGGAAATCAGCATCAGATAATAACTAAAGTTATTACTCATTTTTGGATGACAAAGATACCATTTAATGCGTTGTTAGCGGAGTTTCCCCAAACAAGGGTACAGTATGTTATATAAGGAAGAACAAGAGTATGATAAAGAGTCAATAAAACTTGTTTAGGGACTACATTTCTAAGTTTAAACATTATAGCAACACTCCTTGAAATCTTTTTCGCAATATAATTTACATGATCACTCCATTGCAAATTTTTATCTAGCATTACACCAATAGGGTGTGTCAATTTGGGAGGTAAAAATTAATTTTTGCCAATTCCTTCACTGAGGGGTTTTAAAAATATGTTTTTGGATGTGAAGAATTCAAATCTGCTATTATTTTTGTGATTGCTCAACACTTAGCTTGGTAAATCTACATTTGATTAAAAAACACATAAATTGCTCTCGGGAAAACAACATTTATTAATTTTAGCTTCTCAAAATGTCAGGTAATGCTATAAAAATTTTAGTTTCTCTGCATAAAACATATCCTTGTAATAAATGCAAATCTAACCTAGGTGCGAATTTCTTAACGGTCGATCCCTGAACTGTTTTTCCCTCTTGTTTTGTTTCATTTGTGTTTCTGTATCCACCCGAGGAGGATGCCAGTGGGCGTCGAAACTGTCGTGGAAATAAACTCTGTCTATTAGAGTGGGTTTTTATTCTCATATCCTTGTAATCATAAAACAACATCAGTAAAAAAAAATATTTAAACAAGAAGTTTCAAGTCTTGCTTTGATTCGTTCTTGAACATCAGCCGCCGACTTGCTTCTTGGCCTCTGATATAGCCCTCACGTTTCTCATGTGTATACACCCTGCCTGCTGCCTCTGTGACTTGTTTCACACACCTCTCTATTGACTGAGCATGACAGGGCCACTGTGGAACTTGCATAGGCTTGTCAAAGAACTTCTTTACTTCTGCTGTAGTCAGTTTACATGTCAAAGGAGGTTCAAATACCCCGTCAGACCAGTCTGTCAGCTCCAACATGGAAGAAGCACTGGGGTTGATGGAAGGTGTCTTCCTGGGATGTACAGAAAGATCTCCAAGTGTGTCATCATCTCCACCCCTCATGTCAACAATCTTTTGGACACCAGCTCTCCTCTCCTCACTGTCATCTGAGCACAAGAGTGTCTGGATTATCATTTCACTGAATGCATACCATGCTGAGCGCTTGATGGTTGGCGAAACAGCATCCACTACAGCCTTCTTTTGCAGCCTAACTAGCCGCAGCTGAAACAAGATGTGGCGTGGGCCTTCCACCCAAGAGTGTTTTACTTTGATGTTGAACCAACAGAAGTAGTACACACCAACAATGTATTCCACTATCAGTCTTAAGTTGTTGAGGGTTTTGCCTTTAAGGCCATGTTTTGAAACCCATATGCGACAAAGCCTGTTTGCTGTTGTCAACCACCTTGAATGGCTCACTGGACCAATTTCAAGAAGGGCCAGATCTGTGGGAAGTTCTCCTGTCCTTATGGCCTGTGTGATCCTATACCCGTACGCTTGATCAGTAGAGAGATCCTTTACGACATTGTCACTCAGTGAAGTAAGAGGCTCTCCAATTGAGAGTTTGGTGAATGAAGGATCAATTTCAAGTTGGGTTGCAGTGTCTAGCATCTTGCCAATGTTACCTGTCCACTTGTTGTTAGACAAGGTCTTCCCATCCAGTGCTGTGATCAAGTGTCGCAGGGGTAACTCGTTAGTGTGGAGGGTACAAACCAACCAGATCAGCTTACGGCAAAGCTTGACCTCTACCCAATGCATGAAAGCACCCTCCCAGCCAGTGTTAACATTTGTAGAATCACTTCCAATGGCATGCAGGCTTTTATCAATGCCCTTCTTCATGAAATCTACAAGATTATCAGCAATAACTTCAGCAGGTTTTTTCTCATTGAGCCTTTCTCAGGAGTGAAGTGGTAGAGATATCTTCCACCTGGCTCACTGCACACAGAATAATGCTCTTCTTTGATGATGCTGGGGAACTGACGATCTGAATTGTCTGCTTTCAGCATAACTTTAGTTGTATCTTGACGGCCGTCAAAGAAGATGCAGTCAATTTCACCCTTCTTACAAAGATCATCAAATTCCTGATTCAGGGATCTCATAACTTTTTCTTGGGCCCTCTTGACTTTATTGTGATCAACTACAAGTCTCTTGTCTTCTTCAGTGATCAAGCCAGCATCCATAAAGGCAGCAGTGGTGATGGCAGCTGTGGCACGCAGGCCAACACCATATCTGATGCTATGCATAGCAACATTAGGTATTTCTAATGTGTTGTACTCTGGCTTTTTATTGGAAGTTGAAGACGTGCTTGGTATTTCTAATGTCACTTCATAACTTCCATCCTTTCCATCTTGAGCATCAGCTATTTGTTCTTCATTTTCATCATCAGAGAAAATTATTTCATTTGATGGCATTGAAACATCCTGCTTACTTGTCTGCTTATATTCAGCAAGCCTTCTTCTTTCGTCTTCTTGCCGCTTCTGCTTTTTGACTTGTCTGTTGTGCTCAGGTTGATCTGGCAAGCCAATCTGATGTGGTCCAATAGAACCAGACTTGTCTCTCTGACCTTTAATGAAAGCAAGTTCCTTCACAGGGATCTTCATCTCCCTCGGGCATGTACAGTTAATGTGAGTTTCGTTTTTGCAACCAGCATCTGCAAGGCAGCCAAATTCAGAGCAGAGAATAATTTTACACTTGCAACTGAGGATGTCAAAAAGCTTGTCAAGTTTTGCAATGAAAGCCTCTTTGACATGTAGCTTTCCTCTCCCAAGAGATATGTTTTTGGCCTGCTCCCAGCTCTCTTGGATCTTGTTTAAGATTGTGACTCATGAATTTACAATGGGGGCTACAAAAGAACTGTTTGCTCGTTCCCACTTTTCAAGCACTTTAGGGTAAATGTCCTTTGCAAGACTGGCTGCTGGGTAGTTTCTCACATCCTCACCACTTTGTTCTCTTAGCAGTAGCCCATATTTCAGAACGTCTTGCAGAGTTGGGAGTTCAGAGGGCAACAACTCTCTACCAGTTCCAATTAGGTTGCTCATATGTGTGAATGTCCCCAGTCTTGTCCTCCTTTTAGAAGCCATTGTAGGTCAATTCCCACTGGTTAGGATGGTAGCACTGACGGACAAGTAATCTTCAGCACACTGATGAATATGTTTCAACCTGTGAAATAAACAAAAACAGCAGTGCATTATATATACAGCATATATAATTATTAATATAATAATTATTATATAATTCCACAAAAAAGTCACTATTTTTATGTAGCTTCTTACCAAGCAAAACTAAATTATATTAAATTAACAAAAATATCTTTAGAATTCCTAAGTCATGCTGCAACTTTTTAGCACCCCTCATATTTGGAATTTGAAAGTTGAAAAATTCGACACACCCTATTACACCAAGAAATTTTGTTACAGTACACTCCTTTATGGTGATTTCATTAACATTAAGTTCATCAAGATATACATTTCTTCTATTAGTAAAAGTCATGAAATTTGTTTTACTGGTATTTAGGAAGAGTTTATTGGTGGTCAACCATTTCATTACACTGATGAATTCTGAATGAAATATATTCTTAGCTGTATTAACATCTTTGCAAGAAAAAGAGACAGTTGTATCATCTGCAAACATTATGAAGTTCAGTATATCAGATGAATGTGGAAGGTCATTTATATACAGTCGGCCCTCCGTATCCATGGGTTCCACATCTGCGGATTCAACCAACCGCGGATCGAAAATATTAAAAAAAAAAAAATTCCAGAAAGTTCCAAAAAGCAAAACTTGAATTTGCCGCGCGCCAAGCACTATGCTGAATCCACGCGAATGAAGTGATGTGTAGGCATACCCTGCTGTAGCCTCCCGCCATTTCACAGATCCTCAGTCTCTCTCCAGCACTCGTTGTTTGAGCATTGAGAGAGAGAATAAATTTATATTTTCTCTATTTATAATTATATTTTCTGTATGTACTTGTATTTTAAATATTCTGTGTTTTATTCTATGTATTTCTGTTTCAGGTCATTAAACAAAAGCAATCTAAGTGTTGAAAGAAAGAAAATGTTACGTTGTTGCTGACGTGTACTATGTAGCTAGGCCTATGATGGTTGCATCTGTACTGAACATGTACAGACTTTTTTTTCTTGTCATCATTCCCTAAACAATACAGTATAACAACTATTTACATAGCATTTACATTGTATTAGGTATTATAAGTAATCTAGAGATGATTTAAAGTACTGTATATGGGAGGATGTGCGTAGGTTATATGCAAATACTACGCCATTTTATATAAGGGACTTGAGCATCCGTGGATTTTGGTATCCGCGGGGGGTCCTGGAACCAATCCCCCGCGGATACTGAGGGACGACTGTATAATAAAAATAGCAGTGGACCCAGAACTGAGCCCTGTGGCACACCATGTTTGACAAGCGCTTTAGTTGAGCAAACCTTATTTACTGATACAAAATGATATAGATCTATTGGACAAATAACTTTTAAACCAATCACTGATTGCTCCTCTAAAGCTGTAACAATATAATTTATTAAGTAGAATATTATGGTCTATTACACCAAATGTCTTACTCAAATCCATAAATATTGATATCATTATTTCTTTCTCCTTAGCTATATATACATTTTCCATAATATTTAAAATAGCCATTTCCGTTGTTTTGTTATTACGGAAGCCATATTGATTTGGAGATAATAAATTGTAGGATTCTAAATATTGCTGCATTCTACTTTTTACAATTTCTTCAAAAACTTTGCTGAACACAGATAATGAACACACCAGCCTGTAATTTGTTGCTGGGAATATTCCTTTGGAAATACTTTGATTGATAATTTTAGCCAAAGTTACAGATATCTTATCTTTAACAAGTTTCATTATAGGTACAGGAATGTTACAAATATTATTTTTTGTATTTTTTAATTTACCAATAATATTCTGGACCTCGGTAGACGTAGCAGGAACAAAAGAAAATTAATTTAGTGGGCTGGGTGGCATATATTCTAGAGGTGAGTGATCATTATTTATTAATTGTGAGCAAAGCTTATCCACTATTGAAGTAAAATGTGCATTTAAAGAGTCTGCAATAGCAGTATCATCAGTAATTTCTTTATTATCAACATTTAATTTCACTATTGAATTTTTCTTAATTTGTTTTCCGAGAAGATTGTTTATGGTTGTCCAAGTGTTTTTCATGTCTCCTTTATGTTTGGAAAATTGATTGTTATAATAGCTATATTTTGCAATTTTGATTATTTTAGTCAATTTATTTCTGTATCGAGTATATTGTATTTTAGGAATTTTGCTCTGTAATTGCAATTTGAATAATTTATCTCTGTTCTTTATTGAAGTGATAATTCCTGGAGTGATCCATGGATTTGCGACACTTTTGGGTGAAACTGTTTTTCTCCTTAAAGGAAAGTAAATATTAAAAATATGGAATAAGGTGTCATAGAAGAACTGACACACATGATCTGGGTCATTTAAAGGTTTGTCACAGTCAAGTTGAGTATTTTCTACAGCCCCAATAAATTTTCTTTTGTTAACCTCTGAGAATATTTTGTAATCAATAGTTGTTTTGTCGGCAACCTGAACAATGTTATTGAATATAGCGTAAGTAGGAAAATGATCACTGATGTTAGTGGTTATAATTCCAGAATTTATGAGGGCATTGCTATTTACAAATATATTATCAATCGTAGATTCTGTTATTCGATTGCCATAGCTGCAGACTCGAGTGGGTTTGGTAATAGAATGACTAAGATAGAAAGAATTCATTAAGTTTAAAAATTTATTTATGAATGTTGAGGTGGAAAAAGAATTTAACCTAACCTGGGCATCAGTTGACCATAACTGGGCATTATTCAGGTAATTGTCGCAAATGACATGGCCTGAAGTTGAAATAAAAAATATTTTTCTCGTGTATTTTGGTGTGCTCTGTTCAAATATAACCTTCATTTCTTGTGCAAATGAACAGAAATGCGTGTTTGGGCCATGCAATGACAATTGTATTTCTGTTCATTTGCACAAGAAATGAAGGTCATATTCGAACAAAGTACACCAAAATACACTTTAAAAATTTTTTTGACTACATTTTATACAATAAAGCATAACTGCATGTTCATGTTATGAGATCTCATAAATGACGCATTACCACAAGAAACGTACAAAACACCTCAAAATTCACCAGAAAATTTTGCTCTAGTCATTTTTGTTCAAACTAACAAAAATATCATAACTTAACCTAACCAATCATCAAGGGCATTCAGTTGACCTAACTGGGCATTCAATTAATAATTTAATCATCTAGGGCACATGACAAATCAAGTTCTCAAAGTCAAAATCACACGAATGGCACGTCATAATTCTATCACAAACACCACCAAACTGAATGCAATTAGAAAAAAAAATAGCCAGAACAGAAACCAACAAACTAATTAAGTCTCAGAGTAATATGACATCACACCACCCCTGACTACAAATACACTAAATATATATGTATTTATAAAGGGTGATCCAGAGAAATGGGACCCAAAAGAAACCCCTGTAACTCTTAAAGTATAAGTCCTTTTATAAAATCATATGCATCATTCGAAAGAGGATAGTTACAAGTTTGTACAGGATTGTATAGGTTTTGACAATACAATACAATACAAGATAAGATACAAAACAAAAGTGTTAGTTAAAACTAACCCTTCAAGATGACTGCATGGACTGTGGAACAGCTGCGTTTCATAACTGAGCAATATTATGAGCATGGAAGAAGTGTAGTTTCAGCTCAAAGATCTTTCAAGACAAATTTTCAGATGTCAAAATCACCTTCTAAGAGCTGAAACTACACTTCTTCCATGCTCATAATATTGCTCAGTTATGAAACGCAGCTGTTCCACAGTCCATGCAGTCATCTTGAAGGGTTAGTTTTAACTAACACTTTTATTTTGTTTTGTATCTTATCTTGTCTTGTATTGTCAAAACCTATACAATCCTGTACAAACTTGTAACTATCCTCTTTCGAATGATGCGTATGATTTTATAAAAGGACTTATACTTTAAGAGTTACAGGGGTTTCTTTTGGGTCCCATTTCTCTGGATCACCCTTTATTATTATTATTTTCTACAATAGTTTGCACAAAAAATGAGTGACAAATTTGAATAAAGCGACTAAAACTACCTCATAAAAAGTTATTTTGATTTACAGGTCCAGCCCATGTCATTTAAAACATATTAACCCATTATTCAATCTAACCCAGGCATTAATAATAATAAATATGCTTAATAATAATAGAACTCCTTACCTGCTATCAGGGCTGCTGAGAGCTGCCATGGGCCCTGGGGAAGGATTGGTATATGGGCCCCCTTGTTTACTCAGTATTTTATTATGAATGTTTTTTGTGTACATAACAAGCAAACTGATTATATGTCGTAAGTTGCTATTCAAAATATATAGTATGAATAAACAACTTACAAGAAAATGACAGTTTTATTTTTTGAATCAATTATATTAATTCTATCACCATACAATATGGTTAAGATTCGGTAGAACACATCCACCAAACTTGATATTGATATTTACACAGAGATATAGAGCAAAATAAAATAAGGTAAAGTATTACATTCACGGCTCCATCTGTAAAAGTAGCAGAAAAAAATCAAGAATTATCACCAAATAATACAGAGAAAAACAATAATTATCACCAATTAAATAACCAGAGGTGGGGAGTCGGGAGTCGGGGCTTTTTTGAAGAGTCGGGAGTCGGTAAAAACGACTGACTCCCGACTCTGATTCAATTTCTATATGCCAACAATTTACCAGAATACTACTCTGCCCTAAATAAATATCTTCGTGAACTAATTCTAGATTCACATTTCCACATTTGATTTATTGTTCTGGTAAATCTTAGCAAATGATTTCATATTTCTATTTTAGGATACTAGGTACCATATAAAAATTAGCAATATATTAATTATTAATTTAATTAGCCCCTATTAGTAATGAGTCGTGGGCCTAGTAGAAAATCAGCAGTCTTTCAATATTTTAAGCTAAATGACGATGAAAGTATTTTTATTTGTCAAGTAGAAAAGGATGGTAAAGAGTGTAATGCAAAAATTAGTGCTTACACTGGGAAACATGCTAATGCTCCAACTAGAGCCTCAAACTTGAAACGCCATCTACGAAACAAACATCCCAATATTTATAAGGTTGTAGATCAGCATGATAAGGAAAGAGTCGGGAGTCGGAGTCGGTTTTTAAAAATACCGACTCAGGAGTCGGGAGTCGGTTGTTTTTGGCCGACTCCCCACCTCTGTAAATAACTAAGGTTAATTGAATGGCCAGTTAGGTCAACTGTATGCCCTTGATGATTGGTTAGATTAATTCATGATATTTTCATCAACTAACAAATATCATAACTTAACCTAACCAATCATCAAGGGTGTACAGTTGACCAGGGGCAACTGACAAGTAGATAGATCACAGCACTGCATTATTAGTTAACACTAGAATAATTATAAAAAATAATGATGAACTTAGATATAATTAAGATCGTAAGTTTCACACACCATGTTGGAATCTAGACTGAGAAATTGCGTGGAAGAATAACTAACCTAACAATGCTAATTTAACTTTCTCTTCTACATACCTTAATTATATCCTGGGTTGTTGTTGTTGTTGGTTAGCCGATCAGCCCACCCTGATCGAGTAAACTGGCAGCATGCAGGTAACTGATCACCTTCTCCGGAGTGGACCAGAGGTTCAGTGCACTAGTGATGGTGTGTTGTGTTCTATGTTGTGCTAGAGTGGTACAGTCTGTCATAGAGGGATGGGTTCAAGTACCGGCGGCAGTACTTGTGGACAAGTACAAGTACTAAAGGAAAGTACAAGTACAGAGTTTTTGCATAATACTTAAGTCCAAGTCCAATTACATAATGATGTACCGTACTTAAGTACAATTACAAGTACATTTTTATAGGTAGTTTAATAAAAATCTTTAAATCAGATCTACATACTCATAAGTTTATTTCAAATTAAACAATTAAGGAATTAATAATGGTAATGATTAATTTATTGATTAATATTTATCCATAACTGAATACTGGTATCCAAGTTTGAATGAAAATAATAAAACACAACTGTTTGCTCAGTGCATTCCGTGCTATCTGTAATAATTCTGAAAATAAAGAAAATATTCTCATTGGTCAGCAGTTACACAAAACAGTACCGGTACTCAGAATAAAAGGAAGGAAACAATTGAGCAGTTTGGTTTGCAATAACAATTTATAATAAAGAAATAATTTATTAACAATGAAAATAAATTGCAATAAAATAATTACTTTGTCGACATTAAATAAATATTTAATTTTGTTTACATGCAACATGTACTTGAAAAGTACTTGAAAGTACTTGATTTTTCAAGTACTTATGGGCTAAGTACAAGTACATTGACTATTTAAATCCCAAGTACAAGTACACAAAATTTTACACTAAGTACTTGTACTTGAACCCAAGCCTGCTGTCATAATGTGTTCAATTGTTTATGGTGTGTCCTGGCACAGGTGGCAGGTGTCATCTGTGGAGTCTAGTCTGTGTTTATATGTCTGTAATTGAGGTGATGTCCACATCAGAATCGTGCTAAGTTAACTCAATCTGATCTGCTCAGGCTGGTCTCTGACCTGTCAGTGGGTGGTGGCTTCGTACCTAGGACCACATTTGGACTAAGTTGTCAGTACTTTGTGGGTTAGGTGTGTGTGTGTGTGTGTTTTTTCTGTACTGTGTGATGTCTGTGGGGCATGGTATGGAATGGAGTATTTGGTTGTATAATTTTACCGCAGCTAAAAGGAAACTATGGAAACATTCACCGGGGTCAGGATGTGTCTTCAGAAACAAAGATTGCATTAGATATCCCAAGTAAAAGTCTTTTCCATGCATTTCTACCTCATTGCCACATTTTATAGGCGATAATGTGGGGGAATGGCACAAAGTAGTTCTTATTAAAAATATTAATTAAAAATTTGTTGAGAAATTTAAAGAAAAAATAATTAAAGATAGCAGGGTTTTTACTTCTTCCATATCTATATAAATACCTGACTTTTATAACTAAAAGTTGGTGTTTGTAGAGCCATGAAAGTAATACTTAACCAAAAGTAAGAATACTTTATTCTATACTAATTTTGGCAGAAATTCCTATTTATCAAGATATTTACTTTTGAAATTATTAAATTTTAGTGCCATTATTCACTCATCAAACCATCTCATCCTGTGCGTATGTAGTGACGTGACACCCCCACATGTCTGGTGCTGAAATTTGAATTCAGCAGTTGCTTTAGAATGGCTGTGTCTGGTAGATGCTTTAAATCTGAGTGGGACGTTATTAAACAAGTTTTGAGGGATGACAGTGCTGCTGTCACTATATTTTGAGCTCATGGTGTGCTCATGACCTCTCTTATGTGTCCTCAGTATGGTAATGAACTTAATTAATATAAGTGCACTGATAATATTTCCAACTAGGCCTAGGTTATGTTAGGGGTACCAATGCCTGGTTAGGTCAACTGTATGCCCTTGACAATTGGTTAGGTTAAGTTATGTTATTTTCATTAGGTTAGGTTACTTTTGCCATGAATATTACTGATGAAAATAGGTTTTTCTTGTGTATTTCATGCTGTTTCAATTGATTCTGGTCTTTTTAGCCTACAATTTCCTTCTTCAAAGCCCATGGGGGTGGGGGGTTATCTCTATAATGGTGTATTTGCACCGAAAATGAAGGTCAGATTCAATTGAAACAGCATGAAATACACCAGAAAAACCTATTTTTGTCACTAGTTTGGGTGGACGTGTTCTACTGAATCTTTACCCAATTTACAAATGCAGTACCAGTCCATGCAGGCAAGATAATTGTTACTGCAAGATTTTCATAATTAGAAGTGTACTTTCTTTGCCTTCTCTCTAGCAAAGTGGTAAATGATTCTGATGAAATTTAAAGTACAGGCTAACTGGCTTTCAATTACAGGACTCCCTCGCTATACATTGGCTCGGTATACGATATTTTGATAGAATGACCTACACCTTTTTCTGCCTATATGATCTCAAGACTCGCTATTACGAGTGAATTTTTCTGGTTGGCAGTACTGGCTGTGCAAGTCCACAGTCATTTATCTTTTCCAAAATGGCTGACCAATGTTTACATTCATCAGCATTCATGGCCTTTTTTTAATACACTTTATTTGTTTATTTTCTTTATAAAAATGTTTTCATTTATATTTCTTTTAATACAGTATGCGAGTGTATTTTTCATTATAAAAATGCTTTTGGGGGTGGTGATACAGGGTAATTATAATTATGTACTGGGGTTGGACAAGTCCTAGAACGTATCTCCATTGAACCCATGTTATAATGGGTTCGCTGTACGATCGGTTTTCCAGGAATGTATCCCGATTGTATAGTGAGGGAGTCCTGTACAATGGTTCCCAGAGATCTGTCAGTTGGTCTTGGGCATTAGTGGACCACAGATATTTTATCTTTCAGTTTGACTGATAATCTCTCTAAAATGTATGTTCATTTATTATATTTCCCCTGTTATTTAATCAATTGCTTTATTAATATTTTTAGATTTTATCCCCCTCCTTTCCAGGCCCCAGGGATTTATCCCAGCTTCCCTATCCTCTCGGCAGCCCTGCCTGCTATTAATATCCTGGAATATATAGAGATGCAGCAGCAATAAGAAAATGATGGAAATGTTCTTTGTGGTTCAGAAAAACCATAAAAAAAAGTGTGGGTTAAATATCCCTTTCCAGAAGCACCTAGTTTTTCATTGTTACTAAATGCAAAATTAATACAAACCTCCTGACAAAAATTTGCCCAATCTATAAAAGTTTTTTACAATATTTAATTCACAGCAGGTGTTCTCTAAACTAAAATTTGTAAAACAAAAGAGTCTGGCAAAAATGAGTATCCTATTGTCATCCTATCATCGCCAATCCTATTATGCTTTTTATTATGACGTTTATAAAAACAAAGATTTTCTTTGGATCTTTCTTTATTGCTGTTTCTGGTTAATATTCATTTTAACATCCCATTCATTGTCGATAGAAAGAGTTAATTTTCTGCTATTTTCAACCAAAACGAGAATACTTTATTCTATACTATTTTTGGCAGAAATTCCTATTTATAGAGATATTTACTTTCGAAATTATTAAATTTTGGCTCCATTATTCACTTGTCAAACCATCTTGTCCTGTGTGAATGTAGTCATGTTATTATTATTAGCCAATCAGTGGCTGCCCTATTGTAATGTGACATCCCGTGCATATCCAGTGCTGAAATTTGAATTCAACAGTTGCTTCAGAATGGCTGTGTGTAGTGCATGCCTTAAGTCAGAGTGGGATGTTATTAAACAAGTTTTGAGGGATGATAGTGCTGCTGTTGCTATATTTTGAGCTCATGGCATGCTCAAGAACTCTCTTTCGTGTCCTCAGTGTGGTAGTAATGAACTTAATTACCATGAAGCCTCGCATAATTAACATAAGTGCACTGATAATACAATATTTCCAACTACTTAGGCTAATTGAATGACTGGTTAGGTCAACTGTATGCCCTTGACAATTGGTTAGGTTAAGTTGCGTTATTTTCATTAGTTTTAACTGTATGCTCTTGATGATTGGTTAGGTTAGGTTACTTTTGCCATGAACATTATTGATGAAAATAGGTTTTTCTGGTGTACAGTATCTCATGCAGTAAAGATTTGTTTTAACTGCCCATTTTTTACACAAAAACATATTTTTCTGGTGTATTTTTGTGTGTGCTTCAAATCTGACCTTCATTTTCTGGTAAAAATCATCATTTTTGGAGGATATGTCAGATCCCCATTTCTGAGATTTTCCCGAGGAAACGAAGGTCAGATTTAAACAAAACACCAAAATACAGGGTGTACATAAAGTCAGGATCTATTTTTGTGAAGCACTTGGAAATTATATGGAATTTTATCATAAAATGATAAAGTGGTAACATTTATTAAATAATTAAGAGTAGGATTCGACGTGACACCTATCAGTATCCCTGCACAGCTCAAATCGTTCCGCAGCATTTCTAAACACATTCTGGAGCATTTGCGGGGTTACGTTATCTGCATCAGTTTGTATACGTGTACGTAAGTTTTCAAGACTCGTAATCTTCGTCTGATTGATGTGCGATTTGATAAAGCCCCATGCAAAGAAATCTAAAGGGGTTAAATCTGGTGATCTCGCTGGCCAAGGTCTGTTGCTTCCGCGTCCGATCCAGCGATTTGGAAAATGTCCATTTAGATAATCCTGAACAATTTTGGCATAGTGACAAGGAGCACCATCATGTTGATAGATGACGGGGATAGGATTGTTAGTACCGTCGTCTCTCAACATGATGGTGCTCCTTGTCACTATGCCAAAATTGTTCAGGATTATCTAAATGGACGTTTTCCAAATCGCTGGATCGGACGCGGAAGCAACAGACCTTGGCCAGCGAGATCACCAGATTTAACCCCTTTAGATTTCTTTGCATGGGGCTTTATCAAATCGCACGTCTATCAGACGAAGATTACGAGTCTTGAAAACTTACGTACATGTATACGAACTGCTGCAGATAACATAACCCCGCAAATGCTACAGAATGTGTTTAGAAATGCTGCGGAATGATTTGAGCTGTGCAGGGATACTGATGGGCGTCACGTTGAATCCTACTCTAAATTATTTAATAAATGTTATCATTTTATGATTGAATTCCATATAATTTCCAAGTGCTTCACAAAAATAGATCCTGACTTTATGTACACCCTGTACACTAGAAAAATATGTTTTTGTGTCAAAAATGAGGGGGCAGTTAAAACGAATCTGTACCCTATTTCTAGCTAGTCTTTCCTCTTCCACTTCCAACTTCAATACATTGAAGTTTTTTAAATGTAATTTTATGAGTAAGTTTAATTATTTATAGTATGCACTACATTATTGTATCATCTGAAACATTATTGCAGCATCTTTTGAAGTCAAACTTGTCATTCAGTTTCTGCCTAATTTAGTTTATTCTTGTCAGTCATTAGAATCAGTACGTGTGATTTGTGTTTCAGAGTTGAATTTGGACATTACACCAAGAAAAAAAAGTCAAATAATCACCTTGCATGAACATATATTGCTCACACAGAGAAATTGCCAATGTAATCAAAGTTAGTGTGGGAGTGACCAATAAGATTATTAAGAAACAAGCAAACCACAGGCTCAATATCTTCATCAAAGAAAGGCAGATGAATGAATGAGCAGGATCCCAGAAAAACTAGTGACATGCTTAACCAGGAATTAGCAGTGTCAAATATCTAGGTATCATCATCAGCTGTAAGACATTGATTGCTGGCAGTAGGATGCAAAGCTGAGAAACCTATGGGAAAACAATTGCTAACAACAATAATGAAGACAAAATGCTATGCATAGGCCAAGAAATATGCTCGTTGGTCAAAAGATTGGTACAACGTATTATTTTCAGATGTCATTTTTCTTGTTCAAGGTCAACAAAATTGATTTGTATACCATTCACCAGCAGTGGTGGCTCATGCCTAGGAGCTGCAGAGCTGCAGTCCCCCCAGACACTCACTGCCAGGCATATGATTCCTTCAGACACACAGCAGAATAATACACTAACAAATATATCTTAATAAAAAGTCATATGTTATTTTCAATACGTTACTAAGTGAATTTTCATTAAAACCAGACCAAAATTTAAGTTACTTTCATAGTTGCTGTATGATTCATGTCTGTTATTAATTGGTGCCACATCTGGAAACAATGAGTTGCAGTCAGTGCAGCGCAGTCTTGTGTTTACATTGCGTGCAGACTGTGCGGTTAAGTCGTGCTTTCTTTAATTACCCTTTGACGATGGAAAATCGAGTGAAGTATTTGCAAAGCATCAACTTTTCCCAGCTGACATTAAATGAAAAGATTGAAATCAAAGCAAGAGGAAGGCCTACACCAGTTTCATCCATTCAACAGAGTATGGTAGTACAAGCAAGAACAAAGAATATACACACCAGTTTATCAGAAATGTGAATGGCTCTGTGGTTGTGACGAGGCAAATGCTTTATTCTGATTTCCATGCTTATTGTTTGGTGGGGACTCGTCATGGATGAAAAGTGGTGTGACTGACTTGAGGCATTTGCCACAGAAAATAATGAAATATGAGCAGTCAGTCAAACACATGAATAACAGGATTGATTTATCATTGCTGGGTAAAGTGAATATTGCAGCTCAAATTGACACAGCATACAAGCTCTCAGTTGCAAAACACAATGAACAGGTGAGAAAAAACAGAGATGTGTTATCCAAAATCATAAACTGTGGAAAATTTTGTGGAAAATTTGAACTCCCTCTTAGAGGACATGATGAAACTACGAGCTCCAAGAATTCGGGAGTATTTCATGGATTAGTTGATTTTGCCTGTGAACTGGATTCTAGCTTAGATGCTCATTTAAAGACTGCTACAGTTTTTAAAGGAACATCTAAATCAATACAGAATGAACTTTTAGAATCTATGTTGGAAATCTGCAAAAATAAGATCAAGGAAGAAGTAAAGAATGCAGAATATTTGGCAGTTATGTGTGATGAGACAATGAATATTTACCATAAAACACAGATGGTAATTGTTCTAAGGTATGAGCTACAAGGGAAGCCTGTTGAGAGATTCTGGGGATTTTTTAACCCTATCAACCAGACAGCAGAAGCCTTATCAAGTGTGTTAATTAAAGAGCTCCAGACTTTAATTGGTGATTGTCCACATGCTCATTGCCCAAACTTATGATGGTGCAGCTGCTCTAAGTGGAGTCAATAAAGGTGTGCAAACCAGAATAAAAAGTGTATAGCAATGCCCATTTTATCCACTGTTAATGCACACCAACTGAACTTTATTTTGGAAAAGGCAACATCACAGAATACTAATGTTCGAGTATTTTTCAATAGCTTCTCAGGAATACCAACATTTTTTTCTAAGTCTCCACAAAGAATGGCTGCATTGGAGAATGTTGCTGGCCATCGAATTCCAAGGCCATCTGCAACACGGAATTTCAAGAGCAGAACAGTCAATGCTGTGCATGAAATGAAAGATGCACTAATTGAATGTTGCAGCACACTGGAAGCATCTAACTCGAGAGACACTGGATCTGCAGCAGCTGGTATCAAAAGAATTGTGAATGATCCTGAATTTGAATTTTGGTTGGAATTTTTCTCCAAAGTAATGCCTCATGTTGACATCATGTTCTCTCAGCTTCAGTCTAGAAATATTGATGCAGCTAAGGCTAATGCCTCTTTAAAAGTTTTTAATTCTACAGTTCAGAAGTTAAGAGAGGAATGTGATGCCATAGTGTCACCTGAGCAGAAGAGAAGAAAATTTAATACAGATAGATCAGCTGCTGCAAAGGAGGTCTGTGACATAATTTTGCTGCAGTGCAGAGAGAGATTTAGCTTTACTAATCATTTGGAAGCAAACAAGTTACTTTTAGTGAATAATTTTCCAGTGTATGCCAAAAATTCCCCTAGTAATGAACTTGCACAAGCAGTTGCAGCCTATCCCTTGCTTGAAAAAGACAAATTGAGAACTGAACTTACTGTACAGTACTGTACTGTACACGAGAGAAAATTTGTGTAAATCAGAAAGTCTCAAGACTTGTGGGAGATGATGAATGACAATCATCTACAGTCAACATTTTCAGACACTGTCAAGTTGCTGAAAATTTTAATAACAACTCCAATGGCAGAAGCAGAAAGGTGCTTTTCAACTTTGAAGAGAATTAAAACTCTTTTTGCGCAGTACCATGGTGAATGACAGACTGTCTGCTTTAGCAATGATATCCATTGAAAATAAAATGATAACAGAAATGAAGGATTTTAATGAAAAAGTAATAAACCATTTTGCTACATTGAAGAGCCGATGCACTGATTTTATTTTCAAGTAATACCACCTCAGCCATCCCTACTGCCACCACTACCACCCCCACCATCCCTTCTACCACCACTACTACTACTACCATGCCCTGGAAATCTGTGGACATCAACTCGTACCTGAGGTAAGTCAAATTTGTGTACCCTACTGTTGTGTGAAGCTTGCACTCCTTCCATTTTATTTTATCATAAGCCGCCACTGTTCACCAGTTCCAAAATAACCAAACTGTGAAACACCTGGAAAAGAAAATGTTCTGGGGTTGTTTTTCTGCATGATGAACTGGCTCATTAGTCCCCATGGAAGGCATGATGAATAGTAAGTGATATATTGAGGTTCTAGAATGCCATGGCAAACCAAAGCTGCAGAAACTGTTCCCAAAGGGAGTTTTCCAACAGGATCTGCCTCCATGCTATAGCTACATCAAAATGTGTTAAGGAGTTCTTAAAGGTGAACAGTATCAGCTGTTTAGACTGGCTGGGAAACTCACCAGATCTAAACCCAATCAAAAATCTATGGGACATATGCAAGACTCTACTTCAAAAAACTGGACTATATAATTAAAACAAAACTGATTGCGTCTGTCATCCAAGTCTGGTTTTATGATGAAGAATTAAAGAAAATCTGTGAAAAAATGGTACAGTAATCCCTTGTTTTATGCAGTTTTGAATACCTATATGGGTAAGCTGCGCCATACCTAAAATGCTAAATTTGAACAGATAAATATTGCATGCCATCATCATCATTATTATTGTTTTTGGTTAGTAACATTTTATTTTTTATTATATTATGTATTATTTATATATTATTTATTTACTAACTGTATTTATAGCTTAATACTTGTTAATAAGGTTAAATCAGGCTATATATAGGCCCATGTAACTTGTAAACAGATGTATTGGGGTAATTATGATGATAAAAACCCACTAATAGAGAGAGTTTATTTCCACAACAGTTTCGATGCCCACTGGCATCCTCTTTGGGTGGATACAGAAAAACGAATGAACCAAAAACAAGAGGGAAAACAGTCCAGGGACCATTAAGAAATTCGCACCTAGGTTAGATCCTGTTTTCCCGACACCAGAAGGGCATTTTATTAAAGGGTCCCGCTTATAAGTACATTCGCACAAATTTAAAACCATCTTCTTCTATACATAGAGATTATTATTTTTTACATAATTATTAAATTTATTATTACATTTATTACATTTATTATTGCATTATTATTTATTACAGAAATTATAAATTTATTATAAATTTATTATTGCATTATTATTTATTACAGAAATTATAAATTTATTATAGTACATTGATTAATACATTGTTGTTTATTATTACAGAAATTATAAACTGAAAAATGAATGAAAAAGGTGAGGACCATTAAGAAATTCGCACCTAGGTTAGATCCCATTCTCCCGACACCAGAAGGGCATTTTATTAAAGGGTCCCGCTTATAAGTACATTCGCACAAATTTAAAACTATCTTCTTGTTCTATACATACAGATTCTATTATTTTGACATAATTACTGCATTTATTATTACATATATGTTTTTTTAACATTTATTATTATTACCTTTACATTTTTTTAACATTTATTATTACCTTTACATTTATTATTACATTTACATTTATTACTTGTATGTTTATTATTGCATTTACATTTATTATTGCATTTACATTTTACTGAAAAAACAAATGAACCAAAAGTGAGTAAGGAAACAATCTAGAGACCTTTAAGAAATTTACATTCATTTATTTTATATCATGATGAAGGGGTTAAAAGCTCAATTATTTCTTCTATGTTTCTAAGAGCACTCAGGATTTGTAGCCCACATTTGCTGGACCCAGAAAATTCAAAGATTTGGAACATTTTTAAGGATTTAAAATACCTGAGTGGTTTATCAGAAAGGCGTATTTCAAAGCCAGAAAATCTTTTTATGCCTCTCAGGAACCTTCAGTTAACCAAAAACAGTATGCGAGTTTGCCTTACATTGCGGCTTAGAAAGAGTAAAACCTTTGACAAAAGATTTTAAGTTTGCTTTGGCATTCAAATATTTGTCTACTGTAAAAAGTAAATTGGTTAGGAATAACATTGCAAAACAGGAACAAACCTGTGTCTACAGCATTCCCTGTAAAATTTGTGATTTAGTATACGTAGGAGAAACTGGAAGAAATATTGAAACCTGTATTAAAGAACATAAATATGCCTTCAGAAGTTGTAATATTAATAATAATGCAATTTTTTATCACGCCAGCCAAGATGATCATGCTACCGGTATAGATTGGGAATCAAGTAAGTTACTTTATAAATGCAATAATTATGTCAAATGGAAAATAATAGAATCTGTATGGATAGAACAAGTGGATAATTTTAATTTGTGCGAAGGTACTTATAAGCTGGACCCTCTAATGAGATTCTTGGTCAAAAAATCCCTTATGGCATTGGGTGAACAGGTTCTAACCAGGGATGGGAAATCGAAATCTTTTTTGATTCAAATTCGAATCCGATTTTCACGCAATTAGAAATATAGATTTGAATTCGGATTCAAATTTTTTGGTTTTTATCGATTCAAATTTTTTTCCGATTCGGATTATTTCTTTTTCGATTTCGATCTGATTCGGATCCAGGCCTAATTTTTCTTGATTTTTATGAGTTCATTTAATAAAATTATACCTATCATCGTTGTTTTAGTCAAGGGGTGGCTATTATTAATAAGTTTCATTTTTAATAAATAATACAGATAATTCTCAGTCTATTAACGATCTAAGTAATAACTTTAGATTTACTCTTAATAAGGTGCAAAAAAAAATCATTCATATAAGCTAATTTATTAAACAATTAAGGCTCATATATACAAGAAATATTAATTATAGCATACATAAAAATTAAAATATGATAATAATACTTTAAGAAATATATCCACTGTATAGATACAAATTTACAAATTAAAATTAGCCCTGACAACTAAGATATTTTCAATGTTCGAAGGCAAAAGGTTATTTCTTTGAGGAGCGTGTGAAATTGTCACTCTCGGACAATACCAAAATTTAAGGATTAGGATTAGCACCTTAATGGATGGAGTATAGGATTAGTATGATTTTTGTCCGAGCAAACAGATTCTCGGAAAGGTCAGTCTTTACCTGTGGTGAAACTGGAAACATTAATAAGCCTTATAAGTTATAACCAAATTTTTAAAATCCGGATCCATATTTTTTATCGATTTGAATTCGGATTCATCATTTCTTTTCGATTCGGATCAAAATTTCGATTCAGATCCACGATTTTTCGATTCAAATTTTTTTTTGATTCAGATTTCTCAAAAAATATCGATTAATTCTGATTATCGATTCGAATCCGATCCAATTTCCCATCTCTGGTTCTAACCTAAGTGTGAATTTCTTAAAGGTCTCTGAATTGTTTCCTTACTTGCTTTTGGTTTATTCATTTTTCTGTATCCATCTGAAGAGGATGCCAGTGGGCATCGAAACTGTTGTAGAAATAAACTCTGTCTATTAGAGTGGATTTTTATTATCACTTTTCTACGTGAAGATCAAATTATGAAGTTTTTTGCATTTAGTATTGGGGTAAATTGAATGTAAATATATTGTCTCATATACGTGGTTTTTGTTATACATGGGTTACGCTGTCGTGGGGACACCCGCAGACTACTATAAGGTAGATTGCAGTGGGTCTCGGATTTATAAAGCTTAGACCAACTAAAACAGATTAACCCTTTCCTAAGTTCTTCTCCTCCTCTCTGCTTATTCACCGAAGGTAAGTTGTGCTTCCCTCTTATAAATTTAATATACTTTTAGTTTCCAACGAGGCCTGAACACGTTAATTCCCCCCTTTGATCATGAGGTGAAATGGAAGTCATGCTGGTTCGGATCTATGTACTGACAATTGTGAACTTCTCCCCAGGGCCCCAGTATCGGAGATCATACACAGGACAACAAAACAAATGGGTTTCCTAAAACCTGGTTTATTTTACCCCAATAATTTTACAGTATATACATTATCATGCACCCTCCTTCCACGCTCACTCATTACAATTCTCATACACACAATACTTTTCATCATCCAAATTTTCATGTCATCTATTTAGGTTTCAATCTTATCCATTTTAAGTTAATTTTATATACCTTATTAATCACACAAAGTATTACATTTTAGAATTTTAATTAATTTACGAGATTAATTATTTTAGTTTGGTTTTTAAATTTAATTTACAAATTAATAGGAAATCAATTTGTAAATTTTATTTTCCAAAGCAACATTTGACAGATGATGATGACGAGTGTAAAATGAAATTTATAGAATAACAAGGGCAAAACTAAGTTATATTAGATTGAGTCAGACGGGTTAAGTTATATAAATTTTAAAATATACTTCCTAGCTAGTCTTATAACATTGGGAAATGGCTTCCCCCATACTGGTACTTTATACCATAATGGTCCTTTAAGGGCCAGGGATCCTGCTAGCCAGGACCTTAAGGGTCATTCTCTGTCAGATCAACCAAAAAAAATTGAAATTAACACCCTCATCTCTCATATTTTGCTGAAATTTGGTTTATAGGGAGTTTGTGAGCCCTGAATCCATTTCTGAAATTATAAGGTCAATCCGACCAACGGTTCAAGAGATATGACCTCGGGCAATTTGAGGTCACTCGCGAGGTTACTAACATTTGGCGAGCCATAACTTGGGTAATAATTGTCGTAATTATATAAAAGTATATATATTTAGAATCAGAAAACGACAAGGAATCCAAATATGCAAGTTTTAGAACTCTAGGTTGAAAAAAAAAAAAGTTACACTGTAACCAAAATTTGAGGTCACAATTTGACCTCTGGGGTATCAAATGAGAATTTTTTTTTAAATGTAAAAAATGAAGGTATAGGCATTGGCTATTAGAATCAGCAAAAAAAAGTTTGTTTATGTTAGTATTTTTCATGTAACTAACATATAAGTGAACACCATATTCATAAGTAGTGCGTCAATTCTACCTATTTTTTCACACTTAAGCTCATAATTTGACCTATAGAAATTAAAATTACATTTTTTATAGATATAAAAAACAAAGTCAGAGTTCTTGACTAATAGAAACAATCATAAAAAGTTTGTTTATGTTGGTACTTTTCATGTAACTAACTTATAAGTGAACACCATATTTATAAATTGCTTGTCATTTCAAGGAATTTTTATATCTTAGCTATCAATTTGACCTCAAGCTCCAAGAATTTAATAAAAATTGTATTTCACTGCTAATTTACACTGGCAATAATAGTTATAATAGTGAAAGGGGAAGACTAAGCTCACATGTAGCCTAAACAAACCTGTTGAAACATGTTGCTACTTGTCTAAGTGCAGAATCAACACACATAGTTGCAAAATTCCTTGTCTACAGGTTAGTACAGTTCCAGCCAGCACTGTGGGTGGCTGGTGGGTATGGTGTTTTAATGAGCCTCAGAGACTATCAAGGCCTAAAATATTAAGTGTGTATAGCTATTTTCTAAAAAATATATATTACCTAATTGTAAATCCTATATCTTTACAGATCAAAATACAATGGTTCGGCACTTGAAATACTGCCAGGACCCTATTCAAAAACACAAGAAACGCATAACAATCAATCTTAGAAAAGTGACTGATGTACTTGTTGAAAAATGTGCTGGAAGAGTGAAAAAAGACTCATTGTTGTGTGTGAACTGCTGGACACTGATAATGAAAAACCCCACTATACTTAGTACCACTGAAAACAACGAGTCTGAGCAGGATTCAAATGAATCATCTACTATCAGTGGCTTGAGTAACATCTCTTCAATTCAAGATCTGGACAATGACAGTGATTGCTTGATAAAGGAAAATCCTTCAACTTCAGTTGAACCAGTTCTAGCATTTCTGGACCAAACACCAGTTAAAAAAGTAAGTAATAAATTAATATAATAACTTATACTTTACTACAAGGTCTGTTTGATCTACTATATAGCCAATTATATAGCATTTAAGGTACTATAATTAATATTTAATTACTAATATTCAGGTGTGTGAAACCTTTTTTTCTGTTCTTTTCAGAAGGGCTGTCATTAAGCCAGAAAAAGCGCAAGGCTCGTGGTAAGCTATCATCTGCTCAGAAACACCTGAAGGAGAGGCTAGAACTCAGTTATGGTGTTCAAATTACCGAGGAGGTAAGTGATACTTCAAAACCTGAAACTAAATCTGAAAAACATCTAGACAAATTAATGAATGAATTGAAACAGTCATTCCTGGAGAGCAAATGTCACCATCACAAACTACAAATATTGACACACTCACCATACACAATTGAAAAAACAGCTAGTTTCTTTCAAACTACAACATACATGGTGAAAAGAAGCCATTCACCTAAATCAGAACATGGAATCCTTCCGAAGATTCCACTAATGAGCAAAGGAAAAGTGATATCTGAAGAACACAAAGATATAGTTAGAAGATTCTATGAGTCAGAAGAGGTTAGTCGTATGTGTCCTGGCCAAAAGGATTGCGTGAAAGTTATCAGTGCTGAAGGTGCAATGAAGGTGCAAAAACGATTGGTCCTCGGGAATTTAAGAGAGATGTTTGAACTATATAAAAATGATGAAAAGAATCCCAAAATAGGATTTTCCACATTTGCAAAATTATGGCCATCATATTGTGTGCTTGCCGGTAGTGGTGGGACTCATTCTGTCTGTGTCTGCACATACCATCAAAATCCAAAATTGCAGCTGGCTGCATTGGGAGAAAGAGGTCTTTCATACAAGGATCTTATGGATTACAGTGTCTGCAGTACAGAAAGAGAGACTTGCATGATGCAACTTTGCAATGATTGCCCAAGAGAAGAGGGTGTCCTGGATTTTCTTGAGTTACTTGACAGTGTGAAATCAGCTCCAAATGAAATATCTTACAAGCAATGGGTGACTGTTGACCATTGTACAATGGTTGATAAGGTGGAGCCACTTCATGAATACTTATCATCCCTAAGCATGAAAATATCCCGCATGGTTCGTCATCACTTTGTTGCTCAGCAACAATCACAGTACTTCAAGCAGTTGAAAGAAACACTACCACCTCAGAGCGAGGTAGTTATAGTAGGTGATTTCTCTGAGAATTATTCTTTCATTGTCCAGGATGCTGCCCAAGGGTTTCACTGGGACAATTCACAGTGTACAGTTCACCCTTTTGTCATCTATTATAGATCATCTGCAGACCAGGAACTTAGCCATTTTAGTGTCTGTTTCTTATCTGCATCACTAAAACACAACACTATAATGGTTTACTCATTCATATTGAAGCTTATGACATATGTTAAATTCAGATGCCCACAATTGAAGAAGGTGCACTATTTCTCAGATGGATGTGCTGGCCAATATAAGAACAGATACAACTTCACAAATCTCTGTTACCATGAAGAGGATTTTGGTCTGTCTTGTGAATGGCACTTCTTTGCTACATCCCATGGCAAAAATGCATGTGATGGGATTGGAGGAACAGTGAAAAGAGCTACTGCTCGTGCCAGTTTGCAGAGAACTACAGAGAGGCAAATTCTTACACCAGAACACATGTTTCAGTTTTGTGAAGAAAACTTGAGCAAGAAGATAAATTTTTTCTTTGTAACTACAGCTGATTTGAAAGATGCAGAAGAACGGTTGGAACATCGATTCAAGGATAGTAGGGCTATTCCTGGAACTCAGAAATATCATAGATTTGTTCCCCTAAACAAGGAAGAACTGATGGTGTATCCCATTTCAAGTGGCATTGGAGAAAAGAAAAGAATAAGGAAAAGTCATTTTACTAATGAACCTGCAATGCTTGGTAACCTAAAATGTGTCAAACCAGGAGAGTATGTTGGCTGCATTTATGACATGCAAGTTTGGTATGGAATTGTGGAGGAATATTGTGAAGAGTTTGATGATTTCACTGTGAACTTTCTACATCCCTCTGGGTCATCAGGATCAAGTGCATATTATTATCCATCAAACAAGGATTCATGTGCAGTGCCAGGACATCATATATTAACTGTAATGAGTTGTCCTACCCTAAGAGGAGGCAGCAGAATTCAATACATTTTTCCACAAAAAGAAATTGATGAGAGCATCGAGCATGCAAAAATTGTATTAGGCTAGCACATGAATCCTCTAAGTAGGTCTTCCCCTTTCACTATTATAACTATTATTGCCAGTGTAGATTAGCAGTGAAATACAATTTTACATTTTTTGCCTTTGTTTTTATATCTATAAAAAATGTAATTTTAATTTCTATAGGTCAAATTATGAGCTTAAGTGTGAAAAAATAGGTAGAATTGACGCGCAACTTATGAATATGGTGTTCACTTATATGTTAGTTACATGAAAAATACTAACATAAACAAACTTTTTTTGCTGATTCTAATAGCCAATGCCTATGCCTTCATTTTTTACATTTAAAAAAAAAATTCTCATTTGATACCCCAGAGGTCAAATCGTGACCTCAAATTTTGGTTACAGTGTAACTTTTTTAATTTTCAACCTAGAGTTCTAAAACTTGCATATTTGGATTCCTTGTCATTTTCTGATTCTAAATATATATACTTTTATATAATTGTGACCATTATTACCCAAGTTATGGGTCGCCAAATGTTAGTGACCTCGCAAGTGACCTCAAATTTCCCGAGGTCATATCTCTTGAACCGTTGGTCGGATTGACCTTATAATTTCAGAAATGGATTCAGGGCCCACAAACTCCCTATAAACCAAATTTCAGCAAAATCTGAGAGATGAGGGTGTTAGGCACTGGTTGATCTGACAGAGAATGACCCTTAATCCAGCCTAACCAACTCTCCACCTCCATTTGGCATTCTGCCACTTCAAATCTTACTTCCAACTAAAATTCAGCTGCATATAACCCAAAAACAAATAATAAATACTTACCGTACATTAATCCCTCCTTACACTTAATTTTTATTTTATATTATTCTAAAAAAAATGCGTCAGGCAATGCCTGATTATGACCCACTTGTCCTGCCCATTTCCACATGCCTCAACAATCACCCCTGATAGGGATAAAGGGGAACAAGTGTTCTACCCCTTTTAAAGTTACTTATCTCATCATCTGTCCAATGAATGAAAAAAAAACAAGCGGGGAAAAGAAAAGTGCCATGAGAAAATGCATGCCAACCAACTGGATTTGATGCGACAAGGGCTTGCCAAACACAAACCAAAAAAACCTCTACAATGCAAGCACAGAACCCCTGCGGAAAACAAGGGATTACTATACATTCAATGGCAAAGTGTGTTCAATATGGTATTAAAACTAAAGGTAGCTATATCAAATATTAAGATTTGTTCCAGTCTTCAAAATACTGTACATGCTGTTTCCTGAAAATTCTAATTTTTTTTTGTCCTGTTCACATTAATTTGCACAATAATGTATATAGTGTTTAATTACCCTGTTTGATTGCCCTCCAGGCAACTATTACTTAACCTTCTATGGACCTCTTGTATAAGGTTTGTACAGTACAGTCTCTCAATTACACGAGATACATTGTGTGAGCTCACACATAGATGAAAATCACACAAATGAGTGATATGTTTACATGGGTAAATCCAGGATAAATAGACAGGTAGAAGTGCTGATATAACACTAATACGTCTTCAATATTCATGAAACTTGGTTTGAGGGTGTTTTTTAGTGAAAAAAAAAAAAAATTCCCAAATTTTTTTGGGAAAATTGGTCAAATAGGTCAAAACTTAGGGTCAGGTCAAATTTTGGCCAAATCATGACCTAAGAATTTTTAAAATCTCTATATCTCAGCTCCTAATTGTCGTAGCTTAATAAACTTTATATGGATGGAAGCGGAATGAGCTCTAGTTTCCAAAAATGGTACTTTCATTGGGATAATTAAAAAAAAAAAAAAATTCAGGATTTGACCTTGAAGGGATCAATTTTAAAAAAAAATTTATTGAAGAAAAAAATGTTGCCTGAGCAAAGATCTACCATAATCAGCAATAAAAAGTTAGCTTACAGGCCATTATACAGGAATACCCGCTTTACGATGCTTCGTTTTATGAAACCCCGGGTTTACGAAATTGTATTTGCGCTAAATAAAAAATTAAATGAAGAAATATAAAAGACAAAAATAAAATGCGTACATCGCACATACCACAATCTAATATTCTGCATTACAGCAGTGCTTAGTTAGCTCGATTTTAAGACAAAAATAATATGCTTACGTCGCACATACCATACTGTACTGTACTCTATTACGTATTCTGCATTACAGCGGTGCCAAGTTAGCTCGCTTTTAGCTCACTTTGCACTGTGGCAACGCAGCTGTTGTCAGTTTATATGTGCGCTTTGACAAGAGAGTTTGTGCTTTATTCACTCTCGCGCACGCTAAGTGTTTCACTGATATTCTTTTCGTACATTGCAATTACAGTACCCATCATCAATTATGCCAAAACGAAAGAGTGATAGTAAAGACTGTGACGTTAATCAGAAGAAACGAATCCAAAAGCATGTCTACTGACGCATCTATTAATGAAAACTAAATTTGCATATGTAATGTTTTGTACTATTTCTTTGTTCATTGCTACATTTTTATTGTATTTCTTTGTTCATTACTTTCGTTTGTATTATTTCTTTGTTCATTGCTTTCATTTCTATGTTAATAAACATTTTTTTCTGCAAAATTTGCTGTTTTATAACCTTTTTTTTCGATTTTTAAAAAAAAACGTAACCCAAAATATAACATTATATGTATGGGAAATAATGCTCTGCTTTAGGAACGGAATAATTCGTAAAGTGGGGTATTCCTGTATAGCTTAAAACCTAATTTTATTAATGCTGGCTTTCTTTATTTTTTCAGAATTTCATCATCAAAAATTTATTTAATGAAGCTAAACATATTAAATAGTAGGATAACAATATAATAAGGATATACTTACCGTTTGTAATTATTAATTGTAATTTAAATACGTATCTACTAGGGTTTCTGGTTTCGGGTGTTTCCTTCTGTCCCGGGATAGCGGGACAAATTGAACTCAATCCCGGGATCCCAGGATTTCCCAGGAAATTTTTTAACATTTATTTAATATTATAATGACAAGATTTATACGACTTCTTATTTATTATCTGACGTATTTACTTCGTAAATAAAACAAATTTCAAATATCTTTTTATTTGATATCAATACTATAATAACAATATCCATTATACTCCACTTTAATAAAGAAAATAAAATTCCTTTACCCTACATTTAGGTAGCAAATATAATAAAATAATTCAAACTTTCAAAGTAAATCAAACATAAAAAAATAACAATAATATACGACATATTGAATAATATGACTGGTATTTAATCAGATTTTCTAAAATATCCCTTCAAGAAGGTGAGGCAATTAATGCTTTGATCACTGAGCCTGGTTCTCAGTTTTGTGATGAAGAGCCCTGCCGCGGAGAATGCTCGTTCGGATTCAATACTTGTTGGAGGCACTGATTTCATTGCTTCCAGAAGCAAACTTATGTTTTTTGTTCTTTCATTCGTTGCTTCGTATACCTCAAATTCTTTGCCTAGATGCATACTTTGGTTGACGTCAACAATTTCATTCTTTGTGTGCAGAGTTTCGATTGCGGCATCTAGCTTGTCTTGCAGTGTCAAGTTTTCAGATGGAATTTGAAGTCCTTCATCTTCTGACTGGGATGCACTGGAATCATTCCCCAGTCCTCTCACTTCAAAGATTCTTGTCAACATCATCTTTGCAGGTAACAGTAAGGAAGATTTTGATTCCAATGGCGGCAAACTGTTACTGCCACTGCGATTGTTATATCGCTTGCCATTGTTCGTGTATTCAAGAAGCCCGACCAACACTTTGTTTCTTCGATACTTAATTCTCTCGATGAATGCTTTGAGCATTATCTTGGAAAATTCGGAATTTTGTTCAGTGAGTTCGTCAATAATAAACTTGAATACACCCTCAGCACTTAATAAGGTAGCTCCTCGACTACCTAATCTCTCGGCTCCTACTTTAATCGGCTGTAAAGATGAAATAATATCCTGTGTGACTCTAAATTCAGAAGCAGTGAGGTTCATCTCCATCTTAAGGTCGATCATGGCCTTCGCGATGGCTGCCTTAAGCAGTAGAAAACGTTCTAGCATTGCCAATAAGCTATTCCAACGTGTTTTTAATCCAAAATTAGCATAAGTTCTTTTCCGTGTTCTGCTTTAACATATTTCTGTAAAGTTTCATTCTTTAATGGGGACTTTCGAAATTGTTTCACAATTTTTCTAACTTTCGCAATTATATCAGAGATGTTGATGTTGGATTCGTCTAGTGTTTCAAGTGAATTATTCAACTCTCAAACATCTTCAGGTGATTCTTCAATATTGATGTTTGTGCATAAATCTTCTACATCACTATCTTGATTATCATCACCATCATGTACTTTATTTGTTGGCTCAATTACCACTTCAGTAACCTCAGTTTCCTGTTTCTTGTATAAAACATCGCATACGGCGAGATGTATACCATGGGCGTAGCACAGATGGTGATGACATTTCATCAATTTTCAAAATTTCACCATGACGCTAGCCCCATCTGTTACGCATGCTACAATGTGCTTTTCTACTGAAAGATTGAACTCATCTAATTTGTTCTCGACAATGTGAACAACACTCGGCAGGCATGCTACCATGAATTCTCGTCATTCCTAAGTTCCAAAACTTCGTGGAACTAGTATGGACATTTATATTCATGTACCGACAATTTTTTAAGGATGTGTATTCGTTGAGTGATAAACTAAAGCTGGAGCTGTTGTCAAGCATTTCTGTCATTTCTTTAATCACAAGCTCCTTGGCCAATTCATACTGGCTCTAGATAATATTCATGACATCACTTGGGTTCTTTGGAAGGAAATGTCCTTTAACACAAACTTTGTCGAATGAACTCGCTCTTTGTAATGGCATTAACCGAGAATCCATCAATTGCAGCAAGCTTACTCACGATTTCTGCTCTTGTTTCTTTTTTAATGAATGACGTTATCTTCTGTTGTGTAGGTTTCCTTTTTGTACCACTAGATTCTCCTTCGTCATCAGCTGCACGCTTAGCTAACACTGGCTTTTCAATTGAATGTTTATTCTTTAGATGGCGAATCAGCCCACTTGTTGATAAACCTTTGCACATTATTTTAGTTTTGCATGTATTACACTTTGCCGAATCACCGTTTATTTTCTCAAAATATTGCCAAACAAAAGACTCACTCATAATGGGGTACTACTCGTAGGGTGGATCGATTTTACATTTTTTTCGATTTCCATATTCTAATAGAGACAAAAACTTGCGCATGCATGAGAAAATAGCCTCTGCAAAATCTTAGCTTAATAGGTAATCATCTTCTGCCCCCGGCAGAGTGATGAAAATCATATTTTAATAGTCAAAAATGTATTTTTAAACCCTAGCCTAGAGTCATAAAAAATTTTTTGTGTGTTATTTCATGCCTAAGCAACGATATAAATGCTATGGGAAATATATAAATGCATTATTTAAGACAAAGAGCCGATCTGAAAATATGTATAATATATGTATAAATATGTATAATATACATATTTTCAGATCAGCTCTTTGTCTTAAATAATGCATTTATATATTTCCCATAGCATTTATATCGTTGCTTAGGCATGAAATAACACACACGCAAAATTTTATGACTTTGCTAGGGTTTAAAAATACGTTTTTGACTACTAAAATATGATTTTCATCGCTCTGCCGGGGGCAGAAGATGATTACTTATTAAGCTAAGATTTTGCAGAGGCTATTTTCTCATGCATGCACAAGTTTTTGTCTCTATTAGAATATGGAAATTGAAAAAAATGTAAAATCGATCCACCCTATACAGGGGTAGTTGTATACAGATTAACTGTAAATATGGTGTGAGACTGCGAATCTAATGCCGGAAACTCACTATACTTAAGGATAAGCGGACACAACACCGCAGTGCACACTTGATAAAGGCACGATGAACAGTGAGCCAGTCTACCACAGCCCACAAGCCACAGCACCACTGCAGTGAGTCAGTGAATGGTTGTGTCGAGTGACTCGAGTCGTCGACTCACTGGAGTCACTGCGCATTGTAAAAAGTTTTACTCGATGATTTTAAACTGAATGTAAAATTGTAAATAAAAATATGAAATAATAATAACTGAAATAAATTAATATTATTAAAAATAACCAATCCCGGGATTTCCCGGGATTCAATTTTTTGTCCCGGGAAATAAAACTCCAAATTTTGGCAGGGTTTCCCGGGAACCCGGGACAGAAATCCTAGTATCTACTCTCTACATTCTACATATATGCTAATTTGTTTTAAGTTTTCTTGAGAAATTTTCTAAATCTTGAGCTGGAAAAACATATGGTATCCTTGTTTCACCTCTTAAACTTGACTCAACTGTTCCAAATATGTTCTCAGGGGGAACAGGGCAAATATCATCTTCTGCAGGGAAAATGTATGAGGGTGCTATTCCTGAAGGATAAAGAAATTTAATCAAATAATAGTCATATTCTGCATCATACGACTCGACCAGTCCTAACCACAATTCTCTCATACACACAACCGACAAAAGAGCCTACTTCTATTTCTTTATTGCTTAACTCTCCTTCAATATCACCAGCTTCTCCATCATGATCTACTTCTTCTCCACTAACAATTTTTATTTCTTCTGACTGAAGACTATTAGATAATGAATATACTTTTAAAGTATTTGCTGACAAAGGGATAAATCTATGTAATTTTTGGGTACCTTTAATTGGGATAATTGGTAAATTGAGACACACTTGTGAGGAATTTTCTATTTCTGTAACTTCATTTTTGGATACACAAAAAAAATTATTATGGAATCTAAATTAGTTGAGCAAAATTCAAAAAAGTCTTTGGGAGTGAAAATTTGATTATCAATCGGTTGTTGTAAACTGGCTTTTGCTACTGATCTTTTCACAGTGCCACCTATTCCATTGCATGCGCTCTTTCCATGTGACGTAGCAAAAAAATTCCTCACACCATCTATTCCAAAATTGGCTTTGTGGTGGCATAAATTCAAAAATTTTAATTTATTTTTATACTGAGATGCACAGCCATCAGTAAAGTAGTGAATTTTTGATAAAGTTGGATGCTGCTCATGAATACTAGGTATAAGTTTTTTTTAGAAAGGAATATACTAGCATTGTGCTGTGCTTACGACAATCAGAAATAAACCAATAACTTTGATAAATTTTTTCACCAAGTTTATAATAATATATGAAAGGATGCACGGTACACTGGGAAGTTTCCCAGTGAAACCCTTGTGCCGCATCCTGAACAATAAAAGTTTTCTGTGAAGTCTCCTACAAGAACACCTTCATTTTCTTTCATATTTTCTTTTAGCTCTTTAAAGTAATTGGATTGGCTTTTGTTTGTGAAATGATGCCTAGTTAGTTTTGTAATATTTTTACTCAATGATTCCACAAAATCTTATGGAGATTCAACTTTGTCTTTAATCATGCAGCTGTCCACACTCTCCCACTGTTTATAAGTTATTTCTTCCGCATTAAACATAAAATCTAAAGTTTCTAAATATCGTTTAACACCTCCCTCATGGGGGCATTTTTTACATTTGTGCATCATACAATCTTCATCTTCTATGTTACAGACTGATAAGGCCATCAGCCTTTTGTAGTCTAAATCTTTAATCCCCAAAGCTTTGGGTTTTGATGGTATGTACATACACACACAGTGTGTGTACCGACCGCTCTGACCTGCAAGTACACACCAAGAAGGTCTTAAGTTTGCAAAAGAGCTAAATCTGATTTTTGGATTAGCTTCATTTTTTATATATTCTCTGAATAATTCACGTAAATTACATAGCATCAATCTCTTCTGCATCTTCACTTTTTCTCCATTTTCATTAATAGTACAGGTACTCCCCGACTTACAACAGGGTTACATTCCAACAAACCTGTCGTAAGTCGAAATGGTCGTAAGTCAAAAATAACCACAATGGTAGTGATGTGCGTTAACATATACATAGTTCAATCAAAGTAAAATAACAAAACACACAAATTATACAAATAATAGTAAATAAACTGATCGGAATTTAAATTTTTCGTCGTCTATTTTATTATTTATTTAATATGACAGTCATCATCGTAAGTCAGGTGGTCGTAACTCAGGAAGTATCTGTAAATTTATAATCCTTCATTCCTGGACACATTCGGCTGTAATCATCACTCTTGTAAAATTCTCTTACAATCCCCTTCACTTCGCTGGTTATGACCTTTCCTTTCGACATACTTGGAACATGCGGTAATATACATATTCTTTTTGCAAACTCCGACTTTTTCTTACCATATTCGTAGAAGTTTCAAAGAATTCTGTTTTTTCAATTGAAAATGGATATAAAGATATAAATTGTAATTTAATCTTGCGATCAGTTGTAGAAATAAATGTCTTTAAGCTCCTGCATGACATTTTCATACCTAAAAAAAAAAAAAAAAGTTAAAATGTTAGTAAATTAAGTATTAAATTTTATTTTATTTTCTCAAAAAAATCTATTGTTTCATTATGTATTGTACATATAAATAACAATAGCTACATGTTTTTAATGTATAATAAACTTTTTGCCTTTTTAAATCATCATCCTAATGACCCTTTTTGGATGGGCCAGCAACAGCGTCTTCCTGGATAGAAGTCCTGTAGGTGGATTCTATACTACTACTAACTTTTCCTGATGTTGCCTGAAATTTTGAAGTGACCTTTTTTTGTTTTTGCTGTGACATTAATCCAGCTGTAAAGAATTACATAAAATTACAATTGAGATACAAATATTATTAAATTAATATGTATATATAATGTATGTTAGTTGTCTAACTGAGATTTGGTTTATTAATTAGATAAAAATTAAATATATGTTTATTGAAAGATTTCATTAATTATATAAAAAATAAATATATGGTTATTTAAAGATATTTACCTATTTTTACGGGGCTCTCATCTAAATATGGTAATATTTTATCGCTAAGTATATCTTTATTATGTTGTGGATCTTCCAAAAAAAATTCCTGAACAGGTGGAGCCGTAGAAATATTTGTAGACGAGCTACTACTGTGCTCAAAGGATTCTTCATTTGCTAGTAAAGGACACAGTTCTTGTAGCGGTACAGCCTCTTCTGCTGGTGCTAGTACAGGTTCCAGTATTCCAGGTTGACTTCTTATTAAGGTGTAGCAATTGCTACACAATAGCTGATCCTCTTGAAGAACTCCATAACTTACAGAAGCCATAAGTTCCGTAACTTTTTTAATATTATTGAAAGTTCTTTTTTTGTTGTTTTAAAGGATCACAACAATATAATTTCTTATTTTTTTAAGTTATTTAGGTAGATATTTAGGTACACCTGTATCTTTCAATATATAGTTATTAAAATCTGAAAATAGAAAACTAAAAACTAAAAAATGAAGCCAGCCAGCATTAATAAAATTAAGTTTTAAGCTATATATTGACCTATAAGCTAACTTTTTATTGCTGATTATGGTAGATCTTTGCTCAGGCAACATTTTTTCTTCAATAAAATTTTTTTTAAAATTGAGCCCTTCAATGTCAAATCCTGAATTTTTTTTTGTTTTTTGAAAATTGTTTTTTTTATTAAATTATCCAAATGAAAGTACCATTTTTTTGGAAACTAGAGCTCATTCCGCTTCCATCCATATAAAGTTTATTAAGCTACGACAATTAGAAGCCGAGATATAGGGATGTAAAAAATTCTTAGGTCATGATTTGGCCAAAATTTGACCTGACCCTAAATTTTGATCTATTTGACTGATTTTCAAAAAAATTGGGAATTTGTTTTTTTTTTCACTAAAAAATGCCCCCAGACCAAGTTTTATGCAAATTGAAGACATGACTGTGTTGTTTATCTGTCTATTTAACCTGGATTTACCCACATGTAAAATAGGGGGATAGGTTCCAAAGCAAAAAAACAAAGTTGATTAATTAAGGTATATTATAAAAAATACACCATTATCAACAATCACTAACATGCCCCCTGCCATGGGTGGCTATTGGCTGTTCTCTGTGCTGCTCCTTCCCAGCATCTGCCTGCCACCTCTCCTATATGAAAGATGATGAATAATATGAATGACATTGATTTATTCTTGTTTTTAGTAAACATAATTTTTTGCACTTAACTCATTTTACAGTACATTTGGCAAATCCGCAAACAGAAAATTTTAACTTACCTTAGGAGACAGAGGTAGATGAAACTGGCTGGAAGAATGAGATGATGCTCATTTGTTTTTGTTCATTCATCTTTCTGTCCAGCAGTGTGTGGTAGGTGTATGAGGTGCATTGGAGTTCCTCTGTGACCATCATGGCTCTCTCGAGGTCTGGGTCTAAATCAAAGGCTATCTGAATGGTATCATTCACCTTGCTCAGGAAGGTCTCCAGTTTGTTAATGGTCCACTCTTTTTGAGGCTCAACCAGTTCCTCATTGCCATCTCTATTTTTGTGCCACATCATGTAGATGAGAATTGGCCCGCACAATTGGTAATTAATGGATGTAATTTAGGGTGATGCATGAATCATAAATGAGATTTTCATAAATGAGAGACTACTGTACCTGTTGAGTCAGAAATAAAGCTTGTTATTTGTTTGTACTAGTTTACTACTAAATAATTAATAACTACAAGATTACAAGTTCTTCATTTTTCTTTGTATTTTTTAAGACAGCAACTTTAAAGGATTGGTGAAGTATCTGTTACACAAATTTGTCATCAAGGATAGCAACTGTATGTAGTCTAAACCGAAGTGAGTTGTGTTCCAAATCATCACTAAGACTTCAGAGGCCATTTATTTTATTTGAATATTAATCTTACAAGACAACTGGCAACTACAACTTGAAGCAATGTCAAATCTATTAGTAAGTTCAATTCAAGAAATAAATCCATAATTTTAGGGTTCAAAGCTTAATTGTTGGTTATCACCTAGCTTGTAGGGGTTGGCTACCCCTAACAGCGATACTCTAGTTTTTAGTTAGTTAGTTAGTAACTTCTTATATTAGGCTCATCTGTCATTGTCAATACCAAAGTGTAGCTGGCTACTGCACAGGGTTGGCACTAGTGGGCCCAGCCCGAAAAAAACCACCCGGGTTTTTTCAAAAAAGCCCACTTGAAAAACCCCACTATTTTACCCACTTGTGGGTTTTTTCATGAAACTTAAGTGCATATGCAATTATTTTTAAAAATTGTCATATAGGCACCTATAATGATTTTACATGCAAAGCAAGCAAACATGAGTCAACAAATAGACCTACAGGTATAACTCTTTGGGTGAGGTAGCAGGTTATAGAGTGTAGACATCAGCCAATCAGGGTGGTATGGTACTCCAGGATTGTGGTGGGTGGAAGTCAGTCAGTGACCCATGGTTCAGAACCCATGTTAAGCTGTAGGTCCCCTCCTCTGTCATGTAACTCTATATATAGCATGTTGCGAAGGAGGTTAAACAATCCTAATAAGTTTTAAGTGTCCAAGCATCTCAGCATCCCCAACTTTTGCTTTTCATAGGGAGGGGAGTTTCATGGGCATCAGACTTTTCTTCTCCCTCCCATGTAATGTAAAAGTCAAAGTTCAAAAGTTTACTAGATAATCTAAATCCATACAAAAATCAATAAATGTTTTCCAAAATTTCCAGCATGAAATACATACTGGTATATACATAGAAAAATATTGACTTATTATATGTGGTTATATTGAACATTGTAATTGTGTACAGTAAGTTGAACAAATGAAACTATATATTGTTTGAAATTTGAATATACATCTACTGAATGACTAACTATTCTTCATCACTTTTCCAATCCGATGGGTCAGTCATCCTCAATTGCCTGTTAATTTTTACAAGGTTTACAGTTTTTTCAAGGCCTAATCTATTGTGTAATTTGGTCCAGACAAGGCCAAATGTGGAGAACACACTTCAATCGAGGCTGAACTTGGGGGCAGCTTAGTAATTTGTGGATAAATCAACTTCTTCATGGATTGTATTTAAAAGTGGACCAGACAAATTTGACAGGAAGGTGGAGTGTAGCCTGGTCTTAGAGTCTCTATCATTTCAATAAAATACTTAGACTCTGCACATAGAAATGGAATATTATTTGCATAAAAGAATTTGGCTATTTTGTTATCAATGACATTTTTCTGCAAAGTTGTTGTTGTCATGCCAAAATCGCTTACTTTCTTTTGAATTTTTCTTTTTTTCATCTGTAATTGTGTCAGTGGTGGTGGTGATGATGAGTGGATCATCTGAGAGGTCTATGTCATGGCAGTATGAAGATGATGTACTGGCAGTATTGTCAGTCTTGTTTCTTGATTCCATGTGTTTCAAACATTTCATTAAATGCATTTTTATTCGCTCTATTTTATTACTTATTTCATTATTGCAATGTTTGCATCTAACTTTACTAGTCATCAATAATATTGACTTCACTCCATTCATGCCCTGATTTTCTTCCTGATCCAAAGGTCTTTGGCATTATTTAATGCAGTTATAACTTCAAACAGACTAATTCTGTAGGCTAGCAGTAAAGATAAACAAAGCTGGGCACTTGCGGTTTTTACTGCGGTACTACCACACTACCAAACCGGTACCGCATAATGCAGTACGCAAAGGATCGCTGAAAGTACAGCCTGTACTTTCAGCGATCCTTTGCGGTACTGCGTTATGCGTACCGGTTTGGTAGTGCGGTAGTACCGCAGTACCGCAAAAAAAAAAACCGCAAGTGCCCAGCTTTGATTAGATAAATATGCTGTTGCCAGTTTGTTTTATTTAACTGTGGAATAAGAGAAAAAATATTCAGTAATATGAATTAAATAGATATAACTAGCTGAATTAAGTTCCCTTTGGGAGCTGTAATTCATCTACTTCCAGCAGAAGACACAGGGGCCTGTCTTCCATAGGAAGTATAGCATAACAAATAGGATAATTTACCACACCAAATTTAGTTCAAATTGGTCCATGTTTTCCAAATTTTGTTGTGAAGCTCAATCTGAGAAAATAATAACTTTTTATGCTTAATTGCCTGGAAGGCAACCTTTTTGCTAAAAACAAGACAAATGTTATATTAATAGTGTACGGTACAGTACAGTATTATTATAAAAATAAGAATAGGTAGGTCTAATATGAACTACCATATATGATATTAAAGCCAGCAGATGACAAAAAAATGGACATGAAAAAACCCAATTTTACCCGGGTTTTTTTTCGGGTTTTAGGTAAAAAAAACGAAAAAACCCACCTGGGGTGGGCTTTTTAAAAAAAAGTGGGTTTTCTGCCAACCCTGCTACTGCAGCATGCTGAAGTACTGTAAGATAGGATGAAGCCATACAGCAAGGATGACTTTGGACATCCATAAGATTTTATTTTTAAACAGTACTGTACCATAAGTACCGAAGTTGTAGGAAAAAATTGAGCTAAATTTAGATTGGGGGTTCAATATCTTAAAAGCTAATGGATATAACAGTAATACTTTTTATGAATCTTAAACTGTCTGGAGCCACACCATTTTATAGTACATACATTATCTAATGTATGCGCTTCATTAGATTTTTATATTATTGCATTTTATATTTAATAGGGATTAATTTTGTATGAAAAGAAATGTTAAAATTTTAGGTGTCCAAATTTAGTTTCTTTCATCCATAAACTGATTTAAAAATTTAGCAGCGTTTGTAAATTTTGTGCGAGGTATCTGTATGTCTGTATATAATGAAAACATTCCTAATTTATTAATTTGTACCTAATTTATTAATTTGTACAACTTTTAACTGATAAAAATTTATTATGTGCTATATAGGTCCTAATTCATTTTTTTTATAGTTAGGCCTGTAATAGGTTTGAGAGAATTTCTTAATGATTTGTAATTCAGCAAATAGTCCCTTTGTTCATTATATAAGAGAAGCCTGCAATAAATGCAGTAACTTGGACACTGGTAGCTTGCAGTTTCCAAAACATTTTTTAGTTAGTTATATTTTCTATTCAATAAAGCAAGAGAGTAAGTACTGTAGCTGTCTTCTTGTTCAATTTTTGCTCTTGAAACAAAACTAAAGTTGATTTTTTGAGGTCATATAATTAGAGCATCAGCTATGGTCATTTTCATATTAGATGAAAACAATGCAAGTAAACTTTAACATTGAGGCTTAAACAGTTAGCTAATAAGGTAGTCATCAGTTT